>LS997564.1:28801458-28811458 GCA_000469685.2 Haemonchus contortus
AGCTGAGTACGCACATTCCAAATGGCGTGTCGAATTCGGTCTTTAGAGTCTGGTACGGAGCACAGTGCGCGGTGGTGTCCGTCGTCGTCCGGGATAATGAAGTCTAGCACGCTATTTCTCACAATCGAACAATACCAGCATTGTTCGTTGGCTTGTCGACATTCATCCGCCCTTTTGTTGCATTTCCTGAGGCAGTATTGACAGATTCCTTCTCTCATTATGATCTTGAACCGTTGATCCCCTTCGATGCACTTCGGGCAGGAATCAGAAAAGTGGTCATTCCGTACTTTGCAGAATGCACATACACCAGCGTCTCGAGATCGTTCCCTTCTCTGAGCGCGTAAAGGTCTCTCTCCAAGCGCTTCATCTCACGTGAAGGCGACTGCTCTCTTCGGCTGACCGTGGATTGATTGCTCCGATCGTACTGTCCTGTGTAATCTGGTGAAGGGCTGCTACGGTCGTACGGTCCTGTGCAATTCAGCGTAGGCCTCTCTTGCTTGCCTTGAGGTGACTGTTCCGCGTTGCTAGTCTTGGACTGATCCTTGTTTCTATCATCCTTTCTTGTGCATTTTTGCATAGCAATATCTTGCTGACATCGAGATTTTTCATCGCGTTCACCGGTTGCGAATTGGTGATCGTTCCAATCATCTTCTCGGATCAGTCTGTCCATATAGTCGTCATCCGAACCGATCGATCCGATTTGCACTTTCGGACTGTTTTCTTTTAGCTCTTCATCTGGCTTCCTCTTCATCTGTGGGGCAACATCCGCCGTATTGTTAGCGTTCATAGCAATTTTCTCTAGATGTTTTTCTATTCGTTGTAGCGTGGCATTGACAGAGTCGCTATCGTTGAAATTGTTGAAGCTGATGCCTTTCAACACTATCTTCTCCTTGCTTATTAGTTTCCTTGCTCGCTCCATGTCGTATTCGAGATCTTTAATGATCGTGTCCAGTATTGAAAGACGTTTCTCGACTATCGAAGTGACTGCCGTAGTGTTGGTATCGTGTTTGGATTTCTGCCCTGTTTCCCACGTTAAGCGTTCGCGTTTTTTGAGTTGCCCATCATTAGTGAGAATGATGTAGATGGAATCAAAGAGGATGAATCTTTGCATTAGGCTTTGCAGTTTGCCTTTCGTCACTGTGGCGGTGGATAGCAGCCGATGCGCCATCACGGCAAGTTCTCCGCCTGTGTCGTCCGTGCACGTGTGTTGGAGAAGATGGTGCCTGTGGGATTCCTCGAGTACCTTCGAAATCTTGACTTGCGTATGAATCTCCTCCAATGTTGCCGCCATATTTCGTTCCAACTTCTGCTCTGAAATCGATTCTTTACGAATATCCGAGAGGAATTGCATGTCTTTCGAGAAACTTGTTTCCTCTGCCATTGTGTAGGGACCTGTAATAAGATACCTCGGATCTAGGATTGAACAAAGATGGCATACTAGCAGAACAAATATTATCTAATCCTAACTACTCTAAACATATATCCATTTTGCGGACTAGTATTGTTTCTTGTGCCGCTTGTTGCGTTTAACAGGGAACAAGCAGCTTATTGCCGCTTTTGTTAGAGCCGCGATCACTCTTGGAGGTAGCAACAACATCCATATAGCGATCTTTGCTCCCCAGTTGGACAGTGTTAGGTATGTCAGTGCCAGTAAGAGCAGCAGTCCTGCTATGGCTATCAACACGGTTTTATACCACTGTAGGAATACCGAAGCGATGTGAGAAAGATCCGGTATTGCGATCCCGCCTGAATCTGAAGGGTTCCCTCTCAACCACTGCTCTACAAACCCTGTTAATGAGCCGGTGAATTTCAGTACTCCTCCCATCTCGAATGTGGTTGATATTCTACCACATGTCACCGAACAGTTGAAGTGAATGCGAGCGTTTGATGAGCTGAATCTCAGAATGGAATCACTCCCTCCAGTATTGCAGGGTATCGTAAATGGCAATTGGTCGCACAAGATTTCGGCTTGAGTATTGTTATTGGTTGAGGTACATGTTACCGGTACTACAGCTCCTTCTGCACAATTGTAACATCCGGTTACTGTTCCCGCTTTCACCTTACAAAGGTCGTCATCTACCAAAATTTCGGGTACCCATGCATCTTGAAGACTCACAATAATTTCCGACATGATCGTACTGAACAATCTTGCCGAAACATTGTTTTCCTCCTCCCGGAATGCCAACATTGATAAGGTTTTTGGTAGCTGGTTTTCCAAAGTATTGAACCATAACCCAATAGGGAAGTCTCTACACCTGCAATTTGCTCTGGTCTCTGCTGGCATGCATACGCAGTCCTCGAAGACAGGACACGTAAGATTCTGAGCATTGGTGTAATCAATGCATTGAAGTGCTGCTCTTGCAGAACTTTTCCATATAGCGGTACGTGCCGAATCGGTAATGAATTGAGTACTGAGAATTGGTAGCGGTGGGAGCACTACCGACGATAGCGTGAACGTGAGAGTGTCCCACTTCTGGGGTACATTGGGTTGGAGCCATAAGGTGGTGGTTGATGAATTTTTCCTTATTCTATCTACATATGTTACCTCCACTTCTTTTCAATCCACCTATTGCAATGAAAGACTTCATAGATTACGTCGTCTACTGGTTCCAGATATATGCGGTAAAATAGACATCCAGAGCTTAGGAAGAAACAGTCACATCCCGGGCCACCGCAAGATTCTACACAGGCTGTGTGGCCAGGAAATCGATTTCCCTCTTCGAGCTCGGGTATAAGGCTGGATGCGTTCACTGCGCCACATTTTTCTTCCACACATGACCCCATGTGGGGACAGCGTTTGCTGTCCACAACTCGGTACACGGTATCTCTTGTGAAGAAATCGGTTTCTTTCTCACAGTGGAGGGCTAGCCCTTTCCATCGTAAGCGTATCTCCTGTATTGGTGTGCTATTGTGAGAAAGACGAAGGCAGGCTTCTTGTTTGAAAGTGTTGATTTTAAAAAGCTCGGAGAGTTGTATATGGCAGACTTCCTTAGTTGACCTAACGCAAATGGTGGAGTAGTGTGGTTGAACACGTCTACCATCTGACATGCCTGTAGACCTTGGCATACTGCCATCATTACAACTATGATCTCAGCGAGAGTTCTTCTGCGAATTCGCCGGGTATTACCTCTCCTGATAGTGCGAAAGCCACAACGTAGCAGGTACCATGCAACTTTTCCCAGTATTCTGATGGGTTTTCCTACCACTAGAGGCACGTAGAGGAATACGTAACATCCAGTTATAAGGAAATAGAGCAGGGTCATTATTCCGAGTATCGCACTGACGGGCCAACATTCTGGGTTGAAGAAGTTGACACTACAGAAAGTGCACTTTATTGCCTCGCAAAACGGTGCCCCTGGGCATCGAGTCTCAACCGTTGCAGTACCGTGATTTTGCAGGAATTTCCATTGGACTGCGTATTCATATAGAACTACTTCCGGTGGGAAGGTAACGTTCTCGACAGTCTTTGGGTTGTTGAACATCATACAGAACTGATTGCCGCATATTTCATACGGGGTCTCCTCCTCTGATTCGAGCCTGACTCCTCCTTGGAAACATTTGACGACCCGTTTGGAAATGGAAATATTTTCTTGGGCTCCTGTGGTAAATACACACAAAAGCAGTAGTATGATCATACTCATTGAGAACATGGAGAGAGAGAAGAGATTCCCTACGTAGGAAGAATGATCTTCGTTGTAGTTAATGTTCCTTCGTTGGCGCAAATTATACCGTGATCCGGGTATTCGCTCTTCCTCGCTTTGCTCTTCTTCTTCCTCAGTCTTGGATGCTGCAGGGCAATCCCGTTTTTCTTTCGAATCACCGTCCCTGTTCTTTATCTTCGTGTGGTGTTCTTGATTGGTGTCATCTTCAAGTTCCAAAGGTACAAGAAGGTTTATAGGTCGTCGGATCAGTCGCTGATAAGGCAGCCGTACGACTGCTTCCCGGATTGTTCCCTGCGCGTTACTCGTCAATGCTTGTATGATTCCCACTTTCCATGAGTGGCGTGGTACTGTTGCCTCGCAGATGAGTACCAGGGCGCCTTCCTGCGGCTGTTGCGCGCAACCTTTCTTGCCTCCTACATTGAGCATATGTTTCTCCCGGAGGCTGGTCAAGTATTGTTGCTGCCAAACGTTCCAAAACTTTTCCGTTATTTTGCACGATGCTTCCACTGCAGCCGTCGCTTGACTTTTTGTCTGTATTGCCCACTTTTGTTCAGGTGGTATATAATCATCATCTCCTCGCTCCCTTACCGTTGGCACCATGGGATAGGTGAGGCAGAGATCCTTCTGTAGGAAGTCAATTGGGCGTATAATTTGATTTCTGTCCAAGTCCGTGGTTTCATACGTCAGCGGGCGCGTATTGAGGATCGATTCAATTTCCGTTACCACCGTGGATAGTTCCTCGAACGATAGTATTGACCTACCAAGGTTTTATGGAACGAATACTTGATGGACTTAATCATCCTTTCATAGAATCCTCCTTGCCAAGGAGCGTAAGGGGTGATATGTTTCCAGTCAATTCCCTTATTGCTAATCTCTCTACTAATCGATGGATCGTCCTGCGCCGTTTGGAGACTTTCCTTTAGTATTTGTTCCCCTAACAGAAAGGTAGGAGCGTTGTCGCTGACAATTGTCTGAGGAACCCCTCTGCGCGAAAAAAATCGCCGCAGCATGTGCAGGAACGCGATAGTGGACAAGTCTGATACCACGTCAAGCCTGGTGACCATGCATGTAATTATGACTCCATAACATTTGCCTTGGCTTCCATCCTCTCGTTTCATCGACAGAGGACCGAAATAGTCTAGACCGACATGTTGGAAAGGTCTTGATCGTACTACTCGCTCCTTTGGTAAATCTCCTTGGGAGGGGTAATTATAGGGAAGGTTATTGAATTTCTGACACTTCACACACTTACGAATCAACTTCTGAACTTGTGAGCGAAGTTGCGGGATCCAGTATTGTTGCCTGACAAGACTCACGGTATGGTTAATGCCAGTGTGTCCCTTTTGATGAACATCACGAACGATGATGTCAGCCAGAACCGTTTTCTGCAGTACAAAGACGGGATATTTCGCTTCGTAGTCGAGCTGTGCTCGGCCCAAGCGTCCGTAGCAGCGTAATATGCCTTCGTTGTCCCTTCGTATATTCAGATCTACAAGGGTTCTCACAATATTGCTGGTGACATGCAACTTTTGGTGTGCTCTTATAATCACTTTGCCCGCAAATTCCACCTCAGTTCCACATAGCGACAATGGGTCTACCCCAAGGGGAATTTCCGGTAGTGTGATCCGAATCTTGGTTATTTTCCTTTCATTGAGTTTTGCCACAGTGTTTCGCACAAATCGAAGAGCGTACGCTATAAAGCGTTTTGCTTGAGTGAATGTCCGCACATGGCTTGATTGCAGAAGTTCAGGTTCATATGCCATTACACCTGTTGCAGCCACTACATTAGTGGTATCCCCTGGATCTTCTCCTTCGTCGTAGGTGTCGCATCCGAAGATTGTGTGTCGTGTAGGCCAAGAGGTCGTCTCTTCTTGGAGCCAGGTTGGCCCTTTCCACCAGTAATGTGGGCTAAACTCGGTGCTCGTCACTCCCCGTGTCCCACAATCCGCAGGATTTTGTTCGGAAGGAACGTGTCCGAATTGCACGGGACAAACTTCTTGTGTTAAGTGGGTCACGATTCTTCTTATTTCCGATAACCGATTATAAACAAAGACTCCTACTTCTCGATTCGGGGGACTTCTGACCCAGCATAGTGCAATTTCGGAATCCGAGAAGATGTAAATCTCTTCAATATGAAGAGTCGTCTTCAGCTGGGTTGCAATTGCATTCGCTAAGCGGGCAGCCAGTGTAATAGCGTTCATCTCGAGTTTGGGTATAGTGGAAGCTCCGTGGAGCTGAGGCAATTTAGATTTTGCCATTAGAAGGTTGACTTCTCCTGAATGTACGAGATATGCACATGCGCTCATTCCTGTAGTGCTCGCATCCCCAAAAACCGCTATTTTGACTGCGGACTTCTTTGGAGCCAGAAACCTAGGGATTGACTTGTGAAATCCTTTCAAATCACTGCTTATTTTGGTCCACTCCTCTGCTTTCTCCTTCGTCAAAGAGGCATCCCACTCGTAATGATCTTTCCACAGGCTCTGCAAGAAAATTTTTGCCTGGTGGAGAAGTGGGATATACCAGCCCAAGGGATCGTATATGGAGGCTATTGCGCTGGTGATAGTCCGCTTATTGATGATTGGACTCTCCTTTATTGCGCAGCGCACTTCCAGCGAGTCGTTCCGCGAGTTCCACTCAATTCCAAGTACCTTTGGACAATGACTTTTTGCTCTGTCTACCTGTGGTATCGAGTTCATGACTTCTCCTTTATTGGAGGTGAACTCTCGTAAATTCATTCTGAGCTCTCCGAATATTGCCTTGGATCTGATATAAAATTGTCGCGCTTCCTCGCATGTATCACAGGTAAAGAGGAGGTTGTCCACATAAAGATTGGTCTTAATTTCCTGCACCAGGTCCTTGTCTTCATGTCTGTCCAAGTGATAGTAGGTTGTTCCCGCCAAAAGGAACGGAGAGGGCTTCAATCCGAAAGTGACCCGCGTAAAACGAAATATCTGTACGTTGTCCATGGATGGGGGTTTCTTGTGATCTCTGAGCCATAAAAAGCGAGTCACATCCCGATCCGTTTCATGAAGACGGACTTGAAGGAATGCTTTTTCAACGTCAGATATCAAGGCTATATGACCTATCCGCATGCGAAGCAGGAGGCCATATAGTGCTGGTAGAATTACGGGACCTCTATGCAAGACGTCGTTTAAGAGAAGGACTGCCCTTGTAATGAGCGGAAGCGTCAAAAACGATGCGGAACTTCGTAGTCTCCTTCTGCGGAGTCAGGACAGGTTGATGCGGGATATAATGTACCTGAATTCCTTCTCTTGAATCGTTATCGCCTACCAGTTCCACAATGCCTTGCTTGAGCTGATCTCGAAAAACTTCATTGTACTGGTTCAACAATTGTTCGTTGTTCTTCAGCGAGGTCCAAACATTGAGTAAACGTTTGAAGGCCAGTGCTCGGTTGTCTGGCAAAGGTGGATGGTGCACCTTCCATGGTAAATGCACGTAATAACCATCTTCTCGGCGCTCGATAGACCTATTGAATTGCTCCCAGACTTGTTCATCCAGCTTGGTTTGAGCTTCCTTTTCCGGTCCCTGGAATTCTTCTGTCCCGGCTGAGTCCATTGACCAGTACTGCTCCCACTGGTCTCTTTCTTCCTGCGATATCTCGTCATCGCTCTCACTCATTGTATACACCCTGACGGAACTCATTGACCAATATTGATCCCATTGGTCCGCTTCGTTTTCCTGATATTGTGAAACATGGAGGATTCCCCCATTGCTCTCTCTGGGCTTTCCGCAGATCAGGTAACCTAGTTTCGTAGGTAAAATATGCAATCCCGATGGAAGTGCTAGTGGGGGTGTATCATGCCGTACGAAGGACCAAAGCAAATCGCATCCTAGGAGGATAGATGGCTGAACGACTCGCTTCCCTTGTCTGAGATTTACTGGCAAATTGAGAGTACGAAGGAATTCCTGATCTTGATTTGAAAGTGGCGGCGGGGCGTACGAGTGGGTCAAAATATCGTATGTTAGTAATTCAAGGACGTGAGGGGTCCCTTCCTGGTCCCATACGTCTACACGCACCTTCTGACATTTTCGTTTGGCTACCTCAGTTGTACCAAAAGTGTTCAACTTAATGTGTCGCTCTTCCAGCACCGGTAGGTGAAGCTTCCCCGCTAGGGTGCTATCTATAAAAGACACCTCGGCTCCAGTATCGAATAAAACGTTCACTTTAATAAGACTCCCTGTCTTCGGATCCAATAGTGTGAATTCTCCCGTGGGCAACGAAGGATGAGGAGTATTTTGTGCACTCAAGACATTGTGAATGGGGGGGAAGTGATGCCTCTCCAGGATTGTTCCCTTTCTCGTCCTGGGTAATCACTGTATTCGAATGAACCGTGCGTGGAGATCCGTTATTGGTATTCCCTTTTGTCTTTTCCTTCCCTTTGGACTTCTCGAAAAACCCACTTTTGTTTTTCACAGGGCCTCTGTCCTGCGTGGACGACAACGGTTTCGGCTGTTTGGATTTAAAACAGCACGATGTGTGATGCGGGCCATTGCAATTGAAGCAAGGGCGACCCTTACAATGATCCGAGGCATGAGAAGGTGATGCACATATGAGGCAAAGCTTATTGCGTCTTAGGTGTACCGACCTATCTTGGGGCGTGGTATATGTAGTGCAGTGCATGGCTGAATGACCCTTCTTACAGTACATGCACGTAGCCGTCATTGGTTGGTAAGGTCGTCTCTTCGCATAGAAGTTACGCCCTTTCGCGGTTTGTGGACTGCTATCGGTATACAATTGGAACATCTCTTCTGCCGATAGAATCTCATCTATGAACTTGAAGAGATTGGTCATCGTAAATGGAGTACCAGAAAGACCTTGTCTTTTAGTGATGACCTTCCTTTTCGTGGAATCGGGGAATTTAGCCAAGACTTTCTTGATGAGCCAAGAACTATTGATGTCTTCCCCTTTGTCTTCCAACTGGGCGGTGATGGCTTGAAGTTGTTCTAAAAGGGAACGCTGGTCCTTTATTGAAGAGGTATGCAGCGCGCAGGCTTCCAGTCGTTCGACTAGTTGGTTCACTAGCCTTTCTCCGTCACTATATTTGTTACGGAGGCACATTACCGCCTTTACATAGTTTTCTTTTGTCACCCTGAACTTTATGATACACTCTCGAGCCTCCCCTCTTAAGGCGTCCAGTAAATAGTTGTATTTGACCATTTCGGGTATATCCCTTGAATGGATATTATTGTTGAATATTTCCCAAAAGTTGTCCCATTCCCATATGTTCCCCGCAAACACTGGGATTGGGAGAGGGGGTAACTCCAACTGTATTGTTTGCACGTGAGTCATCGCGGCTGGCGATGTTTGTGCCGACCCCTGTACTGTACCAACTGGCAGAGATCGATCGCTGTGCGCAGTGGTCATTGATGACAAGGCTTGCAGCCGGGCTCGGAGAAGTGTGAGGTGATCGAAAGCCATAGAAAGCGCCGTCTCTCCCTTTTCCATGTAACATCGAGGACGTCTGTTTCTTCTCCCTCGCTATGTTCCAGACCCTCAGCAGCTGTTGCTAGTTCCAAAAGGACTTCTTCCAATTTGTCCGATATTGACTGTATGGCGCTGATGCTTTCCTCCAAGCGAAAGATGGTATCAGCTCGTTCTTCCTAGGTAGTACTAGACTCAAACGAAGATTCCTCAAGTTTCTCTATTTTAATTTGTTCTACTATACGCTCTAACTTCTTGGTGAACATTGTGACTAAGCGTTTACGAGTTGCGAGCTGAGAGGCCATGGTCTCAAAATGAAAATGCTCCGACTATTGCAAAGATTGAGAGAGGAAATCGACTTGAATTGAGAGAGAAAAATTCGAATTAAAAACGAACAAAAAATTCCGTTAGTGGCAAAATGGTTGAGTGCGGAAATAAAATCCAATCTTGAGGAAGAAATAAAGCCGCACTTGAATTTTGACTACGTAAAATAGAAGACTTGACCGACCTGATCCTTTTGACCGATGCACCAATTTGTAGTGTACGTTGCACTAGCTTTGTATAGGAGATATACCAACTATTGCAGACCTATATCACGTATATACTAGGCCGATACCGACAATGTGCCACGCGGGTCTTTCTTTAACAGACTGAATCAGAGTAATACTAATAATTTATTGCTACAACTATAGCGAATAACGGTAACGAACTGAATCTGCGTCGCGTCCAATATTGTTGGGATCTGTCGTCCTTTGAGGTCGTATAAGGGAGGGGATCCTGTCTTGATGCTGACACTCAAACAGTAGCAGTCCGATAGCGGTTGAACCGAAGAGCGAAGAGCCGAAGCCCCGACTCCAGATTTGGTCCCCATTTATACGACTTCTGCAGCTGGACG
>LS997564.1:29413958-29778958 GCA_000469685.2 Haemonchus contortus
GGACGAGTTTGAGTTGTAGCTGAAAGGATGCGATCTGTGGACGACCTTGTCCTCGTCGTTGACGCAATCCACGACGAATTAGGATCTGCTCGAAATACTCGAAGCGCAAGGTGGCCAGTCGGTCACATCAAATACCATAATCAATCATTAGCCGTGAGTTTTATTACCCAAGCGAGATGGTAAGGATCAGTGGGCTCATCGTTGATCTCGGATATGATCGGAAGGAAAATGAACGAAAAACCGTGTAAACGAAATTGGTGCCAGAAGCAGGTAGATGATTTCGCAGATTGGTTCGAGTCCCGTCCCTTGCACAATTTTTGCCCTATCTCTGAACTCGCTATCTCTGAAATTGTTCAATAAATTTCGGACATGAGAGGTCTTTGGAGAGTTTAGTGCCTTGTTATCAAATATTCAAAGTTTCCCTACATCAGGAAAAAGCTCCAAGAGCCAGCAAAGCTTCATGTCAAGCTCTCACCGAGATCGACTGAATATACCCAACCACTTTGTGAATCGTCCCCCCCCCCGCCCCCCGTAACTCCATGGGCAAAATATTACGGGCCTTCTAATTTTTTTTTAGTTTTCTATGATAGCAGAATAGTTCACAGATAACAGAGAGGGAAGCGAAGTGGAAGGGCGGTAAGTCACTGGAAAGTTAGATAGCTTCTGTGTAAGGTCAATGATGTCATTAACCGGATTGGAATACGTAACCCTCTTAAGGGCCGCTATCAGTTACGGCCTGTGACAGCGGTAGTGCATGAGCTTACTGGGCAGCTAATCAAATAGTTTTTGATAGCTCCGATTAGCATAAGTCGATTTCCAACCCCATATTTTATTCTATTCTGGTGGCCCAATGCAATTAAGTTGTTTTGAAAAGTATAGACAAGTTTTAATGAGGTGCTCTACGAAGGGTTGTGCCTGAGAAGTGCTGGACCGTGTTATGAAGAGGATGCTACCACATGTATGGTCTGGGAATCAGTCCTTCATTAAAAGTCCATCCATGTCTCTGAAGGCTTTTGTCCTTCCTTGCTCGGCTAGTCGCTCAAAGTAAACCCAAAATGATCAAAACGTTGTCCTGTGCGTAGGCTGGTTCCTGTGAGTCATCGTCTGACTTGAGTACCTTTGAAAACTCCATCACAATCTCGAATAAGTGTAGTATGAGTGGCGAATAAGTATGCTTTCGTCAAAAAAGAGAAGCTCAACGACATCGTCTTCGGAGGTTTCTTAAAATGGCACGGATTCATATTTCGTCTCTGGAACCTTTCTGAAGGCTGGAACCACGACTTGCTTTTTCCAAGGACATGAGATATACCGTAACCCAGTCCACTGGCTACAGTTGTTTACAATGTAAACAATAGTCGGTGCATTTTTGTAATCAATACCCGTACACATCTGGAACCGATCAGCTAAAATTACCATTAAGTTATACGTTCATACAGTACTTTGTAAAGCAATGCTGTCAGCAGTAGCTAGTTGTGAACACGGAAAAGGCACTGGCATGAAGCATAGTAGATGTTTTGACGGCCTTTGAAGTTAGTGTAAAGGATCAGTAGTAAAGAGACTGAAGCTTGATGGAACGATACGTTGCGCTCCTTGACTGCAGCGGCCCTTTCATGATGCCTCTTTCTATGTTGTATAGTAAATTGTAGTAATATCGATTTCTTTATTCCCGTAAATTCATTTCATCGACTCCAAATATGCCTTGATCTCTTTCGTCAGCCATTCGATGGCCCGTTGAACTCCTGCTCCATTCAAAGCGCATGTGGATTGAATATTCCATTTGTGGCCTCTGATCAGATCAAGACCTGAAATTTGAAATTTCTTTTCAGATATTCGATAGGTAGCACATGTGCATTAGAAGAACAACAAGTACATCAGGGTGAAACCTCCCACAGAGGAGCTTTCAAGTGGTTTCACTAGGCACGCTACATGTACTTGAACGCATATAATCGGTTCCAGCTAACAAGGAGCTTAGTTCCTTTTCGTTGTGAAGGAGTGTGGTTTCTGCCTAAGCTCGGAATTAGCTTGGAACTAGCTTCCACTGTTCCGTAAAAAAGGATTGATTAGGACAAGCACAATCGCTGATGTGAGAGGATCTCGGAATCTCCAATCTTTGCACGAGCCTCAGAATGGAGAGTAGATTTCTGGCTATATGAGAGTACATCCACCACAAAACTCGATTGAAAGAACCCCGACTTTGACTTTGAACGAGGGATGGTCGACTACGAACAGAAGTCGCATAGGTACTTGGTGTAGGAGAAATCCCATAGGAACTATTGTAGAATGATTCCAAAGGCTTGCTAAGGCGATGGAATTTTGCCCATTTAGTCACTCGTTTGCCCTCTGGTAGATCCTGATACTTTTAGGAGGAGCAAATTTGAATATTCAAAAGAAGAACTCACCCAGACTGGTCGACATCTCTGCTGCAGCCATTGCGTCTTTAGCGTCCATTTTGTTGGCCAGCACCAGGATAGGGATCTGAATTTCGCTTTTCAATAGGTTCGGCTAAGCAGGGTACGAATTCGAGCTCACCGGTCGTCCACTGATGTCCTTATGATCGAGAATCATCCATAGTTCATCTCGTGCCACTGCAACTCGCAACCGATCAGCACTATCCACTACAAAAATCACTGCCTGCGCATTCAGATAGTACGTCTCCCAGAGATTACGGTATTTTCCTGAATATGAGTGGTGTCAATCCATCAATTCCTATAGCAAGCAACATGAGCAGTATAACTGCTAATGATTTACCAACAACCAAAGGCACCACGACTACAGTTGTAGTTCCCGCGGCGAAAAGTTTATGGACACCACTGAGGTACAGTTTTATGACCATGCAAGGCCGGCAGGCGGATTCGCTGGCGGCGAATGCTTGGGAATTTTCGGTAAAGGTACCGGGACAGGCATAGAATATGAATGCAAAATAAAAGGATTGGGGGATGGGTTGCAAAACTCCCGTCACCTTGAGATAAGGAGCATGAAGGGGCCCAGTTGAGAAAAAACGAAATACAAAAATAGGTCCATTATCTAATCGAGAAGTGGTAACGACTGCTGTAGGAAAATCATTTTCTTTACTTCAACGTAATTTTTCCATTCGTTTGTTTATTATTTCATACTTATTACATTTCTAGTTTAACACTTTTTAATACTTCCTGAGTAGGTCCGTTTGATTACGTTATTCTCTGAAGGAATCCAGTCGTCTGCCCTCCACTCTGCCTCGATGGGATCAAACTCAAGACTCCAGCAATCATAGGCGGATGCTGTGACCGGGGTATCGTTTGATACTCCCACTTTTCAGGTACATACGGTACTAAGGGTTCTAAGGGTAAGGGAATAACTCTCTTACCATTTGATCATCTGAATAGAAAGGTTCGGATGCAAGGGATTCTGGTACATACACGCTCACCTTGTCCAGCCATATCGAAAGCTGTAAAACTGAAACTCTCTGTAGTGAAATTGGTAACGGAATATCCAACCGTCGGTGCAATTTGGCTGGTTCGAGTTTCTGGCGTTCGCAAATAGTTCAACATAGTCGTCTGAAAATAGACACGTCATTACATTGGGCAGTTCTATCCAATCCCTTTGGATTAGACTTTCGTCCAGAATTATTTGTGATACTTCACCGCCTATCTGATCTATTAACGATTTGAAGGGAACAGTTGATATGCTCTCTACTATGCATCCTCGTTCAAAGTAACAGGATGGCTTGTTCAAATGGGCTCGCCTCTGAGTACCGCTAAGGAACCCCACTGGCTATTTCTGGGAAGCACTGATGCCATTAGAGGCGTACTTGAAGTTCCATCGCAGAATTGACAGTACTGGTCTTCACGGAGAGACGATAGAAATAGATAAACAAGGATGCGCAGGAAAGAAGCGGAACGTTCCACTATCGGTGAGAATTCCTCAAATGGGTTCCCAACCAGGCATTTTGCTTGCCCCGCACTGATCCGAAAGAATGCTAAGTGTCATGTATAGCTAAACGGATGCCTAAAGTAGTGGCCCTTTTATTCTGAGAATGGCTGCCAGGCCTACTACCATGGAGTGACTTCTTGTGGGCTCCTGTTATACACAGCAATGGTTATTCAAATATGGCTGCACACCCTCCATCGAGTTTTTTTGGAACTAACTTTTGAGACATCCTGCAAAACACGCTTTATAATTGGTCTTCAGGGAACAGATACCTGTTTAGCCGCGAGTATCTGAATATCACCAGATTAGATCGCCACCTAAGTGATCATGAGGATAAAAGAAATATAATGGGAAGCTAGCGCTGTCCGAAAAATTCCATTAAACAAATAAATGTATAAACAAATAAATAACTAAGAGAATAATCTTAATCTCAATGTTAAGGCAGAAAAAAATATTATGACGTACAAAAAGTACAAGGGAAGTCATTGTTCACAAATAGGAAGGAATAAATTTATATTAAAGAGGACCAGGTAGAGAAGTTTAATGACAATTTGTAAAGGATGAAAAACTTGATCAGAAAAAAAAAAGCGAAAAAAGAGGTTGTGACGAAAAGGAAGTAACTTGGTGAGAATGGATCATTTCAAACGGGGAATAACAACACGCAAGAAAAGTATAATCAAAAAATCGCTGAAAAAAGGAGAAACAATCAGATCTGAGATGGAGATGAGCAGTTATGAGAGGACTAGAGGCTACCGTAAAAACTTCCAAACAAATTTGTGGGAAAAACTCTAGACGAGATAAACATTTTAGGTTTTGCTTGACCAATTGATTCCTTTTTTCCCTCTTCCTCGAGCCACGAACTTCAAAACTCGTGAACCTCTAGCACTTCATTGAATCCCCACTACTGCAGATCTTCTTGAAGAGCATAGGATTGAGCCTTTGAGCCTCTAATATTTGAACCAAGCGACAGATGAATCCCTTTCAGGACTGAAAGTTGGAGGCATGGCGATGCCAACAAGCAATCTATCATATCGCGACGATTTTTTCAATTTTTGCAATCTGTACTACGAAAAAAGTAAACAAAAATTGATAATTAATATTTTGATTGACTGACCTTTCCAGAATTATCCAATCCAACAACGATCACGTTTACTTGCTTCCGACCAACCCCGAGTATTTGTGACAGCGTTGAAAGGAAACCCATTTGTACCTGTAATAAAAGTAATGAAGTTCGCTTAGCAGTTCCACAAATCGGCGATGGTAGGCAGAGCAATCGCAAAGTACACACACACATGATGATGCTTCTCTTGATACGAAAAATATGCGAATAATCGATCAAATCTTAAAATAACATAGAAAATAATTTGGCAAATAAAAATGTAATAGTATTTAGAATCATATAAACAAAAATGCTCTCTTTAAATAAGTAAACACAGAATAGTACTACTCGTATAAAATTGGTGGTAGAGGAAGTTTTTTCGCTCGCTAATTACAAATCACCACGGTATTCATGATTGAGATAGCGCCATATCTAAGAGGTTGTGCCCGGACTCTACAAACGGTTTCCTCAACCTTACTATCCCATCGTATTTTAGGAGAATGAGATTTTTCACTAAAAAAAATCAGAGAAAAATCAAAAATTGCAGAGGTTCATAGGTCTGCGCCGTTTAATTCCACAGGGAATTTTGCCGAAACCTTCGACTGTTTCAAGAAAGTTTGTCTGTTGGTATCGGCTTGACGCAAGGAAAGCGAAGCATGGCTTTGAAGAAGGTCGAGTGGTACTTGTGCATTCACCCAATACTCAATTATTCAACTTCAGAATTTCAGTTCCGACAGAAGGTTAATTTTTCGACAGTTGTACAGTAATCAATGCTGGAAAGGTACAACTTTTAAAAAATGAAAGATTTACTTACTTAAATCCAAACTACTGCTTAGTATCATTTTCAAAATTTGACGAGCTTGACTACCGTAATGCAATCGGCGTTGACGTCAGCGACGTGTTTCGGCGTCTTTCATCTTGGTTACCGTAATCGATCACCGAAATCGGGGATTCGTTCGCATCGCTGCGTTGGCCTGTGACCATTTGTCGCCTCTACTAGGTTACGGGAGTTCAACTTATGCCGTACGAGGATCGAGCAGATTGTCAGGGATGATGCCCATTTCCAGGGCGAGGCCATAAGAGGTGTCCCAGAACAAGAGGTTGGAGAATATGACCAAGGTTTCAGTAGACCTTATCTAAGGGTGTCATGGGTTGAAGTAGCTGAATAAAATGGCCTTATATGTGGGTCTTTTGTTACGGAATATACTGCAGAGGTTCCAGTAGTTCCAAAGACCATGAAATTACCTACAACAGGCCATGCCTTTTTCTTTATTCTGGCTTCCTAGTGAGCAAGAAATGAGCCTGAACGTAAGTCTCAGTGTTGAGAGCGTCACAAGAAATAGCTTTATTCATGGGTTAAAATACCAGCGCTGTTTATGGAAGGTAGTGGGTCATAGGTTATTTTTCACAGTACCGCTTACCGGTTACAGTTCCATTGTTAGTAAGGCAGCTATTGTTCGGTCGAGTTTCACGGCGACGATTGCGCAACGTAACGCAAAGCGACCGGCACCTTACCCATACGCGGCTTTCACACAGAGCTGAGACAGCCGTAAACGACCGCAACGGATTATCCCATTTAACGAGCATCACCGGTCTGACATATATCATAACACTGAAATCCGAGACCGCATGTCGTATCAGAGCGGGATATTCCGGAAGAACTTATTTCAAGTATCTATTATCTTATTTATTTCAATTGCTATGAATTGAACCGATGAAATTCAACCGCGAGAGCTGACTCTTCTCGACATTTCCAGACTTATTAGCTTTGCAAGTAAGAGTTAGGTGAACTTATCTACTGCCAGATCTTACTGATTCAGACCTTCGAGAGACCCGAAGATGGCGATACTCGGTCTCGAAACGTACTGTCCGGAATGAGAATTAATCGAAAAATGACTCTTGCCCGACTAATTTGCCAGTCAAAAGCGTCCACACTTGCAACTGCTAAGAATTCAGGGATTCGAAGGGGCAGAAAATTTTCAGAACACGAGATCAAGCGCCGTACTTTCAACTTCTTAATAAAGTCAATCACCTACTCATACCACTAAGCCTTACTTTACGATATGGGATGGATATATGCTGCCATACATGCTTGACAAGGAACCGTAAATATTACCAGTTGATCCCCAGAAGTCAGATATACGCTCAAGTTTAAAAGCATCTCGAGATCAGTTGGATAAGTGGTGCATTCCAGAAGAGGATTCATCAACGGCGGGAGCGGTTTTGATGTACCCATGCCTATACAATGAATGCAGTGGCTAGAGCTTTTACCCTGCCAGGCGAGTTTGCTACCAAGCAATTGACGTCAGGGTGATGGAAGAATTGATTGGCATAGGTGAACATCGATCGGGAAATCGAACCCGTGACCATGCGTGTGTGATAGCGCACCAGTTGCCACTACAGCACCACTGCCCTTTATTTCATATGAATTTTTGTATGCGGTTTTTTACTTTGTACAAAGAAAGCCGACACATCGTGATGAATATCTATATCTGGAATTTAGCCAGGTGGAATACCGCCAAGTATGCGCTAGCATGAAGAGATAGCGATTCTACAAAGTGGCTCTGTTCTTAACCCTACAGCTACCGTTACAGTACTACGATAGGTCCAGCATTCACCCGAAATTTCGATGTAACTGTATATTATTGGAGGGAAAACATGAAGTTCACGCACCAGAACCAAAAAGGCTAACAGGGAAAGTAGGTGGGAGGTCTCACGCAGAGGGAGCAACTAGGCTCTCATAAGTCCCAGTAAGTATTACCGTTTCAAAGGTCTCCATTTGTGCTAGTTTGAGATTCCGGTAACCAGAAATGGAAGCGAGAAGGGACATCGCCCTGAGTTTGAGGTCAAAAGAAAAATAATAGTCAGAAACTTGAAAAAGCACTGTTTGCAAATATTAATACTCCTCCTCAACGGGGTTTTAAAAAAGAGAAATCTCACTCACTCATTAGGTGGATTTTTTCGTTTAAATCAATACCCAGCCAAAACGAGCATTATCAAAACCCTTCGGCACTACCCCTTCCGTTTCGGCCTAGTCAGGCTTAGGGACCTCCAATTCAGAAAGCGTTTCAAATGAATAATGAAGCCCACCTGGATATTGATTGCCTCAGTCGTACAGACTAGGGACGTCTGCTTCGAGAATAATAATTTCGTATAAAATGCAATCGCTTTGTTTGCTTCAATTCCCCATATCCTGATTAATGCTCGCAAAATAGATAAAAATTAACTGCAAAAACACTAAGATCCCACATTTTCGGTAAAATTTCTCTAGAAGCCAGATTTTTTAATGTGCACTACCGAGAACTTGTCATAAAAAAATCCTCAACATATCAATATCGCGAAATCTTCTTAACAAATATAATAAGTATTTATTTCTAAATCACGAAAGGTGTAATTTTGAGGAAAAGGTGAAAGCGAGTATACACGCACAAACGAGGAATTTCTCAAAGGGTCGTTGCTATAGGCAACCGATGGTGACTTCGAATTGGCGCAATTTTGCGACTGCACACAACTTAAGAGCTATAAACTCTATTCTACAATAGAAACCAGTCGAATGACTTAGTGCGCATCACAAACAGTGTATAGAGTTATATTACAGACCCGTGACATCTACAGCTGTCACTAAATAATACAACACTCAGTAGTTATTATTAGAAAGGGGATCAGTCACAGACAAAAGAACATATATTAGAAATTCGCTGAATAAATCAAGAAAACGCTGACTGTTCCTTGACCCATGAGCAAAGGATGAGTTCATATTTTTAACACAGAGTTCTACTTGACATTATCTGCTGAAAAATCATACTTTCCCAGTATTACAACATCCTTCTGGGAAAAGTTCAAAAGCTCTCACTTTTTTTTCTGCTGTCCTCCAGCAATAGCTTTTTTCTTTGGCTTCGGGGCACCACCACCAAAGAGGTTTGCCATCATCTCGCTGACGTCAGGCATATCCATCTGAAAAAGCGTTTTACATTAGTCGATTTTTTGAGCCGATTCATTGGCCACCACCAGAATCGGAGAAGCAATGGACGCTAAAGTGATTGTCACATGACAATCGAGGTCATTTTATTCCTAGAAAAAGGTTTGCGCAAGATAATATTAATTACAAATAAATGAATTCAAATAAAATTAATTTTTGTGTTAAAAATTCTCCAATTAAAATTAAACTTCGTTAGAATTCTTAAAATCAATTTCTGCCCTATCCACCATTCCGCTAGATGTAGCTCAGAAAACCACTGGAGGTATCACGAAGAGTACCATTATGAACAGCCCAGGTTTTTATACTCCGAATCTTCTTTTTCATCGGAAAAAAGCAAAGTGAAAGACCACATACCTTTGGAAGCTGCATTTCAGCCATTTCCTTTTGTAGTTGAGGATCGTTTGCGGTCATCCTAAAAGACATTCGGACTTTCTCATAAACTGTATGGTCAATCAATAATCGTGACGTTCGCAAGTCCCTGTTGCCGATTTAACATAATCGGGCGTAAATGCTTAGTCAAACATCGCGCTGCATCACGTATTCACTTGAGACCTTGCATAATTGCTGTTGTCGCTCGTATACATTCAAATACACACGGATTAGTTCTTCGATTATCTAACAAATGGGGACATAGCACAACGTTACGTTAAAATCGGTCGTAGGCAGTTCAAAACGGCATCATAACTGAAACACCACATGTTCTGAGGCTGAATGAGTAGGAATAGAGACTTAGGTCATCTAACATGAACTCTGCCACTTTCAGTTGCTTACAGTATAGTTACGCTTTAGACGGCGCATTGGTATACAGGTGTTGCTAGCACAGTATATTTTCTTGTTAACGTATTTTTTACACCAGACTTTACCCTACTCCATTTAAAAAGGTCTGTGGCACAATAGCCTAAGGCCCAGCTTTTTTTGAAACGCGTTAGCACATTTCGTACGACCCCAAAACAACGTGGCTCAATTTCAGCGAAAACCAAAACATACTTCGGAATGATGAGCATGATCACGAGAGGCACAACCAGCATAAGCACCATAGGATTCATCAGCATATCAGTAATTCGCCATTCTTCTCGTTTACGGAAATACCGTGTGGCTTCCCGGGAGCTCAACTTCAGCGGGTAGGGTAACTGATTAACAACATTCGGCTGAAAACAAGACCCAAGATAGAGTGAATCATACGCTCAAGGAAATTATAAACAGTTACCTGTAGTAAAGTCAGCTTCCTCGCTCGAATTTTGCCCTTTGCAGTAATATCCACACGAATAGGTTCGAATACGAAATCAACGTTTTCTACCTGAACGTGAAGAGTTTCGAAAGAGCGTTTTAAAGAGTTTCAAAAAAGAAAAATGACAAAGAACGAGAACTCTTGAAAAAACCATCGAGAATGCGAAATAGATTAGCCAGCTTAATGGGGTTTTGTGGTGTAGGCAATTACCTGGACAACGTAACTGCCGCTTGGAACATTGTCAACCACAAACGATCCATCCTCACGAACGAATCCAATGTATTCACCATGATTCAGAAGCACTCGAGAGTTGGCAGCCCACTTGCGACCCATCGTAGCTGATGAAGGGAATATGACCTAAGAGTGTAGTTTTTTTTCAAATATTTAAAATAATTACGACGGGGAATAACTTCTGAGCAAGACTTCATAAATAGACGAGTATAGTGCATGATAGTTTTGACAGTTTATAGCTGAAGGCACTCATTTAACATGGAAACGTAATCGAACTTAAGATTATGGAAGCCCCGAATTCACACTATTTTCTTATCCAGCCAGAAACTATGCTGTCAACCAAGAATAAAACATCATCTAGTAAAAAAAAAACAAAGCTCAATATAAAACCTTGTGGGATCAAACAGTAGGAATGAATGGTGAGAAAAAATTCGGTACCATAGAAAAAAACTCACATTTCCTTCGACAGTAAAAGCGGTTCGTTCAGAGGTCGCCAGTTCCTCAGTAGCGAAAACCACTACAGCAAATACAGAGAACAAAACCAATATCCTCATCTGAGAAAAATAGTGAGGTAATGGAAGGGTGGAGTGACTTTAACAACGCGGAGATACTTCGACATGGTTGAAAACCACTCAATATACACCAATAAAAACATATTTAATATTTATGAAAAAAACAGCTGTTTTTTTGACCAGTCAACATTCAAATTAAAAGAAACAGATGGGATTGAAGGAAATTAAATCACCATCAAACATGAATTCAGCGACGTACAGGTACAAATGTAGCACGGTCGTACATAAAGCATAGACTTTTGACTGCTGACAAAACTGATATATCATATAACATTATTGTAAAAATGCTCAAATCTATCAAATTTCTTAGTATGAAAGTTTTGTAAACAACGCATACTAACATGTTCCCGGAAAAAAAGTTAAGGCAGCAAACTAGGGAACATCACCAATTACACTCATTGCTGCGATAGGAAGCAGAGGATGATACGAAATTGAAAAAAAGTGGAAGAATCAAGGCAGCAGTTGCCTCATCGGTCAAAAAATTTCCGCATAAGTGATATGCCCAGCGAGAAAAAATAACACTTGTTGAGAACAGGTTTCCATTTGAGCACTAGAACGATCCTAACCATTTCAGAGTCCATGAGCGACTCAATATTCATGAATATTAACGAAGACCCATACCTAATTGAAACGCTTGAGAAATTCCTCGGCAGACACACGAGCCCGAGCATTCAGCGCCAATTTCATGTCGCTAATTTCCTAAAAACAAATTCTTTTCAATCGTTCACAGAAATATTCTCAAGGCTCACCAAATGAAGCTATTTCTATAAAAAGCTAATGTAAGTGTGAATGAAGTAGATCTTCGACTAAAAGATAACGATAACCCCATGCAACTGCTAGATTCATTTCCTTTAGCGAAATAAGGACAGCTGATGACCTCATACGAAAGGAGAGAATGTGAAAACAGTAAATTTGGGAAATGAAATATCTACCCGCAAAAAACCGAAATTCAGTCAAGGTATAGTTTCTGCGTAAGGCAAGTCAAATTAACGAGAATTCTGCCCAGAGATTAACTGCAAGTCTACATTCTGAGAATACTGATAAGCGATCACTCGAGCACTAAGCATCATAACGGATTTACTACAAAGCGCTGCACAGCTTCTAATATCAGAAATGAACATAAATGGAAGAAAAAATGTAATGGAGAGAAAACCACACTCAATGGGCCGAATTCTTTCACCAATCTAAGGAATTGAATTTAAACTTAGTAGAAAGAATTTTTTTCACCAGTGATCAACTATCGAGCGTATTCACTGAACTAAGCTCAAAGTATAACCTCAAAATTTCTTAACAGCCTACTTCTCTATTTTCCCTCATTTAGATGCCATGATTGATGAGAGAACTGGTTTTCTGGGATTACTCAGCAGTCATCCCAAACCTACCTTATCGATTTCCTGCATGAAATGGAGTAAGAAATCCACCAGCTTATGCTTGTACATAGTTTCCGTATGCGATGCTGTGATCAAAAATGAGATATCATATCCTGAAAAAAAGTTTGCAAGGAAAAAACTACCGAAATAGAAACGCCTTAGAAAGGTGCAAAGAGTAGAGCAATCCACTCACCAGGTATGGGTTTTCGCCGCAGAACAAAGAAATTGTCTGCTCGTTGACACATGAATCGAGTGAACTTATGACAAAGAATACGCTCGATTTCGTCAGATTGTTTTATTGAAATCGATACTCTTGAATGATGAATTCATCGAGATATGCACATAGAAATGAAAGTAGAAATTTGGATTGAAAATAGTCGTTTCGAAAAATGAAAGCCTTGAAAAGCTTCTGATAGCAAATTTTAAAAACCCCGTGAACAGGCTGTTGCTGAAAGTTAGAAGACATCTAATCGAAAGATCATCAGTCGAGAAAAAGAACATAAGTTATATCGCCGGTCATCGAAGAAATGAAAGATATAAGTATCAGCAACCCGTACCTCACAGAATTTATGGAAGGTTCTATGAGAACTCGTTCTTGCTTGTTTCGCGCGACAACAACAGGCGTCATCAGAAGTTCTTTGGAAGTACGCACTTCTACCTGAAATTGTGATGGGTTAACCTAAATGGTAATATCAGTCAACTGTATTTCGACCTTGTGAATACGTCTCCTATGCAACCTCATTCATAAACTGGTTCTACCCTGACATAATCGACTTTCCAATTTACTGTCAAGGTACGATTTCCCAAAAGCCAGAACACTAGTGAAAAGTCAATCGTAAAAAAGAGAGGGTAGCAAGTAGAACATGAGGAAATGTCAAGAAAAAGCTTTTAAATCCGAAGTTCAAGATACGCGATTAACAGGTGGCCAGTTATAAAAGCTGACGGTCACCGCCTGGCTCAACGCTGACATCGATAAAAGTACAAAGATTATCAAACGACAAAAAATAGAGAGAAAGAGAAGGAAACTGTTACCTCTGGCTTCATGTGCCTTTCTACAACCTGAGAACTGAACTGTTCGAGACATAACGCAGCCTGGAGGGTATGTCGCACCGCTTCGAGGTAGGGTTGTAAGGTTGCGCTCTGAAAAATATGCGTCTGAGTGTGTATGAAAACTATTCTTAGCCACATAAATCGTGTGAAATTTACTAGCAAACAAACAAATGAGAGCTACCGGAGGTAATCACAGGGAAATCACCAACTACACTTGTTACTCTTCGTTGGGATAGTTTTAAGGTGGCAACAAAGTAATTTCGTTTTTTCTAGGTACTTCAAACGTTATTTACGTTTATAAACCAGGGGCCAGAATATTCCGCATAGTCAATATATAACTGAGTATTTTTGAATACATTGTCCCAAAATGTACATATTATACCAGTTGCTGACCTGCTTCATTAAAATACGGAAACCGAAGAAAAATGTCTATACATAAAAGGAACGAACCATCCTCTTCTGAATTCGTCTTCTATGTTTCGAATACGAATCGAAACAGTCGCACGATAAGCTCCTATTACCTACAAATGATTTACGAGACAACAAATAGCAAGTCATTCTCAAAAACATCAGAGAACATAACTATAACAATTTTTATCTAAATATGCAACAAAAAAAGATAGCAAAAGAAATAAAATGACATGATGAAGGCCGTAAGTAATCAAACAATGTTACATCCCTAAGAAACCGAGGTATTGACCTCTGTCTTTCTTGAAAAGCTTGAATCAACGTTCTGCAGCCCTGAAGCTGATTGGGCATTCTCATGACTATTTTTCTAGTTAGGAATAAACACTCGCAGAGGCACACTTCATGGAAAAAGAAAACTAGCACGAAGAACCCTAACAACTATAGGAGTATAAAGACAAATAAATGAACGAAGGGTCAGTATTAGTACTGCACTATCTTTGAAATCCTATTTGGAAAATTTCTCGATGCAAAAACGATGCGTAATACAAAATGAATCAATCGGCACTTAAACGAACAAGTAGCGGCGGCTGCGTGGCGGCTTTTTTGGAGCGCGAGAACTCCAAAACAGCCGCGACGGTAGGGGGGAGTTGATGTACGGCTTTCCCGTCGTAGCATTGCATCACAAAATGAAAGTAATATTGAATCTATATGTAAAATTTTGGTGCAGTTTGACGGAGTGAGTCTGACCAGTCAGTTTAAAGTACTGCTATGTGCTTTGCGCCTTATTATGGATTAAAGAAGATAAAGACAAGAAGTCCGATAGAGGAATAAACTGGGTGGCAGAGCAAAGAAGCGCAACCATCACAGCTAAGGACTAAAAGTTCAATCCCGGACGATCCTTGTCTGTCCCAGAAAAACCTTTCCTACCTCCGACGTAAGGCTTTTGATAGCAATCCCATCTGGACTTGTAAAGCACCTCTAGTTACCTTATCAGTTTGCACCTTAAGTTACGGTGTAGGCCAAATAGTCAAGCGCATTCAGGATTCTGAGTAAAAGTCGTTCTAGAAGGGATCACTTAGCGGCAGAAGTTTCATTCTTCCCTTCAGCTGACCATTTGTATCATCTGTTATTCCGTTGATCATCAATTTGCTCGAACGGGTGCCCACTTCCTTTCGTTGAGAGCTATCAAGAAGTTCAATCATCGAGCTGCCGGCAGTGCTGGTGTTCGTTTACATCTCATTAGACCCAAGATGAACTGACCTGTCCAACGCTTCCTGAAACATAATAGTTGCTTGATTAATCGGAAATTAATCATTCAATTGGCAGCGATCATTGCTGAGTGATCATAGCTGCCTCAAATTATAAGAAAAGTAAAGCATTTCATGTGCGTAAATGCCCTCATCAAGATGGGAACAAAGGTGATACCCCTCCGCAGTAGGACAAATCACTTCAACTCGCCGATCAGTTGAGCTTTTCCAGTAATCTTTGCGAGGCTTGGGGAGAAGTAAGAGATTGCATCGACGCCTCGAGCGTGACGTGAGACGAAGCGAATCTCCTTTCAGCTCGTACTTCAGGGCGGAGGTCGTCTAGTGGCAAGTGGCCTACTATCTAGTACGTATGGTCACCGGTTTGGATCCCACGTCATATTTGCCTAGGTCAACAGAGCCTTCCATCCCTCTGGGGTAGCTTAATTGGTACCAGACTCGTCTCGTAGGACTAAAGCACTTATGGGTTAAGTATCGGTTAGCCACCCGCAAATCATTGTTCACGCCACCAAGCATTAAGTCACTACGATTCTGATTGGAAGTAGAATGAGAGGGCGCATCCCGCAGACGGGATCGATCAACGCTCGTAGGCTTCATTCTTTATCTCTTATTTCTTCTACTAAGAGCGGAGGGAAAAGAGCTTCAAAGTAGCCTTTTCCTCTTTCAGCGTATATGACAGAAAGACGCTGTGACATCGACGGAAACAGCGGCTCCCATAAGGACTCCACTGACGAGTTCCGAACGAATTTCATGTTCTGTTCAATAAATTCCAACAGCGTATCTACAAAGTGCGCCATACATATGGTAACAAAACAATTGGCCCCCAGAAACCGCACTTCATATTGATACATAGTCAATTTTGTGAGTTATTCACTATGCATCGCATCTGCAAAACAAACACACGGTCATCTTATATAACCGTCACCTGTACTGATTGAAGCTCGAAGACGCTTCGGCTACTAATCGACGGTGACACGCAGATTTACTTGAGGAACTCCAGCCCGAGCTCTTTTCCATGATTACTTAGGAGCAGCAACAGTAGTGCGTTTTGAAGCACAGGTTTTCCTCTCCACCATGGACTATATACAGCTATCCATCACACTGGGGTTCGAAAAATTCGTAGGAGGATTGCAAGCTGGAATAAAGTTTCGAACATTACCTCAGCACCAGTCTTAATCTTTTCTCATTTGTAAGCTAGCGCGTCGCGGTTTTCAAATCGTACCTCTAGAAAATTCTTGAACTCTCAGCTGCAACCTTTCAGAGAAACCTTCTTGAAGAGGTTCGGATGACGTTTTGTTTTTTTCTCGACCAAAATTTGTGATATCGCTGTAATGGTAGAGACAGTAGACCAAACTATCACAAAAGAGGGAAAATGGCTTTGAGAGGCGATCTGGATCCTCTATGCGACTTCAGCACTTGTAGTGTGGGATATTCGTATACTTCGAGAGCTCAACATTTCTCCATCGCTGAACACTCCTTAGTCAGAAAGAGTATGTTAAAGCGCGTGCCGCGCGCGAGGGGAGCGTGGCAATTGTTTTTTTGTCCAACTTCTTCTCGTCGAGAAGCTTAGAAGGCGTCTGAATTCTATCCGTGTACAGCCGTATTTACTCGGGGTAGACTCTTCTCATCGGAGCAGAACATACAAACAAATCAGCACTCATTTTTCTCGCGTTTCTGCAGGTTCCGCGCGTACTCCTTCCAAAGCAATTCTATTCGGAAAAGAGGTCGTATGTGAGACCAGACGACCGTTCCGAAGTTTGTCGTTGTCCTCCTACCAATCGCGTTTCAAGAGACCTTCATGTGGGAAATGCTGAGACCAGGGGCGATCCCGAAAAAGAGTTCACCAAAACGCGCCCGCAGAAGGAACGGTTTGTGGATGTCTGCTAGGCTATACCGTTTTTCAAAATCCGACGAGTTAAGAGTACCAAAGTAGATGCGTGGGCTAAGGTATGTAATAAGCATGAGGGATGGTGCAGATCGGAGAAACCCTCCAAACAAGGAAATTACGGACGTCCGAAAAGTTGTTACTATATTTACGGCGCGCCCCGTATAAGCATTTGGTCTGAATGTCTCTAATTCTAATCTCACAAGCATATCGTTGCACACGGCTCATGGTAACAGCAACGAATGCTACAGAAATAGTCGGTTTTCAAGTTCCAGAGGGTGAGCCAGAAACTTTCAAATCAGCAGAAGGCATCATTAGCAATCTGCTGCGATTGAAAACATTGAATTGAAGTAAGTCACGTGGTCAGATCTGTGTCAAACGATCTGAGAGTTCGGGAGATTCACGAATTTCTCGTACCTGACAAGCGCCGACGAGGAAGAAAAATGCTACATTGGCAACAGCTACTCAAGCTTCCGCTGATGCAGTCTACCGGTCAGCTCTTTAGCGAATTCAAGCCGTGCAGAGCTAATTCAATGATTTATGTCGTAACATTTCTGTGAATCACTTTTATGACTCGTGCTTGTAGCGAATTTTTCGCCTCTTCTTATCAGTCAGCACGACGCAATCCTTCTGGTAAGTGCCATTGTTAGCTCTTCAACCAGTACGATTACAATATGACGTGAATTGTGCTATCGAAGCAGTTATCACCATATCAGGAAGGATGTGTCGTCCCATTCTGTCAGAACATCCCGATATCATTGCTCTTCGGCTGTTTTCATTTCTTTCTGCTGACGACGTGCACTACGACAGCGAGTACATGAATTTGTCGAGTTGATGGGTTCAAACGCTTTTTTCTCAGCTCCACAATCGCGTTCATTGGTACGAGATAGCATAAAAACTCCAATCGGCTGATGGGGTCGTTACTGATTCTCCTCCGGTCTTCACTCCCATGAACATGCCACATCTTTCGACGAGCACCCCTATAGATGTTCACGATATAGATTTCTTGTTGATGTATTTATTTGTTTTTGTTCTGTTTACCTAGAGGCGCCGGCACGCAACTCTTTTCCGATTTATTCCCTTCACTTTCTATGTTCAGAGCATTCATCTCGTTGCACTTACCTTTTTCTTTGTAAAGAGCTAGGCCGATCCATCTATATGGACTAAAGTGAAGGATCTTCCTTGGCTAACCGCGAGGAACATTCTCCTCTGCTAAAGGCACAGTTTACATTTCAAGTTACCTTATTTTAATTTAGAAAAAGGAAGTGCGGGAAGAGATTTTGCATCGGCAGCGATGCAAGCGAGAAAATCCTTACAATTCGTTAATACAGAGCTCCTGAAAGTTTCGGAGTTAGGAAATGTACGAAATTACTATGATGGAGATGGTATTGAAGAAATTTAAAGATAAGATTTCAGTCATACTCAAAGAGCTGCTTAAAGTATTCCGACACCATGGGTCACGGGCTAGTTCCTTGAATTTTCATCATGTGCGCTCCATTTTGACTTGTGCAGTCTCTACTGCGAAGTTGTGAGACGTCCATTTTCGGGTATGGACGTCGACAAGGCTAGGCTGACTTTCCACACAGCGCCCTTATGACATACTCACAGCCAGAGATTCGTCCTTACGGACAGTTGTAAACTATTCTAAACTGAACCTTCACGTTTTGTTCGCAAATACTCTATTGTACCGTTGTGCTACTGTCGACGACCCGAAGTCATGTAGAAAGATATTGGGAAGATATCGTGTCTTACCGTTTATAATCCGCCCTTCGCTCTATCTCCTCGAAATGCTCGTGACTATATGCATTAAGGCAATGGCCATAAGATAATGCAAGAATTCCAGCATTAAAATTAACGATTTAAGGCAGCACGGTTAATCAACACTTGTCGAACTACTCGTGATAGCAAGCTGTTTTTGTGAACTCCAATATCTCCAAAACTGCCAGAAGTTCAAATGACTCCCAATACTGTCTGAGAGCTGATAAAAATGATTTTCGGTGCCTACAGCGATTTCTTTTTCGTTTTTCCTTCTGCCGCTGCGTTCATAGTTCCTTTTTCAAGCCACTGCGCACATTCCTTTATCATCAAACGTGACTTCAGAGAACATTTGGTGTAACTCACGATCATCCCACTCCATCTATCTCGGCATTCATAGCCGTCTCCGATGTTCGTTCGTGCCAGGTTTATCGAAGTGTCTTAATCTTTCTGGGATGCGCTATGCATCTAGCCACAGAAACAAATTAGTTGTCATGCTTGTTTGATTCTACTTGGACCTTTCAGCATTTTGTTGCATAAGACTCTTTAACAGTACATATTATCACGTTTATACTTGAATTCCAGTGTGGCCGTACTGCTCAACTGTCTGAAAAACGCATTGTCTCCCCCTGCCCTTCCAAATATGAAGTAGTTCCCATGTTCACCATGTTTCATTGAATCACTCATGTATCGTAGTTCCAAGTCTCATAAGTCAATTAGTTTGTTTTCGTTCATCTCCAATCTCCTATCTATTACACCTTTTTATCGCATTTTGCTGCCATAAGAAGTAGTCAAGGATGGATAGGCCAAGAAGATAGACTGCTTTCTCGAAACCAGTGATTACTGAGTGCTTTAAAGTAAGGTGCCCATGCGGAATAGATAAGAATAGAGGACGCGGAAGACCTCTCTTGTTCTAAAAATCCGTCTATAGACTCATTTCTCCAAGATTTTTGACTGCTATAACTTCTCTTTGATTGTCTAGTCACCCTCCAGACGGCTCAAACCACAAAAGTGAGCCAGTAGTTTTAGAATGTGACTTACGACACTGGTCCCTAGGTGGTTATTCTGCCTATTTCTTACTACCGTTTTTCTAAAGATATGATCGTTTTCGAATAATTTATCACTGGGACTTTCTAGTTTTTCACTACGAATCTCATCTTTATGGAAGACTTTACCAGTACTCTTCTATTTTAATAAAAACAATTGAGTCCTCTTCCTCTCAATCGAGGACTAGGGGCTCCGTCGTCCTTGGTCCAGACCATCTACTTGTACTTACGAAGGTTCTAGGTATAACTTCATCTACTGGAACAGCTACAGTGAGCGAACTACTGGCTCTTCTTGTTTTCTTTTTCTTTTCCTTTTCTATTGTCTTTCTTGCATTTGTTGTATTTCCTCCCATTCCTTTCTTGGTTTTTTGTTTTCAATTTCGAAGCAGTGTCTATACCGGTTCATGTCTGCTTCTACGTTATGTAGCAGCCTTTGAATGTATTCTAGTAAATAAATGAATAGATAACTAAACAAAGGAGTAAACAACCAAAGACATAAACAACAACAACTAAAGAGATAAATAAATGATTGATCAGACCATCATGGAAGTTTTTCATGAGATTTGGCCAACGTCAAGCTTAATGGTTTGCGGGAAGTAGCCAGCCTCCTCTCAAAGTTGGATCCAGAGCCATACTGTTTAAAAGGGTGGATAGGAGGTACCTTTGTTACTCAAATAATAACTTCAAATCAGATGAGGGTGGAGGCTGCTGGTCGCCTTTTTCTGTTTATTATTTCCTTATCGAATTGATGGGTGTATTCGTAGTCTTATCGCGTTTGAGCAGCTTCACGGCTAGACGATGAAAACCGAGTCGTCTTTTATAGCGATCAAATAGGGAGGTCTGCTTGGCTGAGGCCCTTAGCAGCTCAAGGTGCTTGAACAGCACATTTCTTAGAAACAGCAATGTTAGATACTCCATGATTGTTGATATACCCTATGGAATACCAAAGTGGTACCAGTTAGTCACTGTATAGGCCACACACCCTCTTCAAAATCGCCACTACGATTCTGAATACTTGTCGAGTGCGGGGCGCATTCTTAGGAAGAGGTTGATAAAGCTAAAAGCATCGTCTCATTCTTTTATAGTTTATCGACGGTTCGTATTCGGTTGTGAAGGTACAACCAAAAAGGTACATTTATTTTACTAACCATTTCTACCCTCACGGTTTTCATCTAAACTTCAATAGTGTGGTGGTATTTTCTGTGGCGTGCCTCTAAACACCGTTTGAGAATGACCGAACGCCCCAATGAAGGAAAACATTTTGACAACCCTTTGAAATCAAAAGAGAATAGCAGACGAATGAAACAGCCAAGTAAACAGCAATTTTCAAATTCCGTGGGTGACTTGCACAAAACAATTCCTATCTTATGGTTAGCCATGAAATAGAGGTTCATTTCGACGGTTGTTATAGGGTTCAAAAGTCACCCACAGATTGTGGAAAATTCTGCAAACTCGTAAACTGAACAAACGAAACGTTCCACTTTGGAACATTTCTATTGCAGTGACTCATAGCCAGTCTTCCATCAAAAGCTGCAGGCGACTCTGACAATGTCAAAATACATGGGGACTTATTGATAGGAAAATTTTGTGGAAAACACTGATCCCTTCTGAATTTTCCAGGTGGTCTAGTGGCAGGTGACGCAATATCACACACGTATGGTCACGAGTTCGAATCCCGGTTCAATAATCGCCTGGCCCAAAAAAGCCTCCAATCTTTTCGGAGTCGGTTAATCGGAACCAGGCTAGTCCGGGAGATAAAAGCACTTACTGGAACATCGGCTAGCAATTATATAGACCACATACGCATTCAAACCGCCACTACGATTCTGAATAGAATTTGAATACATACGGGAGCGCACTCCTCAGATTGGATTGATCACGAATGCGCCCCAAAGAAATAGTAAACCAAATAATAAACCAAATTAATCAACAGATAAATAAATAAGTTCAAACTGTTAACCGGTACTTCATCATGTCGAATCGAAAGCTACATCCATTCATTTATTAAACAGCAATCGAACCGCATTTTATCCACTGAACACGTCTTATACCTAACCGATGATGGCCCCAAATTTTCGTCTTCAAAAGATGAAAAACCACGTTCCATTTGTTAGTCGTCCAAATGGCACTAAAACGAAGGGCGTCGGTGGATTTTTTCGACTGCCAAGGCGGCTTAACGGCAAGATTTCAATGCACCCTGCTATTGTATGAACCATTGAATCGAGCGTTTCGTCAAATTCAACTCCAACCGGTCTTCAACTGGTTGTGTTGAGTGACAGATGGCAGTATTGTCCTAATCTGTAGTAGCAGATTGTCCATCTCACGATTATACGGCTGGAAGTCTACACTTTTCTAAAGTATCTATACCAATTTACACAACGTACCAACCGTTTCATTCATCTCTGTAGAGTGTTTTACCAAAAATAACTCTTCGCGATCCCTAATCCAAGTCTCCTGCTATCTTAACCTACTCACCTCTGCAAAAGTGACTGTCTTGAAGTAGCCAAGCGGCTCATCGACTTCGTTCGCGAACCACTCCTTGACCAAGCTCCTCCAGCTTCTGTGTTGAACCGTGTAAGCTACTGAATGGAGTATGACTATATGCTGTGCAGATTTGAATGCCTCTCGATTAACAACATAGACAGAGCTTTTGGGGAGATTAGAGATTTCTTTGATTACCCCCTATGGGTATCCTGATCGTGAGAAGAAGTCGTACCTTCCGTTCTGAATGAATGATCTTATGCGTGACTCCTTTCTAAGAGTGGTTCGGTAAGGCTCACCCTTCCATTATCACAGTTAAGCTCGTCAAACAACTTTCAAAGATGGCCAAAAGGATGAGTGAGAGTTAGAAAGCGAAACACCTCAAAGAAGAACCTCGGTCAGCTATACCGCACCACAGCCTTTGGCTGACATCAACGGGCATCTTTCTTTCTTTCACCATGAGCCTTTTCAAATCGCAGGTATTTTTGATCCTATTGATACGTCCGATCAACCAAAGAATGTGAAAGGCTTGTGAAGAAAGGAACTGAGAACGTTTGGCAACGTGCCCGCGAAAGAGGCTTAGGGCCCTTATCTCAACCAGTTGAGTTGAGAACATTTTGAACTTTGCTGATCACATTTTGATGTGAAGGAGATGCAATGTGGAACTTGTTCAGTTATTCTCCCAAAGCTTAGACGGCAGTATTAAGCACCACAAAACTTTTAGGAATGCCTCCCATTGGAAGAGTTACAGCATAAAGAGTTGCCTGGTCGAGGTAAACTCCATCTTAATCATCAGGCAGAAATGACTCTCCATCCAGTGTATCGAAGTAGCCCCCTATGAAGATTTCAATTGAACATAACCACTTTTAGGGCTTCTCAGCATGTGTTTGTGTGCCTGTGTAGGGCTACAATTTCAGAGTTCATTTCGTACTCCAAAGGGACATTGCGTCCTGAAAATTCGTCGCTGAATTCTTTCGCTGATAATTTCTTTCGAGTGTCCGAGTTTCGTTGAAATGCCATCGAATCGGTTTCGAAATAGATTCAAGTCGAGCTGCCAACGAACAACCGTCGTCTCAGTTGACTAAGATGAGTAGCTTTGCGGTGACCCGCCATACATCAAAACTGAACCTTCTCGGTAGTTGAACATGTTGGAGCAGTCGTCCTTTCTTTCATTACGCTTTAATCAACTTCTTCAATTTCTATCATTTACTGGGCAGAGGTGATGTAGTGGCAATGGGATCGCATGGTGATGAGCTCGAATCACATAATGAAAACCGCCCAAGATAGTCGAGATTGCTTTTCATTCCCTCGGGACTGGTATCAGATCCGTCTGGGAGTACGAAGCCTTCGAGTTGTACATCTATTTGCCATCCCTCAAACGGGATTGATCGAGCCGAGGGACTTTTCCTCTATCTCTTCATCAACTACTGTAATCCGAATATCGTGATAGAATCTAATTTTCATTCACCTGTTTAGAAGCTGTTTTTCTGTGTTGACATTGAATGTGACCCTTAACAAAACATTTTGTGATTTCGATTAATGTAGATAGGGTAATCCGACGTTTTTTCTTCAAGGTAGTGATAACTCTGGCACTTTCAAAAACGTGGTCTGGTTTTGCTGCTTTTGATCTCAGGAGACGGTTCCATCCTTTCAGGGGATCAGCCGTAGACCGTTTTTGACTCAAACCCATCTAGTCAACTGATGCTTCGCTATACTTCAGTAGGAGATCATTGAAGTAATCAACTGAAGTTGCTAGTGCTACCAATTTTCTTTCTATTTTTCATCATTTCTTTTATTTTGTCCTCTATTCTATTTTTATAGATATTCGACAAGTGCTGTGTTCTCATTAGTTTTAGGTCGAATAAGTTTTTTTTTACTAATCATAGGAAAAAGTGTACTGAATAATTTTCCTGGGCGTAGTCAACACTTGAGAAGGTCACAGCTCAGTCGCCAAGAATTATGGGAGTCCCTTCTCTCTCTATTACAAATTTTTACCAATTCTTTGCACTGTCATAGAACATGCCGAGCCTTTGGTAAAACCATCGAGTTCTTTTTGACAAGTATTTATTGGCTGCTACCGGTTCCCAATTCCCACCGCGCCCAGATTATGTTGAAGTGAATTTTTGTTAGAGTCAAATTCAGTGATGAATTGGTGCTTTTTCCAAAGAATGCCTCACCACAACCAGTGAGTGACCTCTCTCGAAAGGGTTTTATCAATCTTTATCACGTCATATCATTACTTATACATGACTTGACCCACTATATTACCTGCAGAGCCGGCCTTTTAATGATATAACGAAAGCTGCAACTGCGACGTTTCCTCGTCTTACCCGGAGCATATCTCGGCAGCTCTTTTTAGAAACGGTATACGATTTCTGCCATACTGAACCTGCGGTCTTCTCCATCTCCTGCTCCGTATTCCACTCCCCCTCCTCTCTCCACATGCCCAAACGAGGTGCCGAGAATTCGCCTCCAATAAAAATGCTGTGTCTAGTTCGATGGCATTCCATCGCTCTTTGTGGGTTCTAATCAGTTATTATCATTTTCTCATGCTCCAGGCGCATCCACTTTTCTTCCCTCCCACCCATTATCAACCCTAATCAGTTCGTGGCATATCCTCTTATAATTTACCCACTATCCTGTCAGCGCCCTTCTACAATACCGAAGCTCAAGCTTCACCTACTACCATTTATTAAGAACGGTATGCATAGCCTAATGCCTCTTGTCTTTTGAGGCCTGTTATCAGTTCCTATTCATTGTTACCACTCTCGCTTACCACCTCCACGTTTCCTGAACTTGGTCGGAATTCAAACGCCTATGATCAGAGCGATAAAATTACGAATTTTATCACAAAATTGCGGGCTCACACACCAAAGAGGCATGCTCAGTCAGTTACAGAAGACAGATGCTAGCACATCGGTCAGACCTTTTTCGTGCCTTAGTCCTAGCACTACTTCCATTGACCCTGATCAGGCACTTCGGGATTGAGTACTGATTCAACTAGAGGGAGGTAAAGCAGAAGCACAGGTGCCAACGCACCTATGTTTCGGGAATCAGGTTTTGGATCGGTACAAGCCAAGGACCACCAAAAACCCCATCACTTCGCGGTCACCTTGTTGGTAGTAGAATCCTTCGAGATAATGAAAGCAGCGACTCGTCCATAGAATAGCCGTGTAAGTTACCGTTTAGGGGCCAAATACGTATGGAAACCCAGCATGAATCCGAACGAAAGTCGAAGTCGGGGCGCGACCTGAATCTGCTTTGATTAACGCCAGAAACTTAATTTTTTTCATGAAGAGTATGAGGAGGAAAAACTAAGTTCCTTTTGCTCAAGGGGAATCGAAATGGGAACAGAGGAAATCACTCGTGATGGAAAAACATAGGAGGTTTCAAATAGTAACAGTTCGGCACAGTTCACAAGTGTTAATTATTTTCGGAAATTTGAGTACTCTAACTTCCGGTGTAGCTTGAACCTTTTAAGAAGAGTGGCCTTGAATGTGTAGCCATCTGGATGATGGCGCACATGAAAAAATTGAAAATTCTGCGGAAGTTCGTGACGCCCATCTGATATCTTGGCTCGACAATGGCCTTCTATTTGCCCAAGAGCTTTGCGGCGCTCTTCGCCCCCGTCGTGTCCCGTGTTTGTCAAATACATCGGCAAAAACTTTGATCACAACTAAAAAAGTGGTTACAACCATTCGTAATCGGAAAATTTGCTGTCCGTAGTGTATAAAGATCGTTTTCACTTTCCACATCGCTCTCCTTCTTTAATTACATCACCACCTTTAACCAATGCTTACCCAACTTCTTTTCTTTAGGCTTTGCCCATTCTTTTCGGCGTCGGCGTTTGTTCCAACTCTCTCCCTAGTGAAATCTGCATAAAGAAACTTATTTTCAAAGACTTATTTTTGCTTTATCCGGTTTGGAAGGATAGAGACAAAGTCTTCGGCGCCGTTCATTTCCGTTCTTGGAATGCGCCTCGCCTTCGACTTACCATTCAAAATCGTAGTGGCGCTTTTAGTACGTGTGTGTTTACGTCTGTGTTTGTTTGTTTGCTTACAACAGGTTGCGTTGGCCAGCCGATTGATAAGTGCTTCTATCCTCCCAGACACATTTGGTACCAACTAACCGACCATGGAGTGATGGAAGGCTTGTTGACTTAGACGGATATCGATCCTGGATACATCACCTTTGCCGTTTTCTCCTGGTTTTAAGGATTTTTCCCTCTGTGGGAGAGAATTAGAAGCAGAACCAGTCACTTTACCATTCTACTTTAACTTTAATCCGACTCAAGACACTATTACGCGGTCGTAGTCAATTCTTTTGAACTTCTATAAAATAAAATTATTAATAATTATTAACAAATTAAAACTAAATTATTAATTATAGATAGAAGTATAATTTTCAGCAAGAATTTTCAAAAAAATGGGGCCTCTTGGATTATACTCTTCCCAAGGCCACCAATTACAAATAGTAAGGTATCTTTGAATCACCGACCACTTGCGATCAGATGACGAACAATGTAAACAGAGCGAAGATTGGTTCATGTGGCTTGTATACTAAATCAACCATGCTTTAACTACCGCTTCATTCACCTGATTGTCTGTTGTGTGTACCAAAGGAAAATCGAACAACAACAACAAGTTTAATTTTGAAGTCCGACTTAATGTACGACGCACGGCGCACTCCAGCGGTTTCGATGAACGAACACTGCCTTTCCCTTAAATTCAACAATGCTCGGTTTGATATTGAAATGTTGGAAGATTCTCGATTCTCGGGATGTTCGGTTGAGATTCAAATGACCGATTAGACTCCAGTCTATCCGCTGAACTGTAAAAGGTTACAGTGGACTAGAGACGAAACAGTTTGAATGACAATAAAAACCACGTCATTACACTACGGCAAAGTTCACGTTGAAGGACAACAACTACTTTGAGAACAGGGAAAAAAGTAAGCAAAGTTGGATGCTCACCCAAAAAGAGGTAGATGATTCATAGCCCTTCCACTGCAGCGCTGTAAGACCTTCAGCGGTGATCACTCTGTACAATATTGCAGGCTATTCCCATAAAGGGGTATCTTATTGTTAGGCGTCCGATCAGCATAATAGGATGGGAATGGAGTCTTTGGTATTGATCAATCCCGTTTTTGGGATGCGCCCCAGCATTCAACTTCCATTCAAAGTCGGACAAGTCTTTGATTGTATCCTACGTAGATGCCCCTCAGAACAATTATTAGAGTAAGACTTCTTTATCTTCAAGGAGATCTTGCTAGAGGAAAGACATCAGGGATCACTTAAAAATAAACAGACCGAGAGAGGTTCTACTGTTTGTCTCTCTAGCCTTTGAGGGCGAACATTTCGGAAAGTTTCTTGATGACAAGAAGTTTCACCTTTCAATCTCGTTATTACAGCAAGACAATCATACTTATTACTTCAGTTATGAAGTTTTATTCTGTAATTTCCAACAAGTACTAAAGAAAATCGGACTCTTGACGGAGAATTGAAATGGAATCATTTCTTTGCCGTTTTTCTTTACTCAGACAATTAACAAGAGGGCTTCATTCCTGCCTCAACTACCTCGGTCACTCTGAAGGGTGGAGCTGTTCACTGCTTTTTCATAAATATGTTTTTATTGACAATTTATGCCTCGAGCACCCTTTTGATTTCATATTACCAGTTTGACAGTGACAGACACGATTACTCACCACTATACTACCGATCTTCGAAGCGTGGTGGGGTAGTGGCAAATGGTGCACTCTCACACGCATGGTCACGGGCTCGAACCCCGGGTCGATCTCCACCTAAGCAAGCCTTCTATCCTATCTCTCCGGGGTCGATCAGTTGGTACCAGACTTGTCTGGGGATAAAAACGCTCACTTGTACATGGGCTGGCCAACTATCGACTTGTATAGGCCACATCCGCTTTCAAAAATCCACTACGATTCTATATGGGAGTGAAATGCGGGCTCAATCCAATAACGGGACTGATTACCGCCGAAAGCTCTTTATTCATTGCCAGTTGACTTTTCTACCTTAATACTCGCACAATTTGTGTAGTATTCATAGTTATCAACTTGGAACAAAGCCGAACAGCTGATTGGAACCGAGCCAAGTCTTCAGCGAAGAACGCCAATTGCAAATTGAGGGTATAAAGGTAAAGGATGCAAAGCGCCTGATTCAGTGTGGAATTCTGACAGTAGGAATAAGCACGTGAATCATCTTTGATTGACCTCATAGTCATCATAATTTTGGTGACATGTTCCTTTTTATTTCCCGTCTATTTACATTCCTTTTCCGCTCTCCCGCTCACAATCGCCTAACTTTTAGTCGCCTTCTTTGTCGTCATACTGGTTTTGAAGTTGTAGATTGTAGTCATCAAGGTCGTTTCGATCGGCGAGGTCGTTGTCGGCTTTATTCCCTTGTCATCCGCTTTTTAATCCCCTCTCACTTTTCTTTTCGTCAATCCCCATAAATATGAATACGTCGTTTGGAGCCTCGAGGTCTTTTCTTACATGCCCTCTCTCTTTAGTTCCTTTCATATCTTCCTCCATTTCCTCATTTTCAGGCCCAGTTATTCTCATCCACACAGACTGGTCCGTTGCGTCCTTTGTGGGGACTGCTACTCTATGTCATTCTGCTTTGGCCCGGCTACTATACCCGATCAGCTGCTCTCTTACTGATAGTTGGCTACTTCATTACTTTACTCAAATTTAACTCTTGCAAACATCGAAATTGTTCCACACTTGAATTAGGTTCTTCTTTGATTTAGCTCTTCGCTTTTGGCCTCTGAGTATGCAAGAGAGAGAGAGGAGAACAAAGTGATGATCGCATATTACGCCTCGAGATAGCTCAATTCCTATTTCTCCACTTACAGTGAGTGGTTTGAATGCGTCGACGGACTTCGGGAAAGCCTCAAAAGAAGGAGAGGATCAAAAATCACAGCTCGGCAGAAGGGAAATTCAGGCTGTAGTGGGACAAAGCGGCAGGCGCCCCATGCGAACTTATCAAAGCACCCTAGGACCTCGAATCGAATAGTTCAGAGTGGCACCAAAGTAATCGACCCCGGAGGGATGGAGAATCGAATAGTTCAGAGTGGCACCAAAGTAATCGACCCCGGAGGGATGGAGAATTGGTTGGCCTGAACGGTACCCTGAATGACCTGAAAAAATGACTTGCTGAAGAATGTTGGCAAAACGTGGCGTTTCTTACCCATGGAACGGTGGCGCTCAGATAGTCACAGTCTGGATGGGCTTAAATTATTCGCCCTAGCAGTCGTGCAACAAAATCGGACACAAACGAATGTGCTTGGTCGAAGACCATTTTGCGATCAGGCTTACCCAGAACCAGGCGCCATTCTTGTACGTGTGGGGCATTTTATGTGATTTTGCTGTAGCCGGAAACAATTATAGTCAACAGGTAAGTCACCCACAGTCCAGGTACCTTCTTCTGTTTGTACAGCTGGCTAGGTAATTCTACAAATCAATCGCAATTCAGTTATTCACCATAAAAAACAACGTTCCAGTGGACATTCGCACTGAAGAAAATGGGTGTGGTCAGTAATCATTCCGGCTAGAACTATTTCGGACTCTAAAAGCTTTGAACTCATTGACGCTGTGTATCTTTCGTTTTTCGTGTGTATAATCTCTCTTATCAGAAAACCTCGGAAATACGGAACGTCTCAAAAATCACTATAAGGGGGCGTAATTTTTTTCTAAAGTTTCACGAATAGGCGCATTTTCTGTTGTTAAGCCCTACGGCGCACCTACGTAGATTTTGCCTTCAATGATTTGTCCAAGTATGAGGACTATACAGTTCTTAATTGCCTTCAATGTATTCCAAAATAACTTTAGAAATCTTTGAAAATTTAGCGCTGGGCTCAGCTGCTCTATAGATTGAATTTACGATAGAAATGAATGATAAAGTCTTACGGCGTCAATCAATCCCTTCCGTGGGATGCGCTCACCCATTCGACTTCCATTCAGAATCGTAGAGGCGTGTTGAATGCGTATGTGGTCTATACAATGACTTGTGGTGGCCAGCTGGTGTACAAGTAGTGCTTTTATCCTCCCAGATGAGACTGGTACCAATAAACCGACCTCGGATGGAGGAATGCTTGGTTGGCCTAGGTGGATACGCCATGCATGTGTGAAGTGCGACACTTGCCACTACACCACTCCTCACCCTATCCCTTTCCCAACTACAACATGGGAGGGGAGGGGAAGTCGGAGGGGGGGGGGGGGCGCATATCATAGACGCTATTAATTGACTCGAAGACTTTAATCTTTGGCCTTCTAATGCTAAAAGTCGTAATGGTCAATGCTAGTTTACTTTGTTTTCATTTACGCTCTCGTGTCCTCGCGCCCTCCTGTTCCTTACCATTTACAAGTCAATTTTTTTACCTGAAACCCACAAACACCTGTTGCAGAACATGTTTTCAGAAAGCTGTAAGTTCCTCCTCTGCCTTCAACATAGGCTGTCGTCGATGGAACCATTTTTTACTACTGAAATACTAGAATGAGTCAGCATTGCTGCTGATGCAATTTGCACTTTAACCTTCGTACACCTTCATAGACCACTGAAGAACTTCTAGACTTTCTAGAGTTGTTCAATGAACGAGTTTTTTTTTTCTGGCACTGCAAGTTTTATACAGAATTTCAAACATTTTCAACGATCCTGAGGAATTGAATGAATCACTCTGTGGCCAACTTCATTAGGGAAACAATCCCTGCTAGGCGAACCCGAATAATTCAACATTAATCACCTTGCTTACGCACTCATACCTCTACCACTCGGGGGAACATGTGATGAAGACCCTGATCTGGACTATCACTTCCATTATTCGTTCAAAACTGGATAACCCAGAATTATCGTGAACTGGCCTTTGAGATAGGCGGTCACAGCGAAAAGGTAGTATAAGCAATCAACTCACTAACGGAACCAGTAGAGTACTCTTGAAAAGAAAATAATTGAGAAGGAAATTGGAAACCAAATTGCTTCAGTGACCGTTCTGATAACTTGTTCCTGCCAGTTTATACGTAGTGCACTTGCTTCTTCTTCAAGTGCTTCTTTGTGGTGCATTTTTGTGAAGGGCTTGAGTACCACCTAATTACTGAAGCAGTCGGATTATTAATGGCTCCGAAGGGTCGCTTTCTCGGACCCGAAGGCGATTGCTGTGTAACGTGATCTCCTCCTTTGGCATACGCCACTAGTCCACCTGTACGAAAGCATTTGATACGCTCTTTGAACACCGCTATAATCATCAGCTGAACGTTCTTGGATTCATAGTCTTAATAGCTCGGTTTTTCATCTACTAGTATTCCTCCTTTCTTATCATTAGCTACGGTAGATTCCCTTTCTCATGGCTCATCAATGATTTAAGCTTCTAGCAATGTACTCAGAACCTTGGGTTCTTGAAACATGGGTAATGGTCTTTATTCAGAGAGAGAGTATGGTACCGACCTATCCAGAACGGTGGAAGGCCTGGTTAGCTCAGACGTAAATTCGGGATCGGAATAAATGACTGTGTGTATGTGACAGTGCGATGTGCCTCTACACCTCCTCTGTCTCGTGCATGAAGATTATACCCTGAAAAATGCTCTTGTCCTGTCAAACAGACACTTTTTTGACCATTTCGGATGAAATGGCTGCAAGGAGTCTGTGAAGAGGCTGATTTGCAGGGATGTCACTGCCCTGACCAGATTAACAGTCCATACCCTCGAACCTCCACCTTCACAATAGCTTAGAGTAATAGAAGCGTTCTAATAGACTGGTTCTACCCAAGTAATGACCTACACTAGTCGTGCAGCAATCCAAACAAGTTTTTATCCCCTTTTTTGGCATCGATACCAATCCGGTCAACTACATAAAAATGAAAGCCGTGATTGACCTCAGTGGTATCCGATATGGCCGAGTGTGTAAATAGAAAGTGGTAGCCAATCCCCTGGTCCCGCCCTACGCACCAATTTAGTATAAATTCATTTCATCCATTCCCGTTCGAATTTTTTCGTTCCAGATTCATTTTTACTAGTAAATTAGGTGTCAATTTTCTGGCGATACAACAATGATTTATACCTATACCATATTCCAACTTGCTCCCCTGCTATTCAACCTTACTTACAACTTTTTCAGAGTTGTGACAAGTCGTGAAGGATAGGGAATGATGCACTTTTCGACGTTGAACAATCTTTGTTGAAATACGTCATGCGTTTCACTTCCATTCAAGATCGTAGTGGCGTGTGAATGAGTATGTGGCTTACGGTGGCCAACCCATGTACAAGTCAGTGCTTCTGTACTCATTGGCTAGCCTGAAGGGATAGAAGCCTGACCAATCGACCACAAAGGGATCGAAGGCTCGGTTGGCCAGAGCGGTTATTAATCCGAGATTTGATCCTTGGCCTATATATTTGTTGTCCTGCCACTTAGCGCTACCACATCTCAGCCTACGCTGATGAACATATTAACTAGTAGCTAGTAGACATATTGGAGCTTTCATTACCCTAGTCAGTTCTACTGATGCCAGTGGGTATTATCTGAGTGCCTGTGAGGATTGAATCATCGACAAGTCGACAGACAAACGCTATCTCAACGCTCCAGTGATTCTGAATGAGACACAGGATTTACGGCGTATCACAGCATTGTTGTTGAACTTTTTTTCCTATTTCCCTTTCCCCTCCGATTGCACATCTTCAATTCTAACAAAGCTATGCTTTTCAATAAATTTTATTTGACATTGAGGTCTATACTTTGTATTGGTTTATTTGTGTCTAGGACTCCTTATGACCTTTACCGGAGCTCTGAGGCACGAGGTTTCTCATCTGATGTTCTTACCCTTCCTACGGGGTTTTGAACCTGAAATATAGAGGCGTAAAGTATTCGGCAAAATCGATCCCATGTTGAAATGAATCCTGCAGTCGATTTGCGTTTGCGATCCTAGTGACCTATACAAAGATTCGTGGTGACTAGCCAAAGTCCACGGCAGCTCTTTTATCCCACCAGGCAATTCTGGTAAAAACCAACTGATTCCGGAGAAGTAGGAGGGTTGGTCCGGGTGGCATTGATCAGTACAGGGTACGATTCCCAATCCAGTGATAGTGCGCCTCTTGCCACTACGCCATCTCCGTCCACTTTTTTGCCAGTCTGTTTAGAAAGCAGAGGAAAAGGTTTTTTGCCGAATGTGGCGTATTCTAAATGTATTTCGACCGAGTGAGATGTACTGTGCTGCAAGGGCCCTCTCTACCTAAATAATTGGATATTTTATTCAAAGTACTTTCTTGACTCCCAGAACCGGTCGATGAGTGGTGGTATACCTAGTCGAAGTCAAGAAATGTCAGGTGACAACGTCGGCGCTTCTCACAAAACCTCTCCATTACAAGACAGCCTGAGAGTACGTCTTGAGTGAGTTCGTGGTCGCTGACAACTTGTCATATTTTTCGATGTCATTTTCTTCATTGCTGAAGTTTGACATTTTCTGGGCCTTCCCCTCTATTGCGTCTCTAAGAGGTTATAATGAACGATCTAGCTTTACTTTATTAGTTCAGATACGCTAATACATACGAGGGTTCGAACCCCTACGAGACTGAAGTTTTGTCCATAAATCGCCAACCTTGTGAGAATTAACTTCTTGGATCCTACTTACGGAACCCTATTCAGTCGGTTTCCTTAGCAATAGTCGTTCACTCGGCAGTAGTCCTAAAGTTTAGGGATTCCGGGCGAAGGGCCGACTAATAGCCTCTCAGCAGTACCACCTATGAAAGTGCTCCATTCAGTGATGGAGAAGAGGGGCAAACTCGGACATAATGCTGGTACGGATGTAGTTTCTGCAAAGTAAGCTTCGTGATTTGGAAGGGACCAGATCCGTAACCTATACAGTAATCCATTCCTGAAGGAGTCAGTGGCATGAGTCTACTTTCGTGAAACTTGGATGTGCCTGTTGGGGATGGCATAGGGATGGTTTTCGTGAAAGAAATCAGGGAACTGAGTAATCATCAATAGTAGTGATTGGAGAAGAATACCTCATCCTATTAGGAAATCCTGGTAATCCACCTTAGTTGCTACCTATGCAAAGATACTTTTAGCCAGTAAATAGACTAGGTAAGTGAAACTGTTGAAGAGTTGGTACCAACAAGCCGATACTGAAAGATTGAAAAGTTCCGTTAGTTTCAACGAAAATTCAGGATTGGATTGTTGCGCCGTGTATGTAACAGTAGCATCACTTGGCACTCCTTTTTCTCGTTTTCCAGGATTTACAGCAATTAGGAAACTCTTCTAGAATCGTTCGTGTTGCTCTGAATATCAGGACTTGAGGACACAATGGGCCTGTGTAATTTGTTCCTGAAACCGGAATTCCCAAACCGAACCTGTACCGAAAGTTAGGTTCAGTCCCAAATTATAATTTCTCTTGTCAAGCAACTTCAATATGTTCTTTTGAAAACACAACCAGTTTATGAAATTAGTTGACAAATAAAGAACTAGCCCAGCACGGCCTTGATTTTCGAATCACAAATTTAGGAGCCCTCAACATTGAGAAAAGGATTTATGCGGACCTCTACTTTTAAAGTTGAAATGCTTGGAGGGGGCGGAAATGGTTCCACTTCGGGTGGAGCATAAGGCCAATATTTTGTAGTATTTACAATATATGGCCTTCTTTATGAATTAGAGTCATCGTCGGTTGCACAATAGGATACAAAGTGAGGTATCTGTTGTAACCCTTTTTATAATAGTAAGTGTAGGAGTACCCTAGTACTTCAATCATTTTGAACAACCGGCTCTCTCGAAGTATGAAAACGAGATTTTCGTCGTCGAAGGTCACATAGCTAACAAGGAATTATAGAAAAAAAGAAGAGGAGGAATGAGAAGTGAATTTTTGGGCAAAAAACTTAATACTTCAAGTGAAATTATTCACTATTATATGCTTCAATGATCTAAGAGCGGACGTGATACAGTGACCAAAGGCACAATATCACACACGTATGGTCAGGGTTTCGTACCCGGGATCGATATCCGCCTACGATTAATTGGTAACAGACTCATCTTGGAGAAAAAAACACCGACTTCCATCGGGTGGCCACCGCCACATGTCATTGTGTGGGCCGCATACGCATTCAATACGCTAGTGCGATTCTGAATGGGATCAAACTCGACGGCGCATTCTACAGACGGAATTGATTAGCGCCACAAAAACTGTCATTCTATCATTATATATACTTTATTTCCTTAAAATGAAGCTTGTATAGCTAAACTTCCTTTAGGAGAGAAGAAAGTTTTTCTGCTTGCAGTCCCCCACATTTCAAGACCTCTCTACGCGCCTCTTGTTCGAAACTCTTTGAAAATAGAGGACTTCACCGTTGACATCCAACAGCCTTTGGAGGGAGCAAGGGCGTAGACTGATCATTACATATTTCCTATATAGCCTACTTAATTCGCCCGTATTTTTCTTCCGCTCGGGCCTAGTGTTCGTTCGAGGTCCCGAGGGGTTCATTCAATACCTAGCTTCGGTATTTCGCTCTTCTCGTGAAGTAAAGAGGAAGACTTTATGAGCCATACAAAGCCCAGAAACTGAATGTTTTGTTTTCTAAAGCAATCTAGAGCCTTATCATTTCTTCTTATCATGATTCATCTACTTCATATCTATGTGGTCACCCATCGAACAGCTGCCGAGCATCTGAAGTGTTATTGTTTGGCACTTCCCACTTATTTTCAACAAAGGGGAGTGTTCAACTCTTTTCCGCTACCGAAAAGTCAATCGTAACAGTAATAGCTCTAGTGCGGTTGACAGAAGATTGAATAGTTGAAACGTTCCTACCCACTTTCACTTCTCATTTTGCATTTTTCATGCTCTCATGTTATGTTGGACTATTTTTCGTGTAAGGCAGTTCTGATCAGCGATCTCATCGCTAAGACAGACATTTTCTACTCTACACCTTACCACGGCACTTTTTCTCAGGTAAAAAAGGTTATACCAGTTGGCCGCTGCAAGGCCATCATCCTTACCCCCACCAGACCAATTTTCAACTCAAACTTCAACCATCTGAATGACTGTGCGAAACCACTTTTCGGTATTAGGATTTCGAGCGTTCAGGCTTTCGATAAGTTCATCGCATGGTTCACTAACATATCAACTTGTACCCCTCTCCAGCTGCAGATGAGAAAACAGCATCTACGATCGTATGGACACGTTCTCAAACACTTCCGAATCACTCCAAAGAGGGGGACAGCGGAATTTGAGGATCAAGTAAAGCGACCGCACTGGAGGAGGTGATCAAGGGATCAAGTGGGACCTCGCTGAAACTAAAGTAACGGCATGGCGATGGCATAGGTAGGAGGAGGTGGGAACTGTTGACAAGAATGACAGACGGACTCTGCGACGGCACGGGACCAAGACTAAAGAGGGGAAAATGTCACAATCTACCTTGACAGAACCTTCGAGGATCCTTGACCAAAACTTGCAGTCTACCCCAAAAATGTCTACTCAACCACTTTATCAACAGCTCTTTCTTAAGGTGCCTTGCACATCTGCCTGTAATTTTTGCTGCTCTCTTCATAATTTCTTGGAGCTTCAGCAGCTCGCACCATCTACAAGCTTGTTTCAACGAAGTTCCCTTTAAGTTTGATATTGCAGCATCCAAGTCTTCTATTCTTACAAAATTTTTAAATATTCGCTTCGTGTAGTCGAGTTTTCTCAATTTTTTCAGTAATAACTTTTAACGGTATTAAGTAGTATGAAAAAATCAAAAACTTCATTGAATTTCTATTTCTAAAATCTCACCACACTTGTTTATATTTTCTTCCATTCATTGAAGGATAATGAATGAAGTCCTCGGTTGAATCCTTTTTTCGAAAAATAAGCCACGCATTGGAACCTCTGTTATTATTTTATTTATTATTTACCTTATTTTTACCGTTCGAGCGGAACACATTTATACTCTGTCTTATTTCCAAGGAATTCTTCATTTCATTGGACGTTTTTGTTGAGGAAGAGGAAGATATGTGGGCGTGTGGGGGGGAGGGGGGAGGGAGATCACGATCTCTGCTTTTTCGCAGGTCGGTTGGCAGCAGCAGCGGATTCGACGGTAATGAAACTTAGTCGTACGACATTCCAAGCTCCAAACGCTGGAACATCAAAAAAGTTTCAACTCTATGCTTCCTTTTATAATAGGTTGATGCCTAATTATTGCGGATTCTTTCGCGACTTCTTTTCTCTCCATGAAATTTCATTATCGAAGTCGAGATTTCTATAGAAATAATCTACTCGCTTTCTTTGATAGAAATATGTCTAGAAAGTCACCTTCTTACTCGCTACACTATGCTCTAATACCTCGAGAAATGATGGAAGGTGGCACACTCATTACTCGATCTCAACGATCTTTTTAGCGATGGAATTGTCAGCCAAAGAAAACTGAGGACTGGAATTTGTTTCTAAATATCCATATTGACCCACAGAAACTCCTCAGTTAACAGGTTACCCGTTCGTTGAAAGATTGACTAGCATACAGGCCTTACGACGAAATGGATGACTTGGTGGCCGATGTTAAGGTGAGGATCTCTCCCAAGGACCGAAAATTCTTTGGAATCCGGCTGCCTAGCAAATGGGAAGCAGTGCTTAACGTGGACGGTGGATACGTTTCAGAATGATTATTTTAACTTGTCTTTGCTTGATATTTCCATCGTTTATTTGAGTAAAATTTGCTGGAAAAAATCCGCAATAATTATGCATCAGCCTAATAGCAAACCATGCGGAAAATTACTGCTAATTGAATATTCACAGCGACTGGCATGCATCGCATTCTTGGCCGGTCGATTAATGTTAATTTTGTTGGGGCAGTACAAAAACAAGTACAGCACGAGGACGCATCAAGAAATCTTATTAAGACCGGTGTGCAAACTATATAGGTGGTCCATCTCAAAATTGCCTATCCACTCTTGATTTATTATTAGATGATTTTGGGCCTATCTTGGACTTAATGAAGTTCTAATTGCTCACAAGGTTGGCGATTTGTGGACAAAACTTCAGCCTCGGACGGGACTTGAACCCGTACTTGTCCTTTCCGGGGACCGTGCTCTTATCCCTTACACTACCGAGGCCCCGCTTGCCCTCGCCTTCTTAATGGCTTATATGCCATAGCTTATCAGCACTCACACGTACAACGTGTTGAGCCGGTCGGCCCATATCAGCACTGAACCGTTAAGCTGTAAGCTTTTACATGTTAGAACTTGTTTTGACTTGATGTTTTGTTAACTGCTGTTATTTCGCCGCAGTACGCGATCCGAAAGTCTCACAAGGTTGGCGATTTGTGGACAAAACTTCAGCCTCGGACGGGACTTGAACCCGTACTTGTCCTTTCCGGGGACCGTGCTCTTATCCCTTACACTACCGAGGCCGCGCTTGCCCTCGCCTTCTTAATGGCTTATATGCCATAGCTTATCAGCACTCACACGTACAACGTGTTGAGCCGGTCGGCCCATATCAGCACTGAACCGTTAAGCTGTAAGCTTTTACATGTTAGAACTTGTTTTGACTTGATGTTTTGTTAACTGCTGTTATTTCGCCGCAGTACGCGATCCGAAAGTCTCACAAGGTTGGCGATTTGTGGACAAAACTTCAGCCTCGGACGGGACTTGAACCCGTACTTGTCCTTTCCGGGGACCGTGCTCTTATCCCTTACACTACCGAGGCCGCGCTTGCCCTCGCCTTCTTAATGGCTTATATGCCATAGCTTATCAGCACTCACACGTACAACGTGTTGAGCCGGTCGGCCCATATCAGCACTGAACCGTTAAGCTGTAAGCTTTTACATGTTAGAACTTGTTTTGACTTGATGTTTTGTTAACTGCTGTTATTTCGCCGCAGTACGCGATCCGAAAGTCTCACAAGGTTGGCGATTTGTGGACAAAACTTCAGCCTCGGACGGGACTTGAACCCGTACTTGTCCTTTCCGGGGACCGTGCTCTTATCCCTTACACTACCGAGGCCCCGCTTGCCCTCGCCTTCTTAATGGCTTATATGCCATAGCTTATCAGCACTCACACGTACAACGTGTTGAGCCGGTCGGCCCATATCAGCACTGAACCGTTAAGCTGTAAGCTTTTACATGTTAGAACTTGTTTTGACTTGATGTTTTGTTAACTGCTGTTATTTCGCCGCAGTACGCGATCCGAAAGTCTCACAAGGTTGGCGATTTGTGGACAAAACTTCAGCCTCGGACGGGACTTGAACCCGTACTTGTCCTTTCCGGGGACCGTGCTCTTATCCCTTACACTACCGAGGCCCCGCTTGCCCTCGCCTTCTTAATGGCTTATATGCCATAGCTTATCAGCACTCACACGTACAACGTGTTGAGCCGGTCGGCCCATATCAGCACTGAACCGTTAAGCTGTAAGCTTTTACATGTTAGAACTTGTTTTGACTTGATGTTTTGTTAACTGCTGTTATTTCGCCGCAGTACGCGATCCGAAAGTCTCACAAGGTTGGCGATTTGTGGACAAAACTTCAGCCTCGGACGGGACTTGAACCCGTACTTGTCCTTTCCGGGGACCGTGCTCTTATCCCTTACACTACCGAGGCCGCGCTTGCCCTCGCCTTCTTAATGGCTTATATGCCATAGCTTATCAGCACTCACACGTACAACGTGTTGAGCCGGTCGGCCCATATCAGCACTGAACCGTTAAGCTGTAAGCTTTTACATGTTAGAACTTGTTTTGACTTGATGTTTTGTTAACTGCTGTTATTTCGCCGCAGTACGCGATCCGAAAGTCTCACAAGGTTGGCGATTTGTGGACAAAACTTCAGCCTCGGACGGGACTTGAACCCGTACTTGTCCTTTCCGGGGACCGTGCTCTTATCCCTTACACTACCGAGGCCCCGCTTGCCCTCGCCTTCTTAAGAAAACATCAAGTCAAAACAAGTTCTAATTGCTATTTTTTATTTCTTTTTCTTCATTATTTTTTTAAACTGTTCGAGCGTTTTTTTGCAAAATTCATCAAACTGAATTGATAACAAGCCAAAGGGTTCAATCATACTACGATCCATTCGCAACGGACTCTAAGCTTTGCTAGGCGAATAGCTCTCCTACATTCTCCTTTTGTCTCATACGCTTTTCCTCCTGAGAGCTAACCACTATCATTTTCTCGCAATCTCGAAGCTATTACAGGACAAGCCGCTTACATCTCGCAGATAATCCGATAGCTCAGTATGATGCCCTCAGAACTGCTCCACTGATAAATCGCTATACTATTCCTTCTAGTAGTTAGCTCGTTCCAGCACGAATTTTCTAGTTTCGATGTGATCATTCATCCAATGAGTTCTTCATTAGCAATATTACTCACTGTAATTATTTCGGACACCTACGACTTCTATGTATCCCCCTTTTCATGTCTTTAATCTTCGAATTTAGAAGTTTCTTATTTTCTGCAAAAGACAGAAATATGGGTCCGTCGGTTTCTCTTAACTGTTTTCTCAAGAGCCTCTCATAATCTGTACCGATTTCTGAGACAAGTGTACAATTTTTTGACGACCCATCTCCTTCAACGATTGCTCAGCCTACGTTGACTGCCATTTTGCCCTCACATATTTTTTGCCGTGTGACCACCAATCGTTTATTTCCTGTTCAGTCCAGAGAGTAGTTTGCCTCACACAACCTGCCTAATTTTTCTAGGCAATTCTGTTTAATATGAAGACGTCCGAAAGGCCCGCATTCATGCTTTCACTTAAGAGCGTACTCGAGAAATCCTGTTGTGCGGCTAGTTAGGATAGCCGGCAAGACAGATTCACGCATCTTCCCTGCTCCTCTGTATCTTGGTATGGCGACAGCGTCCTACGGTATTCGATTAACTCATCTCGGTGTTTCGAATAATTTTTTCAATAGAGTTTTCGAATTTCATTCAGCTGTTAATTTATTATTGCATCGTCGTTTTACCATAAGTCAATTGTGCTATAATGCGCTTACATATGCGTGACTATAAAAAAAGCTTCTGATCGGAGCCATAAATTTTTGTCTTACTATTAGTTTCACCCACCTCGGCGTACGCTCGTGCTCTATGGACTCGACCGCTCTTCCTTCAATAGCCTTTGTTCACGCTTTTCCAATTGTAGACCGCTTTCGAGCAGAATTATGAATACCTGATGACAGCTCCGCCCGTCAGCGCACGCCCCGCCTACCATCCACACTTAGCCGAACATCCTTTGATAACTTTGAACCACTTTTGCTGGAATCTATAACTCCATCACATTTCCAAATAAGTTATGATTCTTTTCCGAACCTAAACCTTCATGCTCCGTTAAGCTCATATGCTCTCTTGACGTTGCTCTATGCCTTACCCATCCTAAACTTGTGCCTACCTCTGCAGGTGATTGTTCAGATAGTGCCGAGTTAGAGTTGAATTTACAGCCAGACAGGCAGACTTAAGGCTTACACCACAAATTGAAAGATGAGCTTGACGCTGCTCTTTTGGTCTGGCTGTATCATGAACTTTTTGTAACCAATCCTTACTCCAGCGATTTTCAGTGATAGCTTTCTGATTTTCGGGAGGGATGATTGATCCAAACCAATTGATCCGAATTGTTGTTGATCTTGAACGACTGTAATGCATACCATTATATTACGATATATCTTGACGTTCTCCGGCATCAGCCCTGACCAGGTCGAGTTTCATTTATGATATGTACGAATTTCAGCGATATGGGGGCGATGGCACAGCTCCGGCTGTTGCTGTGGAAGAACTGGCTGCAACAGATTCGATCACCGATATTCACATTGATGGAATTTCTTATTCCGTTGCTTTTGATTGCAGTCAGTTTCGGGCTCATGATTGGGGTAGGTTTCTGTGATACATCCTCTGAAGTTTTCGATATTTCGGATGGGGCGGGGTGATTAGGTTTATCGTTTGCTTCCACTCTTCCGAAAGCAGCTTTCAAACGGATCCCGGCAATAACTTTCGATTAATCTGTTGAATGATAAAGGAGAGGTGCCTCAGAATGGACCATACTACGGAACTTTCAAAATATTTACCCCAACTCTTAACTGGTTGTGTTCTCCCCTAGGAATTTGCTAGAGGGATTCTGTTGCTTGTTTCAAAATCAGCACATTACTGCCGCGCGCTTACAAACCCTAATTTCGGGCCCGAATGGGAGCACAAAGGCGTAGGCCATCATGCGAGGGGCTCTACAGTTTCTCAAACTCCTCACCTCACAGTGCTTCCTGTACTTTATCTGCATATGAAATGCCATGAAAGTACAAATGCTATGTCCGTGGGTGGTTGAATAAAGCCCTGTTGGGGGAACAAAGTTACAGTAAAATTTACATAAGTAGGAATGTGATGCTAAAGAGGGTAGCAGAAAGGGCAAGTGGGCAGGGAGTGGGATCAGATGAAGGCAAAGTTCACTCAAATGCTTTTGTCGTGAAGGCACCAAGCAACAAAGTTGTGAACCAAAAGGGAACACGCACTCTCTCACCCCACTCGTTCCATTTCTACTTTGTCTTTGTTGAAAGTAACTCGCTTGAGGACAGACTTACTGCAACGGGCAACAGGTGATTGGCTCTGAGGAGTTAATGCGTCTATTCGGGATATAAAAAGGACCTTCCGACCTTTCAGAGTTGAGAACCTTTTAGAAGAGAGATGGGGGTAATTGAACGGCGCACAATACTGCGAAAAAATTAGCTTTTAAGCACTTCTAACGGATCAAAGTTGAGAAATGTTTTCAGTTGAGAGGAAACTACGAGAAAGATCATCGGCAAAAGAACTATCCAGAATGGCCGGTGATGGGAAGCGCATGGGATCTCATCATGCCGACCAATGTGTCACGACCAGATGTGAGTTCCTACGTTAATATTTGTGGACATGGTACTTCGACGTTCTTGAATAACTATTTATTTGGTTCTAACGGATTCATTAGTCAAAATGGGTGGTATTGGCGAATGGGAACACATCTTAGTTCCAGTACTGACACCGTTATTAAAAGAAGTCTGGTCAACCTCTCCTTAGCGCTATCCCACCTCCATTCAGACTTCACAGGGCTCTTATGAAAAGTCGGAAACTGAACCAAGCCTTCCCGTTCATCCCGCACTGATGGTTAAAACACCTGAATAGGACCCCATTACCAACAGTACTGCATTATTAGCTGGAACTACATATGCACTTCATCTGTCGGAATGAATTGTGTAATCGCTTGGTGTCCTTAGTTGTAGTGCAACTGTTCCGGAAATTTCAGTCTGCAATTCTTGATCCGACCGGAATATTGACGAACACAACACCTGAATGTGCTTTTCTTGACGTGAAGAAGCTGAACGACGGTGGAGTTTTACTGAATATCCAGCTTATTTATGCACCTATCACAAATACGACAAAGAAGATCATGGAATTGGTGAAGGTAAGTAGGTTGTTGTCACTATAGTCATTTGCAGTAAGGCGCGAGAACTGAACAAAGGTAAAAAATGTTAAGTAAAAGAGCGGTTTCCACTTCCTTAAGGGGTGTATTCGCGGGTAAGACTGGAGGGGGTCAATCTGCAATAGTATAACTAAAACTATTCCCATACCCAGATGGGCAATCGTATAGCTATAGGTGAATCAACTATTCCTCCTCCATCTATAACGGAATAATCGTTATGGCACCTCTTTTGAGAAGTTGTGCTAGTAAATTTACCAGCATGGTTATGTAAACGAAAATCTGATACTCAAAAGCAACCTCAGGCACTGATGTACCCGCAGAGTATATAGCTTCAGCTTATGATCCTACCCTTTATTGCTTAACCTTTAGTTACAATAATCGCTTTCAGAAGAATGTTATCAAACAATCGAGGGTATTCGCAATTTCAGAATCGATACACAGCACTAATTCCCGGATCGATGTTCGACTTTGATGGACCGGACATGCCTGCATACTTCCAATCGAATATGTCTGTTAACGGTAGTTTTTGTATGCCTTCAACTTGGTATTTGATGGCACAGTTCACGATAGAAACGGTTCACGGTTTTTGATTCCCCTCAACCAATGTCACGAGACGAGTGTCGTGTGTACGGACTGCAATATTCGTTCTAGGACCCACACACAATCAGTTGATCGCTGAGTGATGGGGCGATATTTTCCTCCCACTCTTTTTTCTCTGTTATTCATTTTGCTGCTGTGATCCCTTACTTAATTTTCTATTATACCTCAAGAGGCTAAAGAATGGGAGTATTTTTGCTGTTGCTAGGGTTTTTTTCGCTAACTTATGCTTAAAAGTGAATGAATTTTTGCTTACCGTAGTCAGCTGCAGGACCCACACGTACGCAACGACACACATTGTACAGCTCGTCCAAATGCCCCATTCTTCTTCATTTTTCTGGTCTCATTCATGAACGTGCCTTAATCACTCCGTTCAATTCATTTTGCCTACGTTCTGCTATAAAATCTACTAGTTAGCCCTTTTTCAGGATTCAACACCGAGAATGATATGGTGGAGTATGCGAAGGCGTCATTCTCAAATCAATGTGGAAATCCTTTGCTAGGTAAGTGATGGGCGATAGTGGCGATTCTAATTTTTGCTAAAATGCCTTACAGTCTCTCATACTACCATTCTCGTACAGCTTGTTCTGCTAGGATCTAATGTACTCTGCGTTGATCAGTCCCGTTTCTAGATCCCGCATATGAAGCTGGCTACCATTCAGAGTTGTAGGGTCCTTTGAATGCATGTTTGACCAAAGTACATCGGCTTGCAGTGGCCAAGCAATGAACTAGTCCGTGCCTTCATCTCCCAAGACGAGTCTGGTACTGATGGGCAGTTTACTGATCTCGAAGGGACCACGTCTATTCCGTCTAGTCGAATAGCGAGGGCAGAGGGCGCGGTACTCGGATAGGTGATGGAAATAAAGAGCGATTGAAGAAGCGGGGTTCGTCATCATTCCCCGACTGGGTAGCTACTGGTGCTAGTGAAAAGGCGAAAAGGCAGTATACTCCAAATCAGGATCAACTATGTCAAAATCCTTGATTTTCAAAATCTAATTCGAGATGAAGTTTTCAGCAGGGAAATTTTTCTCAGTATGTTTTAGAAGTTTTTAGAAGTTTCTTCTCTAGAAAGCTGATCAACAATCATCATCAATGAGCTTACTCTACTTGGTTTCAGCTGGAATCACATTCGGCGATTCAGTCGCAAAGCGGATACAAGTGGACACTACCCTCACCTACACGATTCGATTGTCGAATACGAATCGTCGCAGCAAAGGAGTGAGTTCTGCTAACCATTATCTACTCCGTTAGGCATTTGCCCTGTTCAGGCTACCGGCTCAAATACCTACACTCCATGGAATACGCATGAAGTCTTCGCAATACAGCTCATCAGTGGACCAATTAACCCATCGGAATCCGATGGAGGTTATCCGGGTGCGTCTATGTTTTTGCTGTTTTGGGTTTTGAGCAGCTATTCTGCGTCTAATCGGAACCATCGCTGTCCAACGGTCAATGGAAGGGGACTGTGGAAGGGAATACTCTGAGTAGAAGTTGGAGCTAATCTTCCATGTGCATGTCCACCGTAACCACCTACAGCAGCGCTCAAAAGTCTTCGGTGAAATGGCTCTTCAGCCGTACTTTTCAGTCGTAACTCCTTCCCTACTTGATCTAATCATGCGGAATTTTTATATTTGGAGCGTGGGTGTATTGTGAATATTTACCACTATTAACTTGCAATCTGAACATGTTCCAGATATTCCAAAGAGCATGAAATCAAAATCGACTGAAAATACAGATGATGGCCCTTCTAGAATCTCTTTCCTTTTTGTCATGTCTAAAGTGTACGAGCGGTAATGCTGAACACAGTAGATGAGAAAAACGCACACAAGGTGCGAATAAGTGCAGACGTCAGCAACTTTAGTTTTAGCAAAATGTGCTACCGCAACAAACACCTTGCCCTTTCTGTGAATATTGCAGCTTCGCAGTCAAATAATGTTGGGTAGAGTGAAATATGCTTTTGTTAAACATATCCAAATTTCGCACAATTTGGTCTACTAAGAAGAAAGTTATGAACGAAAAAGCGTCAAAGCATTTCACCGAAGACTTTTGAGCGCTACTGTAAATCAAAAATAACAAAATAAGCTGTACAAGACAAATTACACTCTGTTTTTCTCTAATTGGTTGGTATTCTGATCACAAGCTGATCATAGAACTTTTCGCATTCTTGAGGATGTGGAGCACTTTCCTGGCCACGGGCGAGTGACATTGAGTTGAATCAGCTCACGGTTACTTCGAACTAAATGTCTCCACTAGCTTTGCAGTTAGTTGTCATTGTAAGACGTCTCATGGCGCGGGATTGTTGTAGTCTTGCGTTCGTTACCCGTGTTAATGGAACCTGAACCTCAGGAGTGAGGGTGCTATTCCACTCGGTCTTCTCAACCTTTTGCCCTCAGGGTGAGATGATGTACTTGTGAAATATAACGCTGTAGAGAAATAAGTGCAAGTGACAGAAGAAGGTAGCATCTCCCAATCACTCAAAAATCTAACTCCACACCTACGACGGCGCTGAGCTTACAATCCTAATCGGATTGGAATAGCTATGTCTTTTCTTATTCCTTCACCTAAAGATTACTAGTAACGTCACCTGCTCAACATAGTCTTCTTGAGCAGACAAACGCGAAACCTTTTATATGGAAGGATCAGAGCGCTCAAAACATTTCTTGAAAACAGTAAATGATAGGCGTTTGATTGGGATTGCAAAATGGCCGCCTGGTTGCTCTACCCGAGAGAAGTGACTCTATTGATAATCAGGGTTTACTCTTTACCAAGATACCAACGGATGTGCGAGATCGAGCTTATGTTCCTTTTTCAGGCTACTGGAAGGAAGGTTTCATGACCGTACAAAAAGCTGTGAACAATGCCATCTATGAGATTCTCACAGGTCACCACATAGACATCTTCAATACAGATTTGATGGTAAGACCTACTCGTATTTCTTTGAAAGGAAGGGATCGGAAGCATGACAAGCCTGATAACGTGTGGGCTCTCAACATCACCTCAGTTCAGTATGTAAGCCGAGTTAATGGTCCGGCGTTTATTCAGACGACCATTATCCAAATGACAGACATCATAGTCTGGCTCGTCATACTGTACTGAAGGCTGGGTGGTCAACTACAGTAATCATTATACCGTATGATTTCAGATAGGTCGTTTTCCATTCCCGGCGTATCGATCAAAAATCATTGAAATTGGTGCTTTCTTCCTTCCAGTCATCGTTGTCTTCTCCTACATGACTAGTGTGATCTATATAGTAAAAAGTGTAGTAATGGAGAAGGAAGCGAAATTGAAGGTAAGCCGAATCCAATGTCTTCTAAATTTATGAATTTAATTTTGTAAATTTGTCTCGTACTTAATTAGCAGATTTCATTTATCAAAATCAAAATCGTCTTCCTGATAGAAGATTATGAAACATAATTGGATTATTGTCCGCTCACCACTCTTAAGCTTTTTGTAAGCTCAATGAAACTTTGTGTGAAAGCGTGGTGTATTATGCAGAACTAGGAATAATTAACATGAGCACTGTTCCGGCTCAGTCATTATCGGGAAAAATCGGTTGCCCCAACCTCTTGCGGCATCTTTGCCATTCATACTACAACACGCTACAGTGATGCTAATCTAAGGATTTCTTTTTTCTCACCAACTTGCTAGAATTTCATTTCGTTTATCAATAAGTGAGGTTATGTTTAGGAATACATGCGGGTCATGGGTCTAAGCCAGTGGATTCATTGGGTTGGCCACTTTATCGTCAATTATATTAAACTGCTCATCTCAGTAATTGTTCTGACCATTTTACTACACTTCGTTACAACCAGGTTCGTTATACTGCTTTCACAGAATAAAAAGTATCTATATCTGTTCAAGTATTTGTTCGAAGAGATTTAACGAGGGTATGAACTTTGTGGATGACTTTTCATTTTCTCCTTCCGTTCCCATAAGTTAAAAGAACAAATGCATGTAATTCAAGGTCCGATGGCAGTGTGATGTTTGTCTTCTTCTTACTGTACGCCTTTAATGCACTGTATTTTGCTTTTGCCATATCTACTTTCATGCAATCAGGCAAGTTATTTTTTCTGAATTGATTGCTTTACAAAGCGCTTGTAAGTAATTAACAACCACCAATTCAAAAAACCAATACCACCTGAATGGATTCTGCTCAGCACTGAGAGAGCAATTATATAGCTTCTCGCTTTTTTCTCCTTAGAATAAGTTGTACGTAAGGAACGTGAAAGGTGGAAGGATATACTTGAACCTACCGGGATCCTTCATTCAACTTCACTACCATGACTTCGGAGAGTGCAATTTGTTTCGATACACGAGCTCCCTGTTACTATCAAAAAGAGGAACTGACTTGGTTGTAGGGAAGGGTCCTGAAAAGAAAAGTAATTGGTTTAGCTGACAGGTCCAATCTATTTATCTTCTGGGCCCGAAATCAGCGCAAAGGTGACGGCAGAAAGGTTGCCCCACACACTAGGTACAGTGCGCGTTGAAAATGGTCTTCGAGATTCTTACCTAGGGTCGACTTCTGGCCATGAGGATGGCACTGAAGACGCTGGCTCAGAAGCGGTCTAGATAGGGTGTAATAAGGGCTCCCAAACAGGCTTAGCTGACATTCACACCCAAGACGGACGAGTTCTGTCGACGTTGTAGAGGCTGTAGAGGTTGTATCATTCTCACGTTGTACAAAGGCAGCTTAGTGTAGCCACCGTGCGCACATTTGAACAACTCGTCCTACTACTCCTTCTATGCAGCTTCTGTAGCCACATTTTCGTTCGATCATTAATTTTTCTTCTCTTCAAAGCCTTATAGTCATCTAAATCTGTCGGATTCTGCGTTTTTTGCATTATTCTGGACTATCCCTTCCACTGTTCGTCCCAAACAAAATACCCCAAAGTCATGCACATCATGTCATGAACTATGCCTTCAGTCGGACAAATCTCAGTGTGCTTTGTTATAGGAACAGCAGCTTCACTGATGGCTGTGATCGGTTGGATGTTGTTATATTTTTGGTATGCGTTTTTCAACAGTTTTGATCTCCTCAAACCGTTTCCGTTTGGCATTCGTATGTTGAATTGCCTGAATCCGGATATCGCCATGGCATACGGTATCACGTTGTTGGCAGAATATGAAACTCAAGGTGAGAATAGTGGAGTAGATACACTGGATACAGAAAAAAATAAAAGAAAATTCCAGCACAAAAATATGAATTTAGGCAAAACTATTAGAAAATTTGGAAAAAAAAACTCATATCGAGAAGCAGAAAAGATTTTATAACTGGAAATTCAGCTTGAGTTTGAATGAGTTGAAATAGGAATTACAAAAATTCTGATATTCGTTAGTGCGTAAGTAGGTACTGAGGCAAGGGTGAGACAGAGGGGGGGGGGGGGGTGGGGGAGGGTGGTACGTGGGTAAAAGGCTACTCTGATTTTCTTCCTACTCAATTATTACTTTTATCCAGCCGACGGTCTCCAGTGGAGCACACTCTTCAGTCCGCCCACACCCGATCAAAGGCTCACGGTTGGTCACTGCATTATTATGTTGATCGTCGACGGAATTCTCCTGATGATCATCACCTGGTATGTCGAAGCTGTCTATCCTGGTGGTGAAGGAGTACCTCAGAAACCATGGTTCTTTCTACTTGTGAGTATTCTTATTACATTTCCACTAGAGAAATTTAGAGGCCTTTGGCGTGAGACACTTCCTTTATGGAATTCGCCGGCGTATTCGACCACCATTCAGAATCGTTAGGATGGCTTGAATTTGTATAGTAGCTTAGTAGCCTCCACTGAGGCTTGCGTTGCCCAACCGTGTACATGCCAGTGCCCATATCTCCCAGACATGCCTGGTACCAATTAACCGACACCATAGGGGTGGAAGGTTTGGTAGGCTTGGGTGAGTATCGATCCGAGGTTCGGCCCGAAGCATGCGTGTGTGGTAGTGCACCGTTCGCCTTAGCCTACACCTCCATTTTTTATTTGTAGACCTCCAAATTTGTAGACCTCCAATCTCAAATTGAATGCAAAATGAATAGTCTTGATTACATCTTGAGCTTTTAGCTACATACAGCCGATTTATTTGGGTACTTTCACCTTCCATTTGTCATCTAGAACATAATCACAGTGGAAAGCTCTACTTGCATTTTCTGGTTACCTGTTTTGGGTGTTACGGTGTCGTCATTGATTGAGCTCCGCTCGCTGAGTACGATGTCTCTGTGTGTCAACTCCGCCCATTTCTTCCAGAAATCCTACTGGTTTCCGTACAGTCAAGTGAGGAAGAGTGTCGCTTCACAAGCTGTAAGGGATGTTCCATCAGAAGAAAGAGAGTTTGTCAAGTTGGAACCGGAGCCAGATCTGAAGGTAAATCTGAGTTACTATCCTCTTTTCTGATCTCAAGTAGTATCTGTTTTCAAGGCAACGATTAATGTGGTAGGCCTATCGAAAACCTACGGTACTTCGATCTTCAAGAAGCTCTTCGACTGTCAGTTTGGAAAGCTAGGCGAAAAGAAAGCCGTGGATGACCTGAATCTGAAGATGTATCATGGCCAGATTACCGCTCTATTGGGACACAATGGGGCCGGAAAAAGCACGACATTCAGCATGCTAACAGGTACGGCTGTTTGATTGATCTTTCAGTAGGAAGAACTTCTTCCGAGGTTTTTATTCAGGAGTGACTTCACCATCATCGGGTACTGCGTATATCGATGACTACGATATCCGGACCAGCTTATCTCAGGTCCGAAAGCAAACCGGTTTGTGCCCGCAGTACAATATCCTGTTCAATTCCTTGACAGTTATGGAGCATTTGGAGTTCTTTTGCAAACTGAAGGTACTTATTTTTACTATACTCAACCAGTTATTGTAGGCTCTTGCTTGGGAAGAACATGCAACCCAGTCTGACTTATTGCAGACTAACTTTGTTGGTCTTGCTACTCTGAAGGGCTTTCAATAAAGCGTACTTATTGCCCTAAACTTCAAATTGAACTGATTGTTCGTTTGTTGACTATTCCAGGGCCGCGAGTATTTTGAGAAGGAGGCAGTTGACATCCTGACTCGACTCAAAATTGACTTCAAAAAGCATGCTAGAGCTGGTACTCTATCTGGTGGCCAGAAGCGGAAGTTATCGTTAGCTATCGCTCTCATTGGAGGATCTGAGGTAGGTAGGAAACGTTTTCACGCACCAAAAACAGTAAGTAAAAAAGTCGTTAAGTAGTAGTGAGTAAGACTAAGCCGAACAACTAGGGAATGAAGAGGCCACCGAGGAGAAACTTCAAATTCATGGTTTGTAATGTAGCATTATGGGACATAGCGAGCTGGGTCATAAAGAACACTCCTAGCGCTTCCCCGAAATCTTCATACAACTAGAAGCATCTTTCAAAAATGACGATGGAGCCAGACAGAAGAAGTGCGTGTGTAGTGCTTGGAATGAGAGGGTTTGGGAGCACGTCAACGGCAGACGCCCTTTTAGTGTATGGAACGGCACCGGAAAACAATTTTTTGAATCCTCCACTGGACGCATAGATGTTTGTTATTTCAATTGGAAGGAAAAAAATTAGTGTCAAAGACAGCTGACTGAGAATTTTTACAGTAACCTAGCAGCAAACATAATTGGCACAATCTTTCTTAAATAATGGCTGCTCCTCCCCAAACTTGCTGTTCGATAAACATTTGATAAAAACCCTACACCCCATTTTTCCGACCTACAGCTTCGAAGAAGAATTCCAGATAGTGATGCTCGACGAACCAACATCGGGTATGGATCCTGGCGCACGCCATGAGACATGGACTCTTCTACAAGCTGAAAAGAGCAGAAGGACGATCTTGCTGACAACGCACTTCATGGAAGAGGCAGATCTGCTTGGCGACAGGTGACAACAAATCCAGTTCTAGACTACGTAACGGCGACGTTCGGTTTCAGAATCGCTATCATGGCTCATGGCCAACTCCAATGTTGTGGTTCAGGAATGTTCTTGAAGGCGCAGTACGGTAGGTAACAGTATCATGAAAATCTCGTACAAGTACCTTTCAGTGCTCTGTAGGAGCTCTTGTGCCCTCAGTGGAATTCCCGATGAGATAACAGTAGACCTGTGGCATGGTTCAAAGCCCAAGTGCTTGCCCAAACGTTCGAAGTTCGTAATGAAAAATTTACTTTGTTTTTGTTATAACTTTTCCTGGTTGAAGATAGGTGGTTCCTTAGTGCATAGAAAATATACGCCAAACACGGCTGCTCTCCATTGTTCCTGATTTATGACATTACAATGAACCAAGAAGAAAAGTAGACAAGTTAATGGCTTTGTAGAGAAGAGCTCCGTACTTAAAAAGTTGGTGGTCTCCAAACGACAGGCATACACGAATATAACTTAGTTGGGGTTCAGGTGCCGGCTATCACCTAACTGTGGTGTACGAGAGCTCATCAAAGCCCGACCAGCTTGTTGCTCGAACTCAAGAACTTCTTTCGAATCACGTCAGCGACATACGTCTTCAGTCTCTCGCCGGACAAGAGGCAACGTTCATCATTTCGGCCAAGTGCAGAGCACAGTAAGCCTTTCGTGATTCTTCGACCATCGCTCTGAACAAGACCAAACCTGAATATGGATGATCTTTCTTGATTCCAGGTTCTCCGAAATGTTTGCTGATCTCGAAAATGCTCATCACAGTTTGGGCATCTCATCCTATGGTATGTCCATTACTACGATGGAGGAAGTATTCCTTAGGTTAGCTGACGGTTTAATTCTCCTCTCACTGTAAATCTCGAGAAGTATGAGGATCCTTTCAGAGTGGGGGACCTAGCGCAGGAACGTCTAAATCAGGAGAATAGCGAGGAAAACCTGGAGACGCCCGAGCTCGAAAATGACCCATTTCTTGCACGTATGTCAGTCCTTTCTTTGCGATTTGGAATTGAAGACGCACTACGATCATGCCAAGCTTCGGACTTCTGTAGCCGGATGTTTTGTCCTCACTTCAATATGTCCATCTCCTCATGATCTTTCTATGAGGCCGTTTGAGGAATAGAAAACGTGAATGGGCACTTGTTTGATCTGGGCTCTCCCTTCCTCTTCTTCTCCACCACTACTACTCTACCTCTACCTCTACCTCTACCCCAACCTCTACCTCTACCTCTACCTCTACCCCTACCTCTACCTCTACCACTACCACTACCTCTACCTCTACCTCTACCTCTACCTCTACCTCTACCTCTACCTCTACCTCTCGCCCTGCCTCTGCCTTTGCCTCTGCCTCCACCTCTACCTATACCTATACCTATACCTCGATCTCTACCTCTACCTCTAACTGTACCTCTGCCTCTGCCTCTGCCTCTGCTTCTGCCTCTGCCTCTGCCCCTTCTTCATTCTTTTCCTTTGGCTCTCCCTCCTAACCCTATTCTCTTTTTCCTGCCATTTCCCATTCTTTACCTCAAATGTTACGATGCCAGTAATACTCCGTGTCTGTTAAAGCTCATATTGCTGTTACGTGTGACTTTCTGGCCTGTTACCTCGAGCTCATCGAACACCTTTATCTAATATTCATAATCTTTCGTATGTTCTCATTTCCTTCAACTTCTTCCACCTTGATTGACTACTTCGTTCTTTCCAGTCGAATACCGGATTCAATCCCAGGACCATACTTGCAAATTCTCAACTTTTACGTAACCATCATTTTCTGATGAACACAAAATGATTCTTTACTCGAAATTCCCTAAAGAAGTTGGATTTAATCGGAGGGGGTTGTTCCGGCGTCTTGTATTATAAATCATAGACTGTGAACACGGTGAATATGCCATTCCCGGTCTTAAAGATTCAATTCCAGAACTAAGGGTAACACAACGGCTCAAAGGCCTACCTTACTATTGGCAACAAGTAGAGGCAATGTTCATCAAGCGCACAATCTTCTTCTTTCGAAAATGGATAACGTTCGTTATGAACTTGCTGTTCCCGGTAAGGATGAGAATCTTTGTTTCTTCTTTCCTTCAAATACTTCAAAACTTCTCCAATAGTCACTTAATGGCCAGCTTGCTGGTTTGTTTAAATGCAACCTCTAGTCTTATTGACTTGAAGAATCACTGATACTCTCACCCAGATTCTGTACATGGCGCTTATGGTGTGGACTACCGGCTTTGTGCCGTCTCCTACGGAGCAACCAAGTCTTAAAATTGATATGTCACCATTTGGTGGAAAGAGTGGCAATGGATACGTCCTCTGTTCAAACCACACAGATCGCCGCATCAATGATGGCTTCGACCTGAGGAGGTTGGTGAAATATTCTCTCGAAAGAGTGCTGTTCAACCACTAAAACAAAAAAGAAGGGGGTTTGATGCCAATCGACCCTCCACAATATGAGGTTCCATTCAGAAGCGAACATAGCGTTTTTAGTCTACTCAGGGGTGTCCAGAAATTACACCAATGTTCATTCCAATCTTGTGGGTGGCTTGATTGGTGCCAGACCTCGTTTGGAGGATGATAATAGTAGTCACTACGATTCCAAATGGAATTCGTATGCGGGGCGCATCCCGAACACCAGCCAGATCAGCCGAAGACTTCCGCTTCAATCCTTGTTTTAGTCTATTAAATGAATTGTGAGTTATAGCCTCTGTACAAGTCAGCTAACTTTCCTACTATCAGATAAGTCTGTTACCAATTAACCGCTCCCGGATAGATGAAAACCTTCGTCGGCTGGGCTAACAGCAGTCTATGATAATCCCCGGAGCATATCTTTGACAGGGGCTTCACTTAGCGCTCCAGAGGCCTACCCCTCCTCTACTTATCATTAGTAGTGTTCGCAGCAACGTCGGTACCCATCGAATCATCTGTCTTAGTCAACGATATCACCCACTTCCTCCTCATTACCCCAAAAAGTCAAAAGAGGCCGTAACCTATCCATGAGCATAGGAATAAGGTGTTTCAAGAAATTCTTGCAGATCACTGCGTGCAACGATGACTCGGCTTGCTGCAAAATCGAACGTGTACATAGAAACAGTACAGAATGTGTCCTCTTACGTAGTGAAATTGATACCTCAGGTCCGTGATTCTTCTATAGCTATCAGATTTTGATTGCCAATTATCACCAATGCTTATCCTCGTTAATTTGCAGATTGGGTCACAGAACTTTGGCATTCACTATCCATTAGCATTCGAACGGAAATTTATGCAGCCAGGATCACCCAACATTCGAGGTAAGTCTACCAACTGCAATACTATAATACGTTTAAAAACACCACGTATCATATAGTTCTGAAGCCCTTTACAAAAAAACAAGTGACTGCTTCGCAATTCGCTACAATATGTACCGATTGGGTTTGTGAATCATTAACAAAGTTATTTGGTGGTCCTCTTACTGCAACCTTCCCCATGATATACCCAATAGACCATCTAAGGTTTTTGCAACTGTAAATTTGACTGGTTTTCTAAGATAGCGGCCACTTGGAAGTTTCCAAGAATCACTTTCAATCAACAAAAGGCAAAGGGAGATGAGTCAAGAAGTACAGTCATTAAACCACTGTGTACTGCATTCAGTGTACAGGATTTGTAAAAACTTCTTTTTTTAAGAACAGCATCCATTTCAGCACCTTTGAATTTGCTCTCGAAAAGACAAGGTAACTAGGCTACTGTTTTGATAATTCCATAGCTTTTTTCGATACCCTCCCGGTAACAGAAATATGAGTGTGGACACCGTGATACCCAACTTTAACATCTCAAGATCTAATTTACATTTTACCACCCTAGAATTAAATTCGGATGTTGTATAGGTGTGGTGTTTGTGATGCTGTTGACTACTATCCCATCTTTTCCCATTCACAACATCTGTTTGATCCATTCATCATTTTCCAGCATTCTTCAACAATTTTGCCTTCACCACTCCTCCCTTGGCTATAAGTGTTGCCGACTCGATGCTCATTTCGAATGCTACTGGGAAGAGTATCACATTAGAGGTAAGTGCTAGACTGAATCTTATCTTGAAAATGAGTAGTATAGAGAAAACTCCACAGTTTCTATAAAATGAACGAGAAAGAAAGTAAATATTAAAGTAATGTCTGCAAGAGCTAAATATCGCTAGAAAATGGGTGAGGATTCACCAATTTTTTGAGTAAAGCAACCACAAAGCCCGTGATTCACTGTTTCTTCTTGGATTGAGTTCACCCCAGCATTTACGCTTTTTTTTTGAATAGTAGAGGCACCGTTCATGGTCGTTTCTGTGATTTCTCTTCAGAAGGAACCTGTGACCTCTTAAGACACCACGAGGATGGCTTCCAATGCGAGAACAGCTTAGATACAGGGAATAAGAACCCAGAACAGTCTTAGCCACCATACAGCTACACGCAATGGCATACAAATTTGGATAGCTCCTCCGAACACCCCTTCCATGCAACGTTTGTCGTCTCACTCTCGCCCAAATTCTTAACTCTTTTTTTGAAGCCTACTTCAAATGCGCCGATTTTCTCGTTTTCCTCCCTGTTTTCGTACTATTAAGATCTATCACTTCCATTATTCGTCCAATACTAGATACCTCAGAATTACCGTGGACAGTGCCTTTGATCCACCATCCACCAATCCATGGTGATGGCGCTTTTCTCGTTGTTGTGCTATCCTTTGTGTGTGAAGCCAAGTAACTTTTACATAAAGAAACCAAGACATTTTCAGGTGAGCAATCAACCGTTTCCACCGGTCACTGAGGATGTGCTGAAGAATCGGAACTATTCAGATAGTGCTGCATTCATGATTTCTTACGCAGTGATTGTCTCCATGTCCATCGTAGTCGCTGCATGTTGCCAATTTCTGATACGAGAACGAAAGAAGAAAAGCAAGCATATGCAGGTACGGTATCGCAGTAGATGCAGGTACCGTACTCCAAAATATCCGTCGTTCCAGATGCTGTCTGGAGTTAGTCCATGGATGTACTGGAGCACAGCTTTTGTCTGGGATGCCTTTTGGTTCCTTGTCAGCATCGTAGCGTTCATCGGCATATTCTATGCCTTCGATATTGAGGTAAATAATAGAGTAATCCATCAATTCGGGCCATTTTGGGTTATCACCAATATGTCTTCAGCAATACACAAAAGACTTCGGAATCGTCCTCGTTTTATTGCTGACGATGGCTTTATACGGTTGGACGACTATTCCCTTTATTTACTGGTTTTCTTTCCTGTTCACATCGGCACCGAAGGGCTTCACTCTCATCGTTATGTACAATATCATAACAGGTAAGGAGCTCTGAAGGCTGAAGCCTTTCTGTACGTGGACAAGGTCCTGCTCGGAACAAGATCTCTACGACTTGAAAGAGGACTTCTCCCACTTTTTTCTTGAATGTACCGTCTTTTTTAAGGTATGGTCGGATCGATAGCCATCCCTATCATACAGCAGACAGCCAACGAAGATATTGCCTTCACATGGAGTAAAATTTTGTCGTTTTTCTTCCCCACGTATAGCATTTCGAACATCTTCGTAGTGGTTCGTGGACTTCTATCCCTTTCTCTTACTTTTTTTTCAACATCACCTGACTCATCGTATTTTCACACAACACAGTTCAATCTTCCTCGCTATAACATTTTTGAATTACCGCATCGGGTAACGGCCAATTCGAGTGAAAAATAAGGGTTCGTCAATTAGGATAAAACAAAGGAGTCCGGACCAGGAATTCCCTGGTGGCAGCTATCAATGAGCAAAAGGAAGTGAACGCTGTTCATTGGAGAGAATTTCCACTCACTCCCTTCCCACTTGCATTCCATTAGGCCACATATGTCCTACGTTTATTATAAATGTGAGCTTCTGGTAGAAACAGCATGTGAGATGAAAGGAGAGACGTATCCAAACGATGTCTGGGCCTATTTTGAAGGAGCAAAAAACCTATCTTTAACATTGGATATCTTTTGCGAATCACTGTGGGAAATACGGGGAAATACGAACGTCTTGCATCTACTCCTATATAGCATTTTACTTGAAAGCGTGAAACGTAGACGATCGGCACGTACATGTTTATTTTTCTCAATGAGAACGTCAACGAAGAAACTCAGCACATCAGAAACGGCCGGTCCACCCCTAAAATGCACCTGTATCAGAGGACACTGCATGGTGGTTTCTACTTTGCTGGTGGCGGTAGTTCTACCCGGATTTCCACTGAAGGCGGCAATGGTTTCGCGTCGGTCACCGTGATTTTCCACCTGAAGTTCAAATCTTCTTTTTCGTAACATGCCTCGGGAGTTGAAGAGCCCATACCCATTAGTGGGTCACCGGGGTAAAAATAATTTGTGACAAGCAGTCGTACACAAACGAAAGCGAACTGGAACTAAATGCTAATGATTGCTTGGGATTCGTGCTTTCTGGTGTCAAGCGTTTAGATCTAGCTTTATGTGTAATTATAAGTGGATAGATCTATACGTTAGACATGAAGGGCCAGTTTCAGATGAAGATCAATGGGTATGGTTACCAACACATATCTTTTCAAGCAAATATTCTAAATCATTATCCCTTTTTATCATTACTAGAATTGTAGTTTTTCTAGATATACAACAACGAGTTCGCTAAGCAGGCTTGTCACATGCTGGATTGTTCGAGTCCTCTGTACAAAAACAATATAAAGTGCTGCGGCGGAAAGGATGGTAAGTAAAAAAAACCAAACCTTTTCGAAAAAAATCGGAGCAAAGTATGGCTCATACTGTATGGATCGAATGTAATCGAAGCGCAGATAAAGTTTTCTTGAATCCTGAGTGTGAAAACGGAACGCTTTCTTTCGCATCAATTTGAATTACAATCAGTGCGATAATTTAATGATGGGAGTAGTTTCATTATGATTAAGTCATTTGATTCATTGGCCAACAAATTGATTGGCATTCCATGGGTTCTGTTTTCTGATGGCGAAAATCACCATAATTTTGGATGTTGGCCTATTTGGAGGTATAAAAGAGTTCAAAAAAGCAGTGGAATTGGGCGTCAGACGAGAATGTGACGAGAGAAGTTGCATGGAAGGGTATTTGGGCGAGTTGTCCAAATGTGGGCGCCAATGCGTACAGCTGGATGCAGCGCGCTGCCTGCGTGCAACGTGTGCTCCCCAAGGTTAATGGTGTAACCATTATAGCCTACACAACTCTGTAACAAATCGTCCACCTTGGGAGTGTACATAAGCTAAATCGGTCTTGGGGCCCCTCGTTACGCCCTGTTTAGACCGTTTTTCGATCCGACAGCGTTCCTTGTGCAATCTTTGGGGTCACTCGTTTGAGGGAGAAATTTTGGGAACCATTTTCATCGTAAACTGTGCCCTCAAGCTAGAAAGTATTCGAACGGTTCTTTGCTGCTATACAGCTGCGGTCCTATATATTAGCTGATGTCTTTTTCAGATATAATTTATTCAAACCACGTTCTCACCGATTCCGGAAAAAACGGTATCCTGTGGCCGACGATTTTCTTCGCATTCGAGGTAATATAACTACTGTTGACTTGTTCAAAAAACAAATATAGGTGAAGGAAAGCGAAAACAGGAGACGAAATGGTAGTTCAGTAGGCTTCTAATCGTATACTGAAATCTGGCGCATTGTACAAATCGCTATGCCATCTGTCCTTAACTTCTTCAACAGTTTTTTTGGCTTAGTAGGGATGGAGGATAGGTTCATCGTAATTTATCCTCTTGAAATATACCTCGTTTAGAACTACAGATCAGTAGAATGCTTTTTCTACTGTATTCTCCGGGAACAGGAGTAGTTAGTTCATGGGCACGGGCAGTGATGAAGGCGCATTTAATCGAGGGTGGATTCCGAAGCACTGGATATATCTGTACCTGATTTACTAGCTCACCAAAGAGATGTAAACCCACTGTCACCAGTTCATTCATGGGGAGGAAGGCTTGATATTTTCCTAAAAATCTTTCGAAAAACCCGGAAAATTCTGGCATATATAAGGAACATCTAGGAGAGGTTGAGGACTTTCATTCTCACACTTCCATTCCCCTCACTGGACCTGAATGCTTTCCAGAAACCCGAGAAATAAACAAGCTATGATCTTTGAGATGAAGCGTGAGACATCTACACCTGTGACAATTTCATATAATGGTAGAAAACCGTAGTGCAGCAATTCGTTCATTAAATTTTCCCTTTTGCAGGGCTTTCTCTATTGGTTCCTCGTGTTCAGTATCGAATATAAGTTGCGAGGAAGGCTCGTAACATTCTGCAAAGGACTGAGACGTAGGGATCGTGTCATTGATGCAAAGGTAAATCGTTCTTCTGAAATCAAGTGGTTGTGAGACATGATGCATGTTGAGACAACCAGCCAAAAGCCGTCGAGCTGATTTGTGAGTTCAGCCGTCTGTGCCATGCAGCCCTGACGTATATCGTCTCACTTGTATACAGGAGTTGCTCCAAGAGGGCGGATAAAGTACATTTATGCCAGACCTATTGTGATTACTGGAAAGTGCGCTTTGACTGATAAATCAAAACGGCGTTTGTCACAGCGTTAGGTAACTTACATAAGTATAGTGCAACTTCTGAATCACAACATTTCAGTACGACAATTGGACCCTAGAAAGCGATGGTGACTATACTGGTGAGGATAGTGATGTGCTTGCGGAGAAATCGAACGTGAGAGCAATGGATGTTCACAGCACTGCGGTTATAGTGGACGACATAAAAAAGAGGTAAGAAGAATCCGTAAAAACGAATTGTCATCACCATTACCTTCATATGTTGACAGCTTCTGAAACAGATCAGCTGACCGGTAAAAAATTTGTCATGGACGTTTTTCAGCTATGGCGATTTTAACGCTGTGAAAGGTGTGACGTTCCACGTGAGAACTGGCGAATGCTTTGGACTACTGGGCGTAAACGGAGCCGGCAAAACCAGCACATTCCAGATGTTGACCGGAGAGAATGATATCACCGAGGGAGATGCGTTTGTGAACGGATGGAGCGTGAAAACAGACTGGAAAAAGGTATGGGTTCTCGAGATTCTCGTCGGTTTTGTGGCAAATCTTCAGGTGGAAAATAACCAAACTAACAAGGTTGGCGAGTTACGGGTAAAACATTAGGTGACTGACTTCGGTCGGAATTCGAGTAACTAGACTTTCTTGAAATCTTTCATCGGTTATTCAAAAAGAAATCGGATGTTCAATAGCAATAGCAAGTTATTATGGGCATTGCCTAATTGAGCTTAAAGGCGTTTGATAATTTACGGTGATCAGGACTCCACATCGAAAGCAAGCTGCCCTAGGAACCCTCTCATGGAAATCCTGCTCACCAGTCAAAACAAGACATGAATAGACAAATAACTTTTTTTAGGCTGGTGCCAGTATTGGCTATTGCCCTCAATTTGACGCTGTGCTCAAAGAAATGACTGGCGAAGAAACTCTATACATGTTTGCACGAATTCGTGGTATTCCGAGAAAGGATATTCCGGAAAAGGTACGGTTCTTATACTTCTCTCTCCTTCTTTTGGTCGGTCGTTCCTGTCCTTTCTGAGGTGAGATCCATGCTGCCAGTGCTACTTGGAAACTTGGTTGTTTTTTTTTCAGGTTAACGCTGTTATTCAGACAATCGGTATCGGAATGTACGCCAAGCGACAGATCAAAGGCTACAGGTACCTTTGAGCTGAAATCCTATTTATTTTTGAAATTCGTTAGAGATTAATGACAAACTTTGTGTCAAATTACCAAACTTGACAGAGAAGTAACTAGAAATAATCGGGAAATGGAAAACCGTTCCTTTCCGACATCTAGATTACTGTCGCGTTTCATTCGAACGTATTAGGTTGATGCATAATTATTGCGGATTTTTTCACGGCTTCTTTTCTCGCGATAGAATTTGAATATTGAGTTTGGATTTTTTCTAGAAATGATCTACTTGATTTCCTCTACAAGAATATACTCAAAAAACCATACGCATATCCGCGAAATTAGGCTTTACTACTTCGAGAAAGATTGGAAGGCGGCACAGTCATTTCGCGATCTTAGTAACTTTTCGGCGATCAAATCGGCGATCGAACAATCAGTCAGAGCCAATCAAAAAATGGGATCTGCCTCCAAATCTGCCATATTCACTAGCAGAAACTTTATGGATTATCTCGTCAACCGTTCATCGAAAAAATGGCTAGAGAATAGAAATTACGTCGATTTGGATGACTTGATGGCCGATGTCAAGGCGGGAGGCACCCGTAAGGATCAAAACTTCTTCGCTTTTGGGATCCGACTAACTAATCAATGGGGAGCAGTGCTTGACGTAGATGGTGAATAAGTTCCGTAAATATGTCTTTGCTTAGTATTTCTATAGTTTCTTTGAGTAAAATTTGCTGGAAAAAATCCGCAATAAATCCGCAATAATTATGCATCAACCCAATATATAGAGGCAGGAAGAATGCAGGGGAAATAGAAAATATCGGAATAATCGTGTTTTGACCTCGAGCAAGTCATGTGTACTTTCACTAGATCACCTAATGAACGATCGCCGAAAAGTTTCTGAGATCGCGGAATGACTGTGCCACCTTCCAATATTTCTCGAAGTAGTAAAGCCTAATTTCGCGATTATGCGTATGGTTTTTTGGGTATATTCTTGTAGAGGAAATCTAGTAGATCATTTCTAGAAGAAACCCGAACTCAATATTCGAATTCTATCGAGAGAAAAAAAGCCGTGAAAAAATCCGCAATAATTATGCATCAACCTAATATTTTTGAAGGTCTAAACACAGAGAAGCTGTCTTTGGCGACTCCCCACTCGCTTGCTTGTGGTACTGGTTCAAATATTAGCATTTCGGTCCTTCCCCTCTTCATGACTGCTTTTGGAAAAGGATGATACTCATGAAATTTGGTTCCTGACATCCCTCCATAGGAGTAAACAGTAGTTCCCAAGATCGTACATGGAGCACTGCCTGTCAACGACATTGACATTGCGTTTTTCGGCCTCCAAAATCGGCTCGACCGACGTACACACCCAAAAGTGTTTGACACCCTTGTTAAGGCTGCATCCTTCACAGTGAGGCCTTAGAGCGCTGCGGAAAGTACGCTTCTTGGGAGGGACCCAGACTATTACAGACGTATAATCTCGTACGATCCCCCTTCTTTTTACCTATTGAAGACATTATATTTCTCAAAATCGGCCGATTGTCGCACCTTCTTTGCCATTTTGGCTCTATTCTACATACACCATAACCTCCATTATTTCATTTGTTAGATACCTAAGAAGTATCGTGAGTAGAACCTTTAAGTGCGCTGTGTATTACAAAAAACCCAATCTATATCATTTTTTAAATCCGATAGGGAAAAGCATTGCGAGGAGTTTGCCATGTCTTCAATACTTATAGTATTAATCAGTTAGAAGAAATTCACGATCAAAGATTCTTTATGAGTAAACCTTTCCAGTGGCGGGAATAAACGACGATTGTCACTCGGAATTGCTCTAATCGGGCTACCACCGGTCCTTCTTCTCGACGAGCCAACTACTGGTGTCGACCCAAAAGCACGGCGAATCATCTGGAATATTTTCACCAAGGTGATATCTATTCTTACATAAATTAGTTATAGTTGAGAAACTGTTCTGTCCTTACCAAACTGACCTTTTTTGTTTGGCTGTTCGTAGATTGTCCCGCTCAACTTCGTGTTGAAATAATTAGTTTTCAGGTACAAAGCCTGGGCACAGCACTGGTACTCACCTCTCATAGTATGGACGAATGTGAGGCACTGTGTACGGAACTAGCCATAATGGTTTACGGTATGTTCGCGACAGTTCTGGCTAGAAACAATTTTGTTAGTCTATGAGAACAAGTCCTTTTAGGGAGATTTAAATGCTATGGTAGTTGTCAACATATAAAAAGCCGATATGGAGCCGGTTTCACACTGCTGGTCCGTCTTCGTCGACGTGAGGATGCTGAAGGAGTGAAAAGCGCAATACAACGAAGTTTCCCTGGAGCAGTTTTGAAGGTGAGCCCAATTGTCTTCATGAATACTCAGATTCATACCCTGCGTAAGATAAGCGTAAGATGTGGCCTCCCTGATCGCTATGTCCTCAATCTTGATTGCATCTTTATCGGGTCAAGGGTTCTTCATGAAGTGTGTCTTGTTCAGCTGATCTGCAATCCCATTCCATTCTTGTTTGGATCAACTTAGTAAGCATCGTCTCGCCCCCAATCTGATGTTCGGGAAGAAAACGATGTTTGGGCAAAGCGCAGATTCGACGGCACAGTCTTCATCCCTTATAAATTTGCAACGGATGAGCTAATCCAAGAGCAACCACTGTTTGAAATGCAATTGAGTCTGACTGGCGCCTGATGTTGTTTCTTTGTTTCTGAGTCAAGACAGCGTCAGTGGCTCACTTGCGCTATGAAAAGCCGCAATAAACTTATTTGACAGGCGAGGTAGAAAAGAAAGCATGCTATTCTTGCGAATGTTCCAAGGATTTTCTTATAAATCTGTTCATTAGTGGGAGAGACCTGATCTGAGGTCGATTTTAGGAGCATCATCTTCTCCAGCTCAACTACGAGTTACAAAAACGACCCGGTATGACATGGTCATTGTTGTTCGACAGGATGGAAGAACTTTCTCGAGAGTTTGATTTCGAGGACTATTCCCTTAGTCAGACAACATTGGAACAGGTTTGTTTAACCATAAATGATAAATTTTTATCTTTTTCTATCAAAAACTCAGTCAAGAAGCCATTTTCTGCCCTATGAACCAGCTATCTCTCTCCCAAAAACCAGTGAATATGTGCAGGGTATCAGGACAATGCTGATAGAACAGCTCAAACCCATCACCAGTCCAGACTTTCGCTGATCACTTTACTAGTATGAGAATTAGCGTTGTTGAGCTCCATTGAGATCGAAACCAGCTGATGTCCATTTTGGCAATTCATATGCAGTAGAAAACATTCAGTACGATCCAACTGACGAAATATGTGATACCATGCACTTACAAGGAAGGTCTTTCAGGGCGTGGGACGCTTTTTGAAAATGGTTTTTTGCATGGTATAGGGGCATGAGCACTGAGTATAAAACTATGGTCCATTTCCGCTAAATGGCATTCTGAATGACAAAAAACGACTGAAAACGATTTTGTTAGAAATCGCCGTTTTAACCCACTCAGCGCCGTTTGTTTCATTCATGGCGTCGACTGTCCTTACACTATAAGGCGCCAGTTGACTGCGCATCGAAAATAACGTGGAAGGTAGCCAAAAAAGGGGGCCACATGTTGAAAAGTGCGGGGAAGTTTCATATAGGCTCTCCACGGTTAAGCTGCCAGCAACGTCGTATGGTGTGGTGGATAGCGATGTGGACTTCGAGGAAGGAAAACTAGGATGGATGGGTTGATGGTTCGGAAACTCCAGGCTTTCCCGTTTTTGCATTTTATGCTGCCACCTACAGATTGTCTCCATATTGCACCAGGGCCAAAGCAAGTGCTTGACTGGTCATGGTCGCGACCAGGACCAGCCAGGCACATAACCTCTACAAGCCGTTGGAGTTTGTTGTGTGACGCACTATCAGTGATCAGTGAAGGGGCTTCCAGGCTCAACACTCCCAGCCCTCCGTTCCTACCTCCGAGTCCTCCTTTCCTACCGCCCCCCCCCCCTCAACTTCCTCACGTAGTTTGTAGTCAAAAAACTCTCGATAATATCATCTGGTCTTCGAACATTGTATGGACATTGCACAGTCCATACGTCCATAGTCCATACAATTAATGCTATGGACAGTAATGGTTTGATTGTTGTTTAAATTCGACTGAATTCCTTCGAAACTGATGAAAGGCTCATCTAGTTCCTATGATTTCACCGTTTTCTACCCTAGCGTTGATCTCGCGCCGTAGGAGGGTTTCTGTTCACTATTCTGGTTGGTCATCTCCATTTCCTTCCCTCCTCACGATCAGTCACTCATCTTCTGCAGTCACCTCTACTTCAGCGATGTCCTTCTTGTTGTGTCCTGCCAGCCCTTCATACGGACGCGAAGTTAGGGGGATCGTAGGTTGGGAACGGGTATCGCCGAAACCCTTCATCTAGTCATCATCTAGTGATCCGGCGCTGGAATGATTTCCTTCAGGGCTAACAGCTTTTTATATCAAGCTTAATGCTCATGGATGCTTCAGCAAGAAGATAAATCGAAAGAGAGTCTGATTGGTTTTTCCACAGGAGTCCGTAGTGGGCGCCCAGAGGAAGGTCGGAATCGGGAATCCTGTTGGCTTTGCCTTGACGAACGAGGTCGAGGACAGCTTCCATCAAATAGGAACCATATTATAGGTATGGACCCCCCATTACAACACTTATTTAGTGTGAATTTAAGAGGCACCTTTATACTCCTGGGAGTGTGAAGCCTGGAAGCTCCTCCACTGATAGCGCTCCACACAATAAATTAATTCTACCGGTTTGTAGAGAGGTGCCTGGCTGGTCCTGGTCACGACCATGACCAGTCAAGCAGTTGCTTTGGCCCTGGTGCAATATGGAGCCAATTTGTGGTGGCAGCATAAAATGCAAAAACGGGAAAGCCTGGAGTTTCCGAACCATCAACCCATCCATCCTAGTTTTCCTTCCTCGAAGTCCACATCGCTATCCACCACACCATACGACGCTGCTGGCAGCTTAACCGTGGAGAGCCTATATGAAACTTCTCCGCACTTCTCAACATGTGACCCCCTTTTTTGGCTACCTTTCACGTTATTTTCGATGTGCAGTCAACTGGCGCGTTATAGTGTACGGACAGTCGACGCCATGAATGAAACAAACGGCGCTGAGTGGGTTAAAACGGCGATTTCTGACAAAATCGTTTTCAGTCGTTTTTTGGCATTCAGAAGGCCATTTAGCGGAAATGGACCATAGTTTTATACTCAGTGCTCATGCCCCTATACCATGCAAAAAACCATTTTCAAAAAGCGTCCCACGCCCTGAAAGACCTTCCTTGTTAGATTGTATCTTTGTGCGTCATCCACCTTGTCCCCTCTTAGCGTGAAGAAAAATTTGGGAATCGTTTTTGTTAAGAGCTAAATTGACTGAATGCTGAAAGAAGCTTTTTCCTTCAACCGCCTTTTTCATTGTAATAATGCAAATGTGCTGACAAAATTCTCGAACACGAAGAGGAGCTAGTGGGGTCCCTTAATGACAGCCTTTGTCAAGAGCCCCTGCTCTAGAAGACAATATTTCAGGTGTTCCTCGAGTTCTCTCGAGATATATCCGTCTCAAGTGCGATGTCTCAGAAAAGCAGTATGAACGGATCAATACTGCCAAAAGCCGATACCGCCAAACTGATCAACAATGACTTCTCTCTTGCAAGCTCGAACAGCTTGAATAGTGGCAATGGTTTCGCTCTGAAATTTTAATTTATTATTCTTTCATCATCGATTTCACTTCCATGGCAAACGTGATATGAAGTACGAGGTGTTTATTTCCATTAAATAACGATAATTTCACTAAAATTAAATTAGTTTAAATATGAAGTCAATCATGTATGGTACAGTAAACTAAAGCTGCCTTCACGCAACCCACTGCATTTTCCGTACGCGAAAGGTACAGAGGTATTTATTAAGCACTGTATAGTGTTTGGTTCCTTCAATGAAATTAATCCCAAAGTACAAACTGTGATAAGAAATGCTGAGGCGTGAAAACAGCTTGTCTGCTATCTGTAAACGTGCGCTTATTTGTAAACACTTTGTTTGATTACGGACACAATTGAGAAAAGTATCAGGGCCTGATACAGTAAATTTTGTAATAATTCCAATGTATCTCTTATCATGCTACCTTTTACGTTAGTTTGAAACTAATAAGATTGCAGATTTATTAATGAACTTCCTTCGCTTAGCCCAGTTTTCGTTTAGTTCACTGGACATGCAAGTATTACTACTATGTACTCTCAACCACCATCTTGCAAGTAGTATGTATTGTTGAGTTTCTGAGCTCTTAGTTACGGTTACCAGATGTCTTGTCAGTTTTCACTTTGAATCGTGTAAAAATTGTGTTGTTATCATTTGTAATAAATATACGATTTATTTTCATCGAGAAATGCAATGACTATACGATTCATCATGAAAAAAGAAACGTGCAAGGTGTTGTACTATTATGATTGAATGAATGGATGTTTCCAGTGGTATAAGTTGTCGTCGGCTACATCAGAGCTGCATTGCTTCTATAACTGAATACTTTGCAGTGTTAATGTCGATATCGATGCCAGATCGCTTCACGATATAGATATAGATGGCACTTGGCAATATCGTCGTCGAGTATAATCGCACCTGACGTAAAATTCAACCGCTTCACAAACATCAGAAATCGAATTATTATCACTAGGCAAGGTTCGCGATAATTTGGGATATCCAATTTGTGACGATCAACGAAAGTCCTGATTAGTGTAAAGGTAAGGGAGAAAGCGAAAGACGCGTAATCAGAGAGATACAAGGCTTCAGAACAGTAGTCAAGTTGTTGAGTGGACGAGACGCGACGGAGAAAATGGCGTGAAAGGGGTGCTTTAGCGAGCTGTACGCAATGTGTGCATAGCGAAAATGTTCTTGACATTGAACAAGAACACATCAGTGACCCAGGATGAAGAACGCGTAACAAAGTAAGATAACAATCACATACAACTGAAATATCCCATCACGTGTGAATTTTCCATGAGTAAAAAAGTTGCATGCAATAATTGGTTTGAAACATCTCAGCAATCCTTAATACGGTTTTGGGGAGTGTTCTTGACGTCTATCAAGAACATTACAGAAAACTCAAACAAAGCTTGAGTGATGTTAGTGGAAATTGATCTCCACGATTTAGCAAAACCTCTTGAAGCGAAAACCTTTAACATAGAGCTAACTATTACATGAGGTCAAAAACATTACAAGTCTTTTTAATTCAAACGATTGCAGTAAATAAAAGTTTTCAATTGAATATTCTTCTTATTCTTCATCAGTGTTTGTTCCACTTGAAAGCGGTGCCCACTTTCTTCTGTACGTACTGACGTCACTTTTCCCAATTGAATGCTTGATCGGGATGAAGGCCAACTACTATCAAATCCTCACGGATTGTGTCGATAAAGCGTTGTTCGTTTGATCCTACCTTAGGAGACTTTCCTGAGCAACACATGCAGAGCTTTTGCAACTGCAGTCTGCCACACGTACCCACTGCGCTCATTCTGTCATAGGATACGTAGTTGCTGCCACAGTGTTGTTCTTCTGAGCAGTCTGATATGCAGTAGTCGGACGCAAGGAGAGATGGGAAGAACAAGGGAGAATACTAGGAGACGGCAAAAACGCCTTCAAAGACGACAACTGTCATAGGCGTATTGATTATTCACGTGGCACTGCCGGTCAGTTTTCCTGACGGGACCGTGCGGCTTCCGAACGAAAGATGGGCAGAAGTCTCAATTTGAGCACTATCTGTTGTCTCCAAACTTCTCACATGACGACTCTGTCATTAATCCGTAAGGAAATCCATTCAAGTGATTAGAAGGTCTCAGAACACTAGCATAGTGAGCTCTTACACTTTCTTGCAAGAAGCGAATTTCTCCCATGGGTGAAAATGCTTTTTATGACGTTCAGTGCCGTGCGCTACTGACCACAACAAACTTGATTTTTGTCGGCTTATTGCGGTAACGGGATATTTGAACCACCTCGGAAAAAGGAAACAACGCTTACATCGAGAGAGAACTGGACGATCTAAGGCGTTGATTTATTGGCCTTTTTGATTTTCAATAATTTTCCTTTCCTTCTATTTTTTTTTTGTGAACTAAATGAGAGACTCATGCAGCAATGTGATCCTAGCTGACCGAGTATTAATGCTCAGGATTTCAAGCCTTTAGACTATGTTCGACTTGGTAAGACGTCCTACAGAGTGTTATCGTCATGCTGGGTTTTCTCAGCGCCTTTATAACCAAACAACTCTCAAAGGTCGAGAGAGAAACTTCGTTCATGAACTGCAACTTCAATTTTACTTCATATATCTTCTCTATGGTTCATCAACTACTGAATTTTTTGTGAATGCTCTCTTCAAAACGATTAGAGAATTCAATCACAGAGGTTGCACGCTATCGGACAGCTGGCCTTCTTGATACGATCCGGAAAGTTCATCTTGCAAAATCCTTCCCGAGCAAGGGACTTGCAGCTGAAAAATTTTCTCACTTGTTTCCTAGAAACCATAATGAATTCATTCTGAACAACATCTTACTTCGGCTTGTCCACACACTTGGGAGCCTCCTTGGTAGCCTTGGTGACAACTGACTCGGTAGGTGTCGCTTCATCAGAAGGCTCATCATTCGTCTCATGAGAAGACTTATCAGTCACTTCATTGGGAAGCTCACCGTCTTCTTCTTCGAACGTATCACTGTCTTCTTCATCAAAATACTCATCGTCCGCTTCATCGGAGGGAGCACCAGGGAAGACGGGTTTTTGGGCGTCGGATGGAAGACCATCAACGTTAACCTTTGTGAGGTCCAATGACTTCCCACTGACAGTGGCAACAAGGAGCAGGACGAATAGATATGCCATTCTGAACACTTGAGTTATAGAAAAAGGAAACTTAGGGATTTACAGACGCTGCGAGCACCTCATGAAAAATATCGATTAGTTCGAGTGAGTGCGTCGACCACGCAGCTTTAGTATGAGAGCCAAGAATTCGCGATTGGGAAAGAAAAGTATAAGGAGTTCATGAGGGGACCTGAGTGAGAACTGAAGCAAGAGTGACACAAGACATATCAACAACAACTGTCCAAGGATGAGAGGAGAGTAGGAAATGAACTTGTGTGAATAAGAGCTCCTCCGGTAGGTCTTTTATACACAGCTTATTGTAGTTTTTTCTGTATTGTAGCTACTATTGAACAGCTGAAAAAATACAGAAGACTGCGTTGCTTTATGAAAGACCCAGCAGCTCTTTTTCGACTTCTCCTTTTCTGCGATGAAACTCCCTACAAGTAGTGGCAAGTAAATGGCAGATGGTATTATAATTATTAGTATTAGGAGTAAAAGCAGTAGTTCAAATAGGAAATTGATGAACAAAGCATATGTTTTGCGAGCATGCGCTCCCTGGCCTAAGAAACATTCGGTCTAACTTTACCCTTCGGTGTCTCCGCTACTGTGGTTGTTCTCTTCTACCAATAGTACCCCAGGCAAATTGGCACAAAAAAAGGAAGCCAGGAGTTTGAGTGGCTAAAAACTTATGCCTTACGCAAATCTCACAAATTGTCTCCACCATGCGAGGGCTCCAAATGTATGTTCGTTGGACAGATTAAAAGATTTTTACGGGTAGGCGAGGAGGGTGGGGGACGGCGCCAGTAGAGAAAGTGGCGAGGATCTAGTCGTTTCATTGTGATAGGCGTACAATCGAGTTATTTAGCATAAGTACTGGTTCGAGTCCCGTCCGATCTGAGACTGAAGCTTTGCCCATAAATCGCCAACGTTTTGAGACAATCGAGTCAGTTTTAATTCCAAACATGTATGGAAGCTGACTGAATTGGATCCGAGGAATCTCATGTATACAGTAGCGCTCAAAAGTCTTCGGTGAAATGCTTTGACGCTTTTTCGTTCATAACTTTTTTTTAGTAGACCGAATGACACGAAATTTGGATATGTCTAACTAGAGCATATTTCACTCTACCCATTCCTATTTCACTGCAAAGCTGCAATATCCACAGGAAGAGTAAGGTGTTTGATGCGGTAGCACATTTTGCTAGAACTAAAGTTATTGGCGTCTGCACTTATTCGCACCTTATGTGCGTTTTTCTCATCTATTGTGATCGGCGTTACCGCTCCTACACTTTTGACATGATACAAAGGGAAGAGATTCTAAAAGGACCATCAACTGTATTTTCAGTCGATTTTGAGTTGATGCTCTTTGGAATATCTGGAACATGATCAGACTGCAGGTCAGTAGTGGTAAATATTCACAATACATCCACGCTCCAAATATAGAAATTTCGCTTGATTAGATCCAGTGGGAAAGAAGTTACGACTGAAAAGTGCGGGTGAAGAACCATTTCACCGAAGACTTTTGAGCGCTACTGTACATCGACGGGATAGTCTAATACTCAAACGGAGCTTTTCGTATCTAATGACCTTTTCCATTATGTACGTATGTACCTATAGAAGAAATAACAATGCTGCATTTGTAAGGAGAAATGTAAAAGCAGAATTTTTTCCCAGTCTCATATGTTTGCTGGAATTTTCAACGAGTTTACTACATATATATATATATATATATAGTTTAGTATTTATTTATTTAGTTTACTATATATAGTATATATATATATATAGTTTAATATTTGCACGATATCATAGAAAGCCAGCTCGTAGTAGCTCTCTTCTACGGCTGAAATTTTTTGTAGCGCATTGGACATCCATCTTATCCTTCTGAATTAAGTTCTAGAGGAAGAGCTGTATCGAAGAGTATAATATTCGAGTACACTTCACCCCCTCCAAAAAGAACTTATTGGTGAGACAAGTCGGTCATCAGCTCGAATTCAGCTCAATTTCATCACATGTCACTATTTTTGGTGCAGAAAGTTAGTTTTCTCCTCCTCGATGAAATCGGGGTGAGGAGAGGGCGATGCCCTGAACTAATTTTTGCAACATTGCTACAGCACTCTGTAATGAGTGGTTCGATCCAAAAAGGGAAAGTCGGAAGAGAGTTATTGGAATTTTTTCATAGAACAATGCACTCTGTATTTTCTCAGCCGTTCAGTAGTAGTTACTACGAAGAAAAACTACAATAAGCTGTGTATAAAACGCCACCCAGAGAAAAAATCGTGCAGACAAGCTCATTTTTCGCCTGCTATCATATTGGGACAGTTGTTGTTGAAATGCCGCTTTCTTCTTTTATTACTCAATAAGGTCCCTTAGCAGCTCCTAAAACCCTAATTTTTATCCCTATTTCCTTGCTCCCTCATAAAGCTGTGCTGGTCGAGCTCACTCGAACTTACCGATATTTTTCATGGAGTGCTACCGCCGCCTAAATTTCCTTTTTTTAAACTTAAGTGTTCAGAATGGCGTTTCTATTCATCCTCCTCCTTGTTGCCACTGCCAGTGGAACGTCTTCGGACCTCGCCCAAAACGAAGATGAGTATTATGATGACCTCGGAGAAAAAGTCAGTGAGCTTCCCGCCCAAAGTTCAGGCTTTCCTGGCGATCACCCTGACGAAGAGAACGAAGAGTATCCCGATGAACCAGGCAATGAAACTTTCGTAGGAGAGGTCGGTGAGCGTCCCCCAGAAATGAATGGTGGAAGGAATGATGGGTTTCCTGATGAAGCGACACCTTCCGCAGCATCAGAGGCCACCGGAGCTACCAAAGAAGTTCCCAGGTGAGTGAAGCAGACCAAAGTAAGATGTTTTTCGAAGTAAACTCACTTCGTATCTAAAACAAAGAAAGTTATTTAGCTGCGAGTCTCTTGCTCGTGAAGGAAAATGCAAAATGGAGCTCCCGTATCGTAACGAGAATGCCAGTTGTCCGGCAGCGTGAACCTCTCTGATTGAATTCAAATGAATAAATCTAATCGTTTTAAAGAGGGTATTCAAAAAAAAGCCAGTTGACCAAACATGGAGATGTTCTTGCTAAATAAAGCATTCGTAGCGAATAACTCTGTAACATTCTTCTTTTCCGAGTATGAATGAAGATAAAGCACAATGAACAATCTCCTTTCCAACCATCACAATTGCTTGATCCCACGCAATGGGCGATAAGAGAAACTCTCCCTCGAAGATCTCACCTTATAGAGACCAAGCAAATCTGAATTTTTGAGCATAAACACTCGGTCAGCTGGTCTCAACTACTGCATGAATTTTCGATCTACTCCAGCAGAAACAGGAAGTGAAGAAAAGGAAAAAGCCGGGGAGAAATTTGAAAAATTGGCTCCTTAACAGCGCTAAACTCTCCACCGAACATGATGTTAGCCCAATGCTCCGAGCAGGTCAAATTTCTCGGTGCATCCTAAGGGGGTCGAAGCATAGAGTTTCTCAGTAGTAAAAGGTACTGAACACCACAGGGGAGCTCTTCCTGCAAGAACGTTCATGGGCTTCCCTACACCGGCACCTACACCGAGAAAAAGCGGAAAGTGAAATTGCAGAAGAGTGCCTTTGACACAATTCTTGAAAGTCTCCCTTTCTTTCGTCTCTCTTTGTTCCATCTGATTTCAAACGATGTTTTATAAGCTACTAGAACTCTGTTCAAAGCAGCATGTAGCTCGTCATCATCTTAGCGATTCCGAGGTCGAAAACTACATAGCCTTACTGCAACGACACCGGTTGGCTGCTTTCATAGTCCGCCGACCGGCCGGCGTGCCACGAGGCAGTGCTAGGGGGAGGAGGGCGGCAGACGGTCGGTCGAAGGGATGAAAACAAAGAAGAACAAGATCAAAAACCAAACAACCAGAGGCATGTACAAATGGTTTTTGATCTTGTCTCTCCTTGTTTACAGCCCTTCGAGGGGCTGACCGACCGTCTGCCGCCCTCCTCCCCCCTAGCACTGCCTCGTGCACGCCGGCCGGCGGACTATGAAAACAGCCGTTGCAGCGATTTAGCTTAATAAGCGTTGCTGGTGTTGTGTGGTGTATTTTCTTTTCCCTTACTCACATTATATTTCAATACTTTTCAGTTGGAAGCTTCTGATGTCCGACTGCGGTCGCTTTCGCTTCGTACGTTAGAACACCTGAAAGTTTATCCACCAGCTATCGTCAGAACCTTGACTAGGTCTTCACTCGGTACCTGTCGGAAGATATGCCCTGTCGTTCAAAGCAAGACGTGTTGCTGTATAAGAAGGGGATTTCGAGGTATTGGCAACTATGACCCAGTCCGTCCGTTGTCTGTAATCTAAAAACTTTTCAAACGAGTCATCCTCAACAGGATTTGCAGAATATCAGATAAAGGACGCCATGCGAGCAAGCAAGGTTGCGGAGGGGGTTCAAAACATTTGTTCACATCCACACTATTAAAAGACATTGAAGTACTGCGAGAATACAGTATATGGAACACATACCATAGAATCCGTTATTCTCTACGATTCAGTGTTACCTTGATTCAATCGACCCAGTGCGACTTATTGAAAATGCAGGTGTATGATTTGATTGTGTAGGCAATATTTCAAGAGCAAGTTTATTGTAACGATATTTCACTGAAGTACGAAAAAAAGAGTTCCGATTTCTCCTCAGGGATATGGGTACATTCGTGCGATTCGGACCGCGCGCGGCAAATTGTGTGGCGAAATTCGTGGCGATCCAAACGATCACTTCGGGGCTGCTTAAGCTCATCGATTGCATTTATACTACCGACACCTCGCCGACGTCGACCTTTGATCGATACCTCGCTTGTCGATGGCTATTGCCACACAAAATAGCTTTCCGGCGTTGAAATGCGTGTTTCGCCCTTCTTTTTTTTGTACACTGATTGGTTACAATTTGACATTGACTGTATGGTAACCTCATTCGAATGTGGCTTCATTTTCCGAAGAATATTTTTCTCTTTCTCTCTAGTTTAATACTAACTTGTAGCATTGTTGCTAACAGTTCTTACTTTTACGCTACGTGATTGATGATCATCCGCGTGACTCACATAAAGGTTGAAAGGGGTCCGGGAACATCTCCCCGAAGACGGCGTCGCGCACGCCGCACCCGCCGCGTATCGCAGGATTGCGATGGAAGATTGGAGCGCGCAATTATGAGGAAAGAGAGTCCTTTAATTATTCGGATTGGCTGACCGCTCCCTTCAATTTCAATGCGGCATTGATCGCCGCTAATGTAGGAGGAGTCATTCTATTTAAACAAGTCTAATATACATAAAAACAAGAAAAAGAACGACAAAAAACGATCAAAACTACAAAAAACGAAAGGCAGCCAACGAAAAATATTGCGTCATATCGATTGGCGGGGGCGGGGTGAGTACGGTCATTGCAGTGACGTTTGCCGCATGCCGCAAGGGAGAATGCAGCAATCGGGGAAAACTTCCGTTACCCGGTTGAAAGAACTCAAGCGGTTTTTTTTTCAAATGCGCAAAGGCGTCAAACGCATCATGGGTCATGGGCTTGCGAGTTATTTACTGATCGACATGCGACGCCGGCGTCGTCGTCGATAGTATGAGTGCAACCTAGCGTCATCTTTCAGCATTCAACGATATTTCCAAATCTATTAATTAAAAGCTCGCAGGGCGTTATTCACTGCTAAACGCCTTTGGTTACAAATGCAACGCTCCCAAATCACGAGAGTACTGAAAGAGTCCATCAGAAAAGTATTGAAACCATAGCGCTGAGTACCAACATTCTCGTATACCTTGTCATTTTGGAATTCCGTTACGGAACAAGGCTAAGTTAAGAATCCGATCAATCTATCGACATATCGATATTAAGGGCTACCAATTGGTTGGACCTAACAAGGCAAAGTTTGCACCCTTGTAATATAATTAACGCTATCACCGACACTTCCAGCTATCTTTTCAGCTTCCTCCTATTTGCTGCTACCCGCTCTGAAGAAGTTTATTCAAATAATAATCATGGAGATTCTTACGGATGGAAACGTGGGCACGCAAATTTGCAAACTCTTAGGTTGACAAACAAATTGACACAAAGTAACTGTTTCATGCTTAGAAAGAGAGGAGGATACTGATAGTAGATAATTATTAGGCATCAGTAATTTCAGTAAGGGTTTTGTTTCATTAATATGACTTGCGGAGAATATAATGAAATCACCCATAGCGTATTTCCAAATTGCCGAGAATTTAGTGGAAAATTCGTCTCCCTCTCGAAAACCACAACAGGGTCGACGCTATATGCTCATGACAACAGGTGTAAAGCTCAAGAGGAGGACCTACAGAAGAGTTCGCTTACCTACATCAGTATCCTCTGAAGAGCTACAGATCTGCAGATTAAAGTAGCAGAAAAAAATCAGGAAGTAGGCAGCATGCGGCGAAAGCAGAATGTGGTATCCAATCCACGAGTAGTGAAAACGGAAGAATAATCAATTAGAATGAACGCCATCGAGACTAACAGGAGGATTTCAGTGGCTGGTCTCAGACTTCGACGACCGTCCGACCGTCCGTCCGACGCGTGCGTGCTGCGACGGCGGCCCTGACCGTTGTTGACAGCACTAGATCACGTGCCAGTGCTATCAACTCTACTCTAGCGACCGCCGTCGCAGCACGCGCGCGTCGGACGGACGGTCGGTCGGTCGTCGAAGTCTGAAAGCGGCCAATTGCTGAGCAACGCAATACCAACGCGCTCCAATGAATTGCATTCATATGCCCACGTGCGGGAAAATTCTTAAACTTCAGAAGCTTCCACTAAATAAACGCGAGCGGAACAGCGATCGCGATCTTATACCAACAAGGATACATCAATAAATGTGCAACAGGCATGCTGCTTCAGTAAAGGATTAGCCCATAACACTGAGTTCGGAAACTATTCGAGATGGTCACGGTACGAATAGGTGGCGAAACCTTCATGCAACCCTGCATCCAGGAACTCGAACGGGATCGAAGAAGGGAATGCTACAGAAGGACTAACCTGCTTCAAACGAAGCCCATAGATGATATTGAAGAGCTTGGAGAGCAGCGATGCACATAAGCTAGTATATCGACGACAGAGATGGGCTAGACAATCAATTCGCACAAGCAAGTGACAACAGAAGTTCATTGCTCACATCAAAATAAAAAAAACCTATTTACAAAAAAACAAAAAGCACCAAAACATACAAAAACCTATCTACACCTAGACCAGTGATTAATCCTGCGAAGTATTACACAAATTGCGCAAAATAAGGATAAACAGGGACAAATGAGCTTCGACTAAGTTCGCCTTTATAGGTTTGGAAAGATATACTCTAAGAACAGTGACTTCTGATTGTAAGTTCGAAGAGAAGTAGATGACTGCTCTCCATACAATGTTCCCACTATTAGAAAAGAATAATCTAAATACTTCTTATCGCTGTGATCAATGATTTGCCGACTTGGTCAAAAAAAGAAACCCGTATCTGACTGCGCTGGAGGCACCTTAAGTAGTACTCACCTCAAAAGCTATTTTGGTAAAATTTGATATGTACAGCCATCGCACTTTATATATATATATATATATATATATATATATACATATATATGTATATATATAGCCTTTAAAAACCGTTGCGTACCACATCCGACTAGTTAAATCCCTGATTGCGTTCACGAAAAATCCCTTACTCTGAAATACGAAATTATGCAAAACATCGGTGTAATTACAGCACAACATTACCTTCAAGCATAGCTCAAATGAAAATGCAGAGAATAAATCACTGATTGGCTTCATCTGATGGTTGTACTTGAGCTGCCTGTGAGCGCGGCTATGACTCTCAGGTACATAAAGCTCGAAAAGGAGCAACCCTCAAAAAAGTCAACTTCCTCCTCAGCAAAATCAGATGAACTGAGTACAGACCTATAATCGCATTGATATTCAGGGCCGTCTTTACAGCTCTTTATGATCGGCACTTTTTTGGGTAGACGACCCCGCATTCGACATGTCGAGGTTTTATTCGTGCTGTTCGTGGGGGCTACTCTTACTGCTATTTTCGTGGAGGCTATTTTTACTGCTAATATTCGACTATTATTATTACCCTAAAACTCGGATCTAAAATTTCTGCTGTGCATGTATTCTTTAACCGTTATGTTTCTGATTGATGCCAATGACTGCACTCTTTTATGACCTGCCTAGAATTCAGCTATCATTTCAGTTTTTTTCATTAATTTTTTCTTCAACGCAGGTAACTTCTTTTTTTGCTGAATTTTTGCTGTGTGGCGTGTTGGTATGAAGTGATTTGTGGTCGAACAACTGTGATTTGTGTCCTTTTAAATTTATGCCGGCACCCGCAATCATTATTGTGAGCCATTGATTCTCATCATTTCAGCAGTTGCATGATTAAATAGTTTTATTGACTGAATTGTACCATACAGAGTATCAGTAAACAGAGAGAATCCAATATAAATATTATAGAATGTTATTGACACGTTTCTTTGATTGATCTCATCAGTTATCATCACTGCTTGCACCCTCTCGGACTGATGAACTTTACTCGTGGTACGGCTCTGCTTGCGCTGCAATTAATATGCAACTCAAATATAGAAGCGGTAAAACTGGAAGCAACTAACAGTGTGCAGCTCCACTTTTGATTGCTTTGGTTTCCCTCCCGGCTTGGCAAGCGGGTCGCACGGCTATTCCTCGCAAAGGTGTCAGATGGATTCTTGAGGCCTCATCTACCAAGGCAGAATTGCGGCGAGCTTTTCTCTTGCCTCTTCGGTATCTGTGCATTGTGCTTCGGTACTAATGCTTTCAGATAAGTCTAAAGTACAGAAACCTTCTAAAAAGTTCGTATTGCATTTCCTAATATATATATGTATAATAAATAATAATCTCTTTCTGTTCACCACATTGATCGAGTCTCATAGTTGACTCCACAGATCTCTTCTTTCCTGTGCAGCGCCTATTTCCGTCGATGGCTGTGTTGCACTTGATTCAACATCTTCCTCAGGCTCTTCCTCTTGTTCTTCAGTCACCGGTTCCAGCATGCTTGTACTTGCTCTCCTGTTGGACGGCTGATAGCGAAGCATCACCGCATTACGTGAGAGCAACTAATTCCAGCTCGATTGTCAGTGCAGGAGCAGGAAAAAGCGTAGGGACAAACGCCGCAAGTAGACAATAGACATTTCTTTCCCCTGAATCAGAGCAATCACAATGTGCCGATCGTTGCACGCGCACAGAAGGCTCTTGGGATTACCTTGTGTCCACCCTCCATTCTTCTTTGTTTGGTTGCATTACTTTCTCAGGATGGGCTTGAAACAACTTTACTGCTTCGCGGTGGCATATGGTGGTCTGTCGAACGCGGTACGAGGATTCGGTCAAGTGACGACGAACCTTAACAAATTGCTATTTTGTTTACTAAAATGAAATGGCTGTGTTTTACCTTGATCTCTTCTGATTGCGCCAGCTCTTCCACTGCTCTAATCAGAAGATCAACCAGACAGTCCGCAAAACATTGTTGAAACGTGGTCATGTCTTGAATCACCAAAAGTTCTCTCAACATCCACTTCAGTCGGCTGCGTAATCGTGGCTGAAGTGTCATTAAAAGGCCGGCACTCGTGTCATAGTTTATCATATCACTAACTTCAACCAATCTATTGGTGCTTCTCTCCATGTCCTGTCAATATGCCATCTGCAGTAGTGCAGTTTAGCACTCGATTGAGGGAACACCTGACGGAAGCCATTACAGAAGCATGGCGCTTCGTCGGTGACTATCTGCTTGGGGTTGAACTCTGGTAACACGCTTCGAATTTCGAGAAAGTTTCTCGACATCTGCCGAAGTCATAGACCCACTGAGCAGGAATGCTTAAACACTATCAATTTATTTCCAACAGATACTTTGAAGGTAATGGTCGTCTACCTGCTGGTACACCTGCGTCTTTTTCATTCAAGTCCATTACAGTTGCCACTCTGAGGTTGTACCTTGTCGCATTATGTGTGTCATCGATGGAGATTCCTCTGCCTGAGAAGTCCTTCAATGATTTCACTTGCTGAGGAGTGATAATAACTAGAAACAAAGTTCTATGTCGATATTTTGCATGAACATCCCTCACCCATTCGAACTCCTTTTCCCGATGGGTCCTCAGCCAATTCTAGAAGTCGAATTCTATCGTCTGGGTTCCGCTCTTCGTGTCTTGCTTTCAAGGATTCCATGTCGTTATTGTGACGGAAACCTGGTCGCAATCCAAACCGCCTCACGAGGTTCCAGAGGTCTCCTTTGGTAACATAATGCAACCTTGACGCGTTTGCAGGGTATTCCTTCCTCAGTCGGTTTATGATGTACTCATGCGAGAATTCTAAAAGCATTAAGTTAATGCGAATCTTGAGCTGACATTGCTTAAACGCACCTTCTAATAACCCTTTCAGAAAAACTTGTTGAGCGCAGGTGAGACGTAAAAGGACGACGTCAGATTTGAGCCCAACATGCCTAAGACAACCTTTCACGATTACAGGTCCACTGCTCTCTATTTTAACGTTGAGAAAGCAGGAACAGTGCGTAAAATCTTTTTTCGTGTGTGTTGCCTTGGTTTCCGTCTTTTTGACTGCTACTTGCCTGCTCTATGGCATCTGATGTGAAGTTATTTAGCGGAGGTTAAATAATGAAAATGAACCTGTAGCTACCTCAGATAGAAAGTTCCTCTAGGACGGGAACTGTCATAAATATAGAAAGATGTTCCTCCCTGCTGTCGCCTCTCCTCTCACCAAGGGCTATTTTTCGGTAATACAGGGGAATTTCTGGAATTGCCCATCAAATGTGTTTTTCCACAAACTTACGTTAAAACTTCCCTAATTGTCAAAATTAAGCGTGAGCACTGTGTAATCCTGTGGCTCTCCATCTGCAATATCGAATTGAACTGTTTCTTACTGTCCGCAAGGCTTACAGCAATCATCACCGTCCCAGGACCAGGATGCAGGTCTTATCCGGGAGTTTTGTAATATACGGTATTCATGCCTCGTGACAATATGCAGATATTTCGCAAGTAAGCCAGAGACTCATTCGTTCATATCGCCCAAGACTACCTGGGCTGCAGAGCACCTCTTTTTTCTTTCTCATTACTGCCATGCACTTTGTCACAATTATTTGCTTGTTGAGAAATTACGATGAATTTAAAAATTATTAGGCTAGAAAATGATGTCAACTTCTCTGTGGACGTGCTTACTGCTTTGATCCATCTTCTATTGCTTGGATTCGAGAATGAACTAGGCAATAGTTCATAAATATTTTCACCAAAAACACATCTTCCCTCACCGTTGTTTTTGCAGATAAATATTTTATTGTACATTTCTATTCTTCCAGTTTGCAGGCATTTTGTTTTATTCTCGGTACGAATTGGTCAGTATTCAGGTCAGGTTAATTCTTTTATTCATTACTGGTTACCTTTTATTTTTAGAATGAGTAAATCAATCTTCTATTCATCTTTTTATTACTTGTTGATCTTTCTTCATTGATGTTCCTACCACTACAAGTACTTCAAGGTGGAATCTACGCCAATCTTGACAAAGAAAGAAGGAAGAATGAATAAATAGCAGGCGACCAGTTATTAAGTACCATTTTTGCGTTGCTTTGCCATTTTTTGCTTCTGTACACGATAGACAACTTAGCGTTAAAGGCACCGTTCACGATAATTTTGGGTAATCCGGATTATGATGAAAAATGGAAGACAAGATCGAAACTAGTGAGACTGAGGTGAAGAAACTGCGTGCATCGGTGTTTCCAAAGTGAAGAAAGGCTTCGAAAAAACGTTAAAGAGGGGGCTGGACGTGAATGAAACCAGAAAAATGAAGAAGAGTGGGGCGTCCGGACGAGCAAAAAACAGTGTGTTGCGAAGAACAGACAATGGTAAGCAAAAATTCATCCACTTATAAGCATAAATAAACAAAAAAAATCTGAAGTGAAGTGAAACGCACTGTTTTGCTCGTCCGGGCGCCCCACCTTCTTCGTTTTTCTGGTTTCATTGTCGTCCAGCCTCCTTTTTAACGTTTTTTCGAAGCCTTTCTTCACTTTGGAAACACCGATGCACGCAGTTTCTTCACCTCAGTCTCACTAGTTTCTGTCTTCCATTTTTCATCGTAATCCGGATTACCCAAAATTATCGTGAACTATGCCTTTAACGCTAAGTTGTCTATCGTGTACAGAAGCAAAAAATGGCAAAGCAACGCAAAAATGGTACTTAGTAACTGGTCGCCTGCTATTTATTCATTCTTCCTTCTTTCTTTAACAAGATTGGCGTAGATTCCACCTTGAAGTACTTGTAGTGGTGGGAACATCAATGAGGAAAGATCAACAAGTAATAAAAAGATGGATAGAAGATTGATTTACTCATTCTAAAAATGAAAGGTAACCAGTTATGAATAAAAGAGTTAACCTGCTCAACGAATACTGACCAATTCGTACCGAGAATAAAACAAAATGCCTGCAAACTGGAAGAATAGAAATGTACAATAAAATATTTATCTGCAAAAACAACGGTGAGGAAAGATGTGTTTTTGGTGAAAATATTTATGAACTATTGCCTAGTTCATTCTCGAATCCAAGCAATAGAAGATGGATCAAAACAGTAATGAAAACAACATTGACACAGCTATCGCAAGCGTAGTGAAATACATAGCGTCGTAGAATAAAATGCGTAGTCTGTGGCTCCACTGCGTTCGTTGCATTTTATTTGACGACTAACTTTCGTAAGAGTCGGAGCCGTTGTGGGTTTGATCTGATTTGATTTTATTACATAACCCATTGGATTTTCGTCTCTATCTTCCTCATGTCGTAGTTCTTGTGGGTGCACATCGAGTGGGCCATTTTATGTCTGCGCCTGCGCCTCTATATTCTTTCAACTACGAAATATCAATGGAATCGTCTGCTGTCACTCTTTCAAAAGATAAAGTAGTAGTACATTGAGCTCGTTGTGTCTACCGTTGACCATAGGAGTTTAATAAGCAATGAGTTCATATTTGCAGTAGCTCGGTGATGGCTGAGAGCTCATCAGAGGGTCATGGGGAATTCAGCTTTTCTAACATCAAAGGGCGCATCAGTAGTCATCCAACATTACAACAATACTGCGACGAACTTCGGAAATGGGTGAGTATGCAGGATTTATCTTCAGTAACGCGGTAAGCTCTTGTCGCAATACTGCTTTCTTCCGTTTTTTCTACAACAAGGGAATGATAAGGAACTTGCTATTTTACATTATGCTTCATCATTTTGGATCATTTTCGCCCAAGCATGGAAATTTTTAGCAGTGATTCAGCTTAATTAGCAACACTTTAATCTTTCTATGTTTGTGATTACAGATGAGCGAGGTCACGTGTTGGCAAACATTTCATCAATACAATGTGGCTGTTATGGCATATCATGATCGTGTGCGTATATGGGAAGCGTTCTCGCCTACCAGTGAGCTTCGTCAAAGGCGTCATGATCCGGTAAGCTGTGAATCCAATTTTTCAGTTGGCTACGATTCTTACACCTTTTTTGTGTGGTGTCTTTCCCTAGTTTTTTTTTTCGCAGCAGTGATGATAATTCAGTCAGAATGAATGGAATATCTTGTTAAGTAAGTGAAGCTTGACCCATTCATCGGGATTCCCACCAATTTCGTCTTTGCCATATTTCCAACATTTGGCGTTGCCAAGCCCGGCTGATCTTGTAGAAAAAAATAGAGTATTAGTACTCTAAGAGACGTATATCCTAATAAGATTAGTTTGACGTTTCACGTGAGGCTCTTGCTTAGTTGTCTCGTCAGTCGTCGTACACCGCTTTGTAGAATACCAGCTGGGATAGGCATTCAAAATTTCTTAAAAGTTGACCATAGGAAATCGCGCATCAGATATGTAATGGAGAACAGCCAGTGTAGTGTTTGATGATGCCGGATGCCAAATGATGCCAATATAGAAGCTTTGCCACATTGCCATTGCTCTTTTCGGTAGGTTCGGTAGCACACGTAAGTTCGGTTGAATGAAAATCCAGCCCACATCCAAAAGAGCTGGTAATGGAGCTGAACGTCAATTGTGCGACTATTTCGAGACGCTTGCACTCGAGGGGCAAGATAAGAAGGATAGTGAAATGGTCCCTCACCGCTGTCGGAAAGCACCTCGAAGTACGCCTGAAGGTGCGCAGAAGAAACCTCGAGGAAGACAACATTTTCTTGCGACAGGCACCTGGACTGTGACAGGGAATGAAAAGCAGATCTACACGATAATCCGAACCGGGAAGCAGCATGGCAGAAATTGATGCTGCGTATTTGGTGGGATCAGAACGGCATTGTGTACCATTGGCCGCAGTCAATGTTGATACATGGTGAATTCACGAGAGTTATTTGCTATGCACCACATCTACAAACTAAACACACGGTTATCTTATATAACCGTCTCCTATACTAATTATAGCTCAAAGATGCTTCGGCTACTCATCGACGGCAGCACGCAGAGTTTCTTGGAAAATCCAGCCTGGGATTCTTTCAGTGGTTTCTTATGAGTAGCAACAGTTGTGCGTTATGAAGCGCAGGCTTTCTTCTCCAGTATGAACTGTATCCAGCAACCCATCACATTGTGGTCCGGGAAATTCGTAGGAGGATTGGAAGCTGGAAAATGGTCGCGAACATTTCTTCAGTACCAGTCCCGAACTTTTCCCATTCGTGCGCAAATGCGCCGTAGTTTTCAAATCGGATCCTTAAAAAAAGCTCTGACCTTCAGCTGCTTCCTTTCACAAACCCCTTCTTAAAGAGTTTTGGATTAAATTTTGTACTTTTTTTCGACCAAAACTTGCGATATCGCGATGATGGTAGAGTTTCTAGCAAAAACTGACATCAAGGAGGGAAAATGGCTATGAGAGGCGATCTGACTCTTCTCAACGACTTCAGCACTCGAAATTTGAAATATCTGTATACTTCGGGGTCTCAACGTTTCTTCCACGTTGAACACCCTTCAATAAGAAAAACTGTGTCGAAGCGCGTTCCGCGCGCAAGTAGCGCACACATTCGTTCTTGGAGAACGTCCGTTGCGCGTGTCCGTCGAAAGTAGGTCACGCCGCCCACTTCGCGCGCGGCGCATCACACTGAGGTCTCGAGATGACATTACAGTACCACCAAGTGTCATTGGAGCAAATGATTCGCATTTGTCTGTGTTATCTTCTTCTTGCTTCTTTCTACGGGTCTCCTTCACTGAGGGTTCTCTCTCACTGAAGGATCCCAGCCGGTTAGTGACGAGGCTACGTAGGGCGTCCCCAGGTGGCGGATAGGGGAATTAATCGCCGACCAAAAGTCACCAGTACTTCCCAGAGACGCAGGTGGATTCAGGGGATGGACTCCTTGATTCTGCTGTGCTGGGTCGATATACCCTCTGTTCTTTGCAGGCGATCCACGCATACGTGTGTGGAGAGTCTGTGGGTGCAGTTGGTATCCTGCCCATCGACTCGGCCAAAAGCTTGCATTCGGGTGACGAACAAGTCACGCTGGGAAGTATTTGGGAGGCGATTCGGAGCCGCCTCCAAAAACAAAGCCCCTTGTCCACTTCGGGATAGCCTGGCAAGCCCCCGGAGTCAATAGCCCCCACGTCAGAGCCTGGCAAGCTGCACGTTGGGTATTTTCACGCCAAAAACAGTAATAGAAATGGGCCTCATTCCCCTGAACTTGAGGGAGCCCCCAATACGGCAGCGTTGGGTAGGACCGCTCGGGAGAGGCTGCTAAAATCTCAGGGCCAAAACAGGCTGCCCAAAAGGAGGACTAAGATGGCGATCTTTACTTTCAACGCACGGACCCTTGCATCGGAAGCGTGTATAGAAGACCTGATGATGCAAGCTAGGAAGATCAAGTACGACGTCATCGGACTGACCGAGACGAGAAGGCATCGCCCGCTGCACGCTGTGTTTGAGACTGGAGAAGAACTGTTCCTTGGAACATGCGACAGTAGAGGCGTCGGCGGCGTAGGTGTCCTCGTCAACACGCACTTGGCCATGAACATCGATTCGTACGAAAGCCTAACAACCCGAATCGGACGTTTGCGATTAAGAAGATGTGGCTCAATCCCAGCTCTAACCATCTTCGTTGCTTACGCACCAACATCGAGCTACGAAGAAGAGGAGTTGGAAGCGTTTTATATGGATCTGGAGAGGCTCCACAGAGAAGACCACACTTTCTTCAAGGTCATCGTCGGTGATTTTAACGCCAAGATTGGCCCCAGAAGAACGGCTGAAGAGCTTCACATCGGGACTCACGGAGTGGAATGGAATGAGCAGGGTGAAAGGCTGTCCGAGTTTATCATGACGACCCACACCATCCATGGTAACTCGCAGTTCCAGAAACCCTCTCATTTAAGATGGACATGGGAGTCACCTGGTGGACAGTTCCATAATGAAATAGACCACATCATCTTCAATCGAAGATTTTGCCTGACCGACGTCGCTGTTGTTCCGAAGTTCTACACGGGATCGGACCATCGTCTCCTCTGCGCTAGATTCCGCTTCTCAATGCGTGGGGAGAGAGCTATGAAATTTCGGAAGCGAAGCCCCAAGACCTCCGTCAACTGGGACCACTTCGCTTCCCTTGCGAGTAAGTGGGAAGATTCCGTTATCGACAACATCGACGAAGAATACAACCGGCTCGTCGAACATCTTCACGATAGTGCTACGAAAGCAGAGAGTCTACAAGAAGCCAAGAGACGACTCTCCTCGAAGACTCTCGGGCTGATACGCCAGCGTGGAATCGCGCGAGCTACAGGCAATTATCAACAAACGTCCGAACTTGCGAAGCTATGCAGAGAAGCGATAAAGGAAGATCTGAAAGAGAGAATAGCAGCAGTCATGGACGAAGCCGCCGAGGCCGGAAAGAGCATACGCAAAGCCCGACGGAGCTTCGCCAATTACAAGACCAAGATGACCTCCCTTCGTCGTCCTGACGGAACCGTTACTGCATCACGGAGGGCAATGGAGAAGGTCATCTACGACTTCTACTCGGATCTCTTCGACAGCCACGTCTACCTGCCTACTCACCATCTTAGGCAAGACGAATATATCGCTCCTTCGGTTCTCCCTTCCGAAATACGACATGCCATCACGTCGATGAAGAACTGTACAGCGCCCGGTCCCGATAGGATCAAAACAGAACATCTGAAGAGTATGCCTCCGGTCATCATCAAAACTCTGGCTAGGCTCTTCACACGGTACCTGTCGGAATGCAAAGTGCCCACGTCGTGGAAAACTAGCAAGACTGTGTTGCTGTACAAGAAGGGAGATCCAGACGATATTGGCAACTATCGCCCAATCTGCCTGCTGTCCGTAATCTACAAGCTTTTCACTCGTGTCATCCTAAACAGGATTGGCAGAATATTAGATGAAGGACAGCCATGCGAGCAAGCAGGGTTTCGGAAAGGGTTCAGTACAATCGATCATATCCACACCCTAACAAGGCTCATCGAAGTATCGCGAGAGTACAAAATGCCGCTATGTCTTACGTTCATCGATTTAAAGAAAGCCTTTGATACCGTCGAGACAGAAGCGGTAATTGAAGCCCTGGGTAACCAGGGTGTTCCTACGCAATATATAAGGATGCTTCGTGAGCTCTACGATAACTTCACGACCAGGATTTCACCATTCTATAAGGAAGTCATTGTCAACGTGAAAAGAGGTGTTCGGCAAGGCGATACTATTTCGCCCAAACTTTTTAGTGCCGCCCTCGAGAATATCATGCGTCATTTGGAATGGGAAGACTTGGGAGTGAAGGTCGACGGCCGCTTCCTACATCACCTCCGCTTTGCAGACGACATCGTGCTTATAACACCGAACATCGAGCAGGCGGAACGAATGCTGGCCGAGTTTGATAGTGCTTGTGGAAAGATCGGCTTGAGCCTGAACCTAACGAAGACGATGTTCATGAAAAACGGACTGGTACCTGATGCTCCTTTCACGTTAAACGGAACGAATATCTCCGAATGCTCTAGCTATGTGTATCTAGGTCGGGAAGTCAACATGATGAACGACCTAGCTCCAGAGCTGTGCAGAAGGAAACGCGCCGCGTGGGGAGCATTTAAGAATATCGAGGGAGTAGTGAAGAAGACAAAGAACATCCGGCTCCGCGCTCACCTTTTCGACACTGCTGTCCTTCCTGCTTTGACGTACGCCTCGGAGACCTGGACTCTACGAAAGCAGGATGAGCATGCTGTCAGCGTTATTCAACGCGCTTTGGAAAGGACGATGCTCGGAATTTCCCTATACACGCAAGTGCAGAAGGGAATCCGGAGTTACGAGCTCCGTCACCGAACGAAGATCAGGGATGCCGTTGATTACGCCAAGAAATCAAAGATCAGGTGGGCCGGACACGTTATGCGATATAGTGATGACCGTTGGACCAGGGCGGTTACTGACTGGATTCCTCGGGACATCAAACGAACTCCAGGAAGGCCGCCAACGAGATGGTCAGACTTCTTCACGAAAGCTCTGAACGAAAGGAATGTTGAACCTCGTGTCCCTGAAGCGAGAACGATTCACTGGACCACTCTGGCTCGTGACAGGGACGAATGGAGACGTTACTGGCGCCCGCTCGAGGAAGTCGATGATCAACGGGACGACAGGTGATACAGGTGATCTTCTTCTTGAACTGACTGCCGTGGACCAAACGCAAAGCGTATGCCCCAGTGACCATTGCGACGTCTGGCAAATATCGCGGGCCGACTCGCCGCGTGCGACGGCTGCGGCGTGACCTAGTTTCGACGGACACGCGCAACGAAGCGCACTCTTCGTTCTTTCTTTCCAACTTTTTCTCGTGAAGAAGCTTACAAGGCTTCCGAGTTCCGTCTGAATTGATACAATTGTGTTTACTCGGGGTGGGCTCTTCTCATCAGAGCTGAGAATACGAACAAATCAGCAGTCATTTTTCTCATGTTTCGGCAGGTTTTGCAGCATACTACCTCCCAAGTAATTCAACTCGTAAAAAGGGTTGTGTATGAGGCAAGACGATAGTTTCGAGGTTTGCCCCGACCTGTCTACGCATCGCGATTCAAGATTATCTCAGTGGGGAAAGTGTTGAAACGAGGAGCGATTCCGAAAAAGGGCTCAACAAATGCGCGCAAAGACGGAACGGCCGTCGGATGTCTGCGAGGTTCCACCGTTTTCCGAAATCTGACGAATTGAAAGCCGTAAAGTAGATATGTACTTTAAGGTATATCATAAACATAAGGGAAGGTGCAGATTTGGAGAAACCCTCCAAACAAGAAAATTTCAGGCATCCGAAAAGTTGTTTATTCATGGCGCAACCTGTATAACCCTCATCCCATAGTCTTCAGTCAACACTAGATAGTCTCCTGATTTCCCTTTCAGAATTCGTTGGATTTTTTAACACGTTGACGACGAGACCGTTTGAAGGCGCTGACTAATCGTCGGTTACCATTGGCGGACCTCGTCCCACGGGACAGGCACCTATTGAATTTGATGTATTCATGAGAATTAAGATTCTGTTTAAGTGAAACAAGTAAAAACTCCTGGAAACAAAAGAAAAACTTGTATTCTGTCAAGATCTGGGTGAATTCTCCGAAATCATGCGCTTTGTAGACCATCTCGGTGTATAAGGCTTTAAATCGTGAACATTTATAGAAAGCACTATTTAAACGTTTGGCGGGAACAAGATTAGGGGTAAGGCGCCACTTGTTGGAAGGAGTTCAAATTTTAATTGTTGTCTGATATGATGTATGACCCCTGACTCGATACTTAATATTTCCATAAAAACCTTAGATTTAGATGGATCATGGGTCGACGCTAAAGTTAGTGAGTAAATAAGTAAATGTAAAATATGAAACAAAAAAAACCTGAGAATTTCTTCATTTGGCTGACTAGAGTACTGTCGGTCACCATTGACCGACATTGTCGTCAACGTGTTAAGTCGTTCACCAAATACCATTTTGTCCTTTACTTTTTGTCATTCTTGTGTGGTCGTGCTCTTACCTCTGTGTGCGTTCGAGAGTGGCATGGTTATTACTTACACTTCCTCTGTGCACAAGGTAGTCGTGAGGGACTCGTGGCTCCATACTACTCATACATTTTTTGTAATAGGCCCTGCCTAGATCTATTAATGTGAGGTGGAGAGCAATTCCTTAAAAAACATATGAAGTTCACCACAACAAAGTTCACCTGGTATTCTGTAGTAGTACATTATTTTTGCCCTTATTCATTATCGTGTTTGTTTCTTTTTTATTTGTTGTCATTCATTACTTCATTTAGTGGCTTGGCAATGCCGAACAGAATGACCCGAATGCTGAAGAGAGAAGGGTATTAGATCTCCGACGTTCTCTTCCAGCGAGCGCTCGTGAGATTGCAGTTATTCATAATCCTAATGGACCAGATCTACTTGCTGTCCAGTTCAAGTGAGCGTAGAAAAATGTTTTTTGTTTGTAATCCCTACATAGGCTTTCCCCGTTGCACAATAAGCGTTTCAAGGTTGGCTTCATATCTACGTCGCTTTCTAGCCGAAGTAATTGATTTCATATTCGCTTTCTTTATCAAACTCATGCTGGTATATTATCTTGTGGAAATGGAATTAGTGTAAGTTCATATAATTATTTTTCGTACTAATAGGAAGCTTCGCTAAGAAAGAACCAAAAAGCCAAAACCAAACCAAAGGTTCCAGAAGTTGAAGCAACAATGATCCTTTCCAACCGAACTTTCCACCCCTGCGAGGTCTCATAACTAGTACCGGCCTTGACGGGGAGGAGTAGGCTTCTTTTGTACATCGGTTTGCACCACAGGTACCTGTACAGGTCAAACACGGATTGACTACGATCTGGAATTGATTGGGTGCGTGGGCCGACGCCAAGAAATCTTGCTTTATTTTCGACAACTTTACCCATCACACATACTAGCACTTTCTACAGGGACCTTAGTCGATTTGACAAACTTCTTGGGAACGAAGCTGATCTTCAAACGCTTGTGGATGTCACCCAGGAGCTGTTTCCATTGGAATTACTAGGGAAGTTGGCTTGCAGCTTATTGGAGGTGAATTTCTCATACTACTTAATTTTGACTTTTGCCCAGTACTGCCTGTTCTTTTCGGCCAACACCTTTCAAACTCAACTATAAGCTGTAGTCAAGTTAGGAACTCCACAAATAGGTTTTGAAACTGGCGAATCTTTCGAAAAAAGTCTTTACAGTGTCTTTTCTAGGGAAGGCGAAATTTGTAGAAGGTGTCCCAAAATTATGGACGCCTGTTCATGCAAAATATATATATATATATATATATATATGCAAAGCTCCCAAGCGGAGAATAAAAGTCTAATTGTTATACACGCAGGCCTACCTTATGTGTAGCAACGAGCTACAATCACTTTTCAAATATCCCACGTTAGCAGGGTTAGAGGCCCAAGGTCTAATTTCCAATTCTCGCATGTTACACGCAAATGTCCCATCTCCATTTGTCCCATCTGTTCTTGAATGCTGCTTCAAGGAATCTAAACTGGAACGGCGAAGCCAACAGGTTCCCCAATAATCAGGGACTACACGGAGTTCGAGTGGGTTTCGAGTGAGGGCAGGATGACTATTCGTTGGTGGTGATGAAGTCAGGCAGCCGTCGGCAACATTCTTGGACGAGCTTGGCTCTGTTGTCCGGAGAGTCGTCTTGCTGAAAGTCACTGCATGTTCCAGGAAGCGGAGCGCGTCTCTCCACTCAAGTGCGTTAGGAACCTTCAGGATTTTTTCACCCTGCCCTGTCTGTTGGGATCGAAAATGAAGTGGCATTCTCCAACTTCTCTCTTGCTTTAACCTCGGCATAGTTGTTGCTTGTGATAATTACTATCTTGTTGTGCCACACGAGGTTTTTAGGTGGAAAAATTTATTTAGTCAAACGGCCTAACGTTTCGACTCAATCGTCGTCTTCAGAGGCCTAAACGTAATTCGAGGTGATTTACACGCCATCCAATAAGCGTCTTGACCCCTATTGCAAACTTAAGATTTACTCGAAACCCGTATTTTGCAAGCGACTCACCAAGGTTCCACCGCTCACGCGGAGAAAATCCGCTGTCGCCACAGGCGACTGCCAGTAGCGAATGAAACTTATTGCTGCCTTCCTTATACTTATGATAAGGAAGATCTCGTTATACTGCTACTGAGTCACAACTCGCAGTGCGGTATATATGGCAAAAGATCATTAGTTATGGACGGACACTCATCTTTACCGTTCATCTTTGGGTTTCTTTGGAAAATCCAGAACGCCTCTAATGCTTTTCTTGCCGAAATTTCCGTCTCCTGCGCTAATATCGTGCACTTAATTTCAAAATTGTTGTTACTGTGCTCCTCAGTTTCATGTCTACCAAGTGCCATTCCTGCGCCCTATAGGCACAGCAGTGAAGCTTCTGCTCAAAAATCCGCTCGATCGACAACTTCGGTGAGTCATGCCCCATTAGCGTATTTTTGATGGGTCACGCAGGATCACGGTCGGCTCGCAAACGGACAATTTAAATAGTCCTGCTCTTAGAAATACTGCCCGCCCTAGTTGTCTTTTATTGACTTTCTTCTCTGTATCGTTTATTAGCCGTCTCTACAGTCGTAATTAAAATCAGAGGGTTTTCTACAATGCCCTTCCGCCTCTTGCATGTGAATGATTGGAAGTGGCGTTGAATGAGCCTCGATCATCCTAAAGATGTAAAAAGTCTTGTCGTAGTAACTGTGCAGATTGCAAGATTACCTGGTCGTGTGACTGAGTAATAATGAGTAGCGTGAAATCAATCATTTATTCCTGCTTCGAAAGTCCCTGATTATAGGTGCCCATTGTTTTGGGACATGTGTATGTGAGTTTCAACTCTTCACCCGTGATCCATTTAGAAGTTTCATGCGAGGGGCAGTACTATCATTGTGTAAAATTTGCCATCGATTTTCACTTTCTATTGCACAGTATAAGAACGTGATGGTGTTTGGTCATTAGAGAACTACGTATTGGTGGATATTGCATATTCATGTTACACGAGCTATAATCTTTATTTCCAGGCGCTTTGTTTGTCGCAATCGCTATTTCCTCGCTTTTTGGGGCAAACACCCGGGAAATACATCATGCGCGTTCGAGTTATTGACTGTGGTAGTGTTACACCTGTAGCAGGAGCGCCTCCAGATGTTGTACGTGTTACTGGCGTGCTGTCGATACCATTCAAAGCGTAAGTTTATAATTCTTCCTGGCACTGTCGCCAGTGCTCCTTTTCAATAGGGGTTTCGAATTACTTCGTGGTAAAGTCGCAGTTTTAAAGTTGTTAAGTTGGTAAAAAAGTTCTTTGACAAAAATAGGCGGAGCAAATGGTAATCAAAAAGCGCGCATCTTGAGAAAGCGATAGATGAGCAATCCGGGACCAGCCGAGCCGCGGTGAGTTCATGAGTCTCCGAACCAAGTTTTCGACGTGCACTGTCGTGCTGCCGGTGCACTTGACTGTTGGAAATCTTCCCTTTATCGAATTGGCCAAGCGTTGGGGTTGATCGATGTGGCGGTATCTGCGGCTTTCTCGTATGCGTTCAGCAACTCACGGTGCGTCCAGTTGCTCACGAAGGATGTTTCCTTTGACGCTACGCCAATTGAGATGAGTTTTCTGTGTTACTTTAGTGCTTTCAGCAAATGTGTTACTGATAATTCCATATGCCACATTCTCGCACTTCGCAGTTCGCTTTTCGCCACTCACAGGAAATGATGGTAGGGATTGGTGTTGTCAAATCATTCTTGATGATGATGCTGGAACCCATGCGTGCCCTCGCTCACTCATATGTTGGTTGGTCAAAGAATGTTCTGGAGGGTTATAGTCCTTGGTATAGTTTTCGCATTGCTTATGAAATACCAAATCGGTGCCACGCGCTACCCGTGCGTCACAACAAAGAACATGTAACACAGAGATGAATTTTTTGCTCTGAACTTCGTCGGAGCTTCATCCCTTGAAAATCTGGCTAGAGGCTGTTTTGGGTTATGAGTTTGTGCAAAAAGGACGGAGATGCTCCGCTGAGTTCATCCGTCTGATTCGTTGACCTATCCGTGACCTGACCTTCGCCCATTTTCGCGAAATCTGGGCTTTTGAGGTAGATTGTGATCTTTTCCTCATTGCACTGTCCATTTCGAAGCATGTTACTGATTTAATAGGTAGTAAGTAATGAAGATTACTCCATATATGGAGCGATCAAGGTGTTCGTACAGAATGGATCGTGAATCTTTATTTTATTTAACTGGCCTCGCCCACCTAGTGAAGGCCCTGCCCACTACGAGGGTTTGACCACATTTTTCCTATAAACTCTTCGCTTTTCTCTGGCCTACTAGAACGTTTTTGAACAAGGGTATGGATTTTTCATCTTAGCCCCGTCCACCTCGACGCAGACTCCGCCCAAGTCGGGGAGTCGAGTGCATTCCCCACATGGTCTGTAATTACTTTTCTTTCCATATTTTAGAAAGTTTTCACCGGGGTTATGAATTTTTTATCTTAGCTCCTTCCACTCACTGCATGCTCCGCTTTTTCTAGAATCTAGCACATTTCTTCTTTAACCTCTGAGACTTTTTTCCGGGATTCTTGAACATTCTTGAGTAGGGTTATGAATTGTTACTCACAGCCCCGCCCCCTTAGTGCAAGCCCCGCCCACTTCGGAAACTGGACCACATTCGTTCTAACCACTTTTCCCGTGCTTTAGAACGTTTCTGAATAGAGTTGTACATATTTTTAGAAAGCGTACATTTCAACACGCCCCGCCCATCGTGGGCGGAACTTCGCTGAGTTAATGCATGCCCAGCCCGCATAAGGGCTTGCTCACTCGTTTTTATTTTTTCTACCCTCCACGCTTTCGTTGAATCGAATTATGAACCTTTGTGGGAAGTACCGTCCAGCGCGTCCCCCGTCCAAATGGGCTCACAAGTGCTCAGTTGTACCGTCCTTATGCTCAACCCTTTCCAAATTTGATCCTTCCTCTCCAGATGTTTCTTCAGGCTATATTGAATTTCGTGACAGGCAGGGGACAGACAGACGCGGGCGCGTTTATATAGTAAGGATTTTCGATGCTCCGAATTTTCTGTCGAGGAACTTTCTTGCCAATCTACTGTTACATGGTCGCGGTTCATTGCAATTTCTCTTCAGGATTGTTTTTTGACTTTAGTGGCTGGAGAATAAGATTCGATGGAATTTGCGTTGTTTCTATGTGTTCTTCAGGGCAATTTTGCGGTCAATGCTGAAAAACATCCTCATCAATTCGCTAGTGCCATTCAGTACAGTGGCTTTTGCATTCAATCACAACCGTGCCATCTACGATATTCTCGCAAGGACAATCGTTATTGTTGATTGATTTTATTTGTAAATCTTGCCTTCAGATATTGTCCAGTTATCAGTTTTCCTGAGTTCAAAAGGGTTTCGTTATTGTTGTGAGGTATTTCAATAAGTCTTCATGAGGTCAATGTATATTGAGTGCTGTCAAATTTTCATTTCTTATTTCAATCCTCCATCTACTTCTGTCAGTAAATTAGGGGGCCGCGATTTCCCGTTTTTAGGACTTCCGTCAAAAGGCATAAAGAGGTAGCAGTATCGATACATCGACGCATTCATTTATGCCTGTATGAGGCGGCCATAACAGCAAACCAGCAATTGCTGAAAAGTTCCAATTACTGTACAACATTCAGATAGCGAATGAAAATGGAATGAACTTTGTGCTAGGGTGCATTCTGGATTTTTAATTACATGCATCCTTCTCCATGGGCGTAGCAAACAAATAAGAAACAAGGACATAATTGGTTACCTATGGAATGTGGACTGATATGGCTAAGAGAGAGGCTGAAGTTCAGCGATCTAGTTCTGTACACATTAATTTTCACTTGTTGATTACATAACTATTTCATCACGTACTATTTGCGTAGTTTTTTTTCGTGGTACATATTCTGAAGCGTTTTTGGGAACTCAAGTAATACACAGACGTTCGAGACACATATTGTAGTTTCAGATTAGCGTTTGAAGGAAAGTCACGATACTTGGTAGTGTCCAGTTGAGTGGCATGCTGGAGATGGCGGTACTTTTCCCCAAATTCCACTGGGAATGCAAACCTTTCCTTTCGTAGCGCACGATCGGGTGCAACGAGCGCGATATGCTGAATGATGTGTGCTGGGAAATGCTGCTGTTCAAGTATTTTTTCCAACAAAAATACATCAATGGCAAAGTTCCTCCTTCCTAGTTTACCCCACTTGTCGTATTGCATCTTTTTTTGTTTTCTAGTTATTTCCAAAGCAGCCCTAATATTATTTCTCTCGACTACAGGCTCGAAACGCTAGTAGCCAACTGCTCCTTTTGGAGCTGTTTAGCATGGTGCTCATAGCCAAAAGAGTCATATTTTCAGCGGAGGAAAACCCAGAGTGAAATCTTTGCACATCGGTTCTTAGTCTGCTGGATCAATATTCTTTGCCTGAAGTTCCTTCACTACTCAGGCAAATGAGCATTTTTTAACCTTAGCTCAGCATCAGTTGAGGGAGATCCTCGCAGAAAAAATACCTCAATCATCATGCCACGGCTACATGAAGATGGAGTCATCTTTTATTGGGCACACATCTATCTGTCTAGGCTTCCGATCTGTTGCAACGCTCCCAATATTGATTCGGGGATGAAATATGCCCGTCTTTCTAGTTGCGACTTCGAAAAACCTTTAGGTCCCGGAAGGTTTGTGGGTTATACTCTTCTATTTGCTCTTCATGTGAATTACGAGCGGCATATGCAATCTATCTCCAAAACTGGTAGTGTGGGACACACGACCGGGAAATGGCTGTTGGAGTTGCTGCTTTTCGTAAGTCTCCTAAGGGCTTTTCGGATTTTGACGTAGATTTTTGGCTCCTTCAATTCTTAAATCTTTTGCATGGCTGTGTTGAAATTGGTCTAACTCTTTAGATATGGTTATGTAGTCTGCCTGAGTACTTGACTCACGATAACTATTAAGATACTTTTCAATGCAGAGTGTTGTTGGGAAATAGTGAATCGGGCTGTGATTCTGAGGACGGTGTGCAATGGTGTTCGAGCGCGTTCCATGTTCAATCACAGAAGAGGGCGACACAATACACGCACAAAATTTAACGCTTATCTAGAATGATGAAAATAAGGTCTCTTCGACTTTATGAGGGCGTAAATGGTCAGGGGTCGAGAATGCGCAGGTTGGTACCTGGGAATCGTGTTCTTCGACTAAAGAGAACAGAATTTGGAAGGGAGGTAGATCTCTATCCTATGAGAGCACTTCAACAGTTTGGAAGAGAAATGAACCCAAAGATCGCTCAAGGAAGTTCAGAAGCGGAGTTTTACGACTGCTGCTAAAGTGGTGTTATTATTGCACCTAGAAGCAAAGCGACCCTAATGAGACTCGAAAGCACAAATCTCGTTATGCTGCTCGCACATCGTCAATAAATTTGTGAAAGGCAAGCAAATGAGGAGGACGGTAAAGAAATGAAGCACGTAAAAAATATCCGTTACAAATAAATTTAAACAATTTTTCGAATTGTGACAGTGAATATGTGATGTAATATGAAGTGAAGTAAATTATTTGCTCACTTATCTTCAAGTAAACTTCGCAGTAAGACGAAAGTGATGGGCATTGCTGGTGCTGGCTGTTAAAGGCACAGTTCACGATAATTTTGGGGAATCCAGATTATGGCGAAAAATGGAAGATAAGATGGAAAATAGTGCTATGGAAGAGAAAGAACTACGTGAATCAGTGCTTCCAAAGTAAAAAAGGATTAACAAAATCGTTAAAAAGGGCGCTGGACAAAATGAGATTGGAAAAATGAAGAAGTTTGGGACGTTTGAACGAGCTATACGATGTGTGTCATTGCAAACGTGTGGGTCCTGGTGCGAATAGCTGACTACAGTAAGCAAAAATTCATTCTTTCATAGCATAAGCTGACAAAAAAAAACCCGGTGAAAATGTATTTGGGGGGTGCCACCGCGCTTCTGTGCTCTGCGTCTATGACACCAGGCGACAGAGCACAGAGATGGTTTCCGACCTCGCAGGTCTCTTAGTAGTGATAATGATACGTTGCAAAGCCTTTTTTATGTTAGCTCAAATCAGGCCTACCTGAGCACAACCTGTGGTCTCTAACCTTCTCATACGACGACTCTTAACGACTCAGTGGTTAACTGTTCTCATTCTCTCTGATGTGGTAGGATATTTCATTGTTGTTATTTCGTTTATGTAGTTAATCCGTAATGAAACTCATTCGAGTGAGAATGTCTCAAAACACTAGCATAGGGAAGTTTTGAAAGTTTTTGCAAGGAGCAAATTTTGCTTATGAGTCAAAACTTAAGATGAAGTATGCTTTCTCACGACATTTAGTACCGTTTGATAATAAGGGAGTTCATTTTTGTGTGTATGGGGATATCTGAGCGGAGCGAGGAGAGAACGCTTTTGTCGAGTGGGAACTTGAGGCGCCACCAAGGCGTTTACCATTGGATTACTTATCAACCTAGTTTTCCTTTCTTTCCTTTTTCTGTTAGAGTAGTTGGAAGACTCACGCGTCACTGCGATCATATCTGACCAGTTATTCACGCCTAGGAGTTCAAACCTTTAGAATTATTTCGACTGGGTAAGATGTCCTACTGAGTGCAATCGCCACGCCGACTTTCCTCAGCCCCCTTTGTAGCCAAGCAATTCTCGTAGTTTAGAAGAGAAACCTCATTTATTATTATTAGCATCTTCAACAATATTTCAGGCAATCTCTATGCTTTATCAACTACCAATCTTTATTTGTGAACATTTTCATCAGAATGATCAGAATTACTCATTTGAATTCAATCACAGAGATTGCACGCTACCGGGCAACTGGCCTTCTTGATACGATCCGGGAAATTCATCTTGCAAAATCCTTCGCGAGCAAGAGATTTGCAGCTGAAAAACATTCTCACTGGTTTTTTGAGAATCATATTGAATTCATTCTAAACAACATCTTACTTCGGCTTGTCCACACACTTGGGAGCTTCTTTAGTAGACTCGGTGGCCTCTGATGATTCGGTAGGTGTCGCTTCATCAGAAGACTCATCATTTGCTTCATCAGAAGGTTTATCAGTCATTTCATCGGGAAGCTCATCGTCTGCTTCTTCGAAGACGTCACTGTCTGCTTCATATAAATTTTCATCATCCTCTTCAGCGGGAGAAGCACCAGGGAAGACGGGTTTCTGGGCGTCAGGTGAAAGATCGTCGATATTAACCTTCGTGAGGTCCAATGACTTCCCACTGACAGTGACAGCAAGAAGGAGGACGAATAGAAACATCATTCTGAACACTTGAGTTATAAAAGAAGGGAGTTGAGAGATTTATAGTGTTAAGAGCACCCCAGGAAGAGATTCGATAAATTAAAGTGAGTGTGACGACCTCGAAACTATCAAACTTTTCATAAAAGAGTCAGAATTGAGAAGTAGGAAATAAAGTATAAGGAGTTGATGGAGGATCTCAATGGGCACTGGAAGAAGAATGATGCAAGACATATTAACAGCAACTATCCCAAGAGGAGAGGAGGGCATGAAACGAACTAGTGTGCAGATGGTTTCTCCGGTATGCCTTTTATACACAGCTTATTGTAGTTTTTCTGTATTGAATTGCTATAGTACAGCTGAAAAAATACAGAAACTCCGTTGTTTCACGGAAAACCTCAACGGAACTCTTTCGGCTTTTCCTTTTCTGCAATAGAACACCCACAGAAAGCAGTCGCAACTACTGTGGAAGCAAGTTCAAATACTGCGTCTGGCGGGATAAGGCTTATTTCTTGCGCGCATGCGCCCTCAGGCAAAGGAAATATTGAATGAATAGTCCTTTATCGCCGCTGTTCGCCATGAGTGTCTCCCAAAAGTTGTGAGTAGCGGGTGGCACAATGCTTAGCTCCTGACGAAAGTTCAACCCACAGAGAGCGCTGTGTTCTTCGTCACTGACGTTGTTCTGCTCCACCCATAGTTCTCAAGACAATTTGACTCGAAGGAAAATGGAAAGCGATTGTGAGTTCCAAGTGGCTCCAAATATGGTGTCTTAGGTAAGATCAGGATCACCGATCACCGCTATCAGGAAGAGTGACATGTATCCATTATTGTGAGGTACACAGTTACTCTACATAGTTCTAATTTGGAGGAAAAGCTTGGAAGTATTTTCATTTGAATTGAAAGGCCCCATGATCGCATGGACAGATTATAAAAAAACCAAAAAACAATCCTCTCGTCCCATGGCCGTTTCCATATGTACCCACAGTACAATGCCCTATGTGGATGTCGATATGCAAATGAAAACTTTTTGCTGGATCTTGTATGTTTGCTGAGGTTCTGCGATAAGTTTACAATCTGCACGATATCGTAGAACGCCAACGCGAATACCTCTTCTACGGCTATACTTTATACAACGAACTAGAGCTCCATCTTGTCCCTCTCAAAGAAGAGCTGCTATTCAAGAAGTTGTGAGTAAGCCAGGTCAGCCATAAGCTCGAGTTCGATATGTGGTTCCCCGTGAAACATTTCAGTCTTACCTTCCAGGGATTCGGGTGGCGGGAGAGGCAATGCTCTTGGACTAGTTTTTTACAACATTTCCTACTGCTTTCTGTGGTGATTCAAAAAGGAAAATTCGGAAAAGTGTCATTGACCCTTTTTCATTACGCAACACTGTCTTTCTGTATTTTTTCACCTGTGCAATAGTGGTTACATACAGAAAAACTGCGATCAGTTATGTATAAAAAGCTTACCGGACGACTCATCATGCACACACGCTCATTTCCTCAATGAGAACCCCTCATCAAATCCTATAACCATATTTTCTTACCCTATTTCTTAGCTCAGTCACTCGAACTTGTTGAAATTTTTTATAAGGTGCTCCCAGTGTCTGTAAATCCCCGAATTTCTTTATTTATAACTCAAGTGTTCAGAATGGCGTTTCTACTCATCCTCCTTCTTGCCGCCACTGTCAGTGGGAAGTCATTGGACCTCACAAAGGTTAACGTCGACGATCTTTCACCTGACGCCCAGAAACCCATCTTCCCTGGTGCTCCTTCCACTGAAGAGGACGATGAGAATTTCTATGAAGCAGACAGTGACGTTTTCGAAGAAGCAGACGATGAGCTTCCCGGTGAAATGACTGATAAGTCTTCCGAAGAAACGAACGATGAGCCCACTGATGAAGCGACCCCTGCCGAATCATCATCGGACACCGAGGCGACCAAGGAAGCTCCCAAGTGTGTGGACAAGCCGAAGTAAGATGTTGTTTAGAATGAATTCAATGTATTTCTCAAAAAACAGTGAGAAAGTTTTTCAGCTGCAAATCTCTTGCTCGCGAAGGATTTTGCAAGATGAATTTCCCGGATCGTATCAAGAAGGCCAGTTGTCCGGTAGCGTGCAACCTCTGCAATTGAATTCAAATGAATAAATCTGTTAATTTCGAAGAAAGTATATACAAAAATGATTTATTAAATGATGAAGCATAGAGATTGCCTGAAGTATAAATGGAGGGGCAAATTATGAACGAAGTTCCTTCTTCAACCTTCAAACTGTTTGGTCACAAAGGTACTGAGGTAAGGAAAAATTTATAAAAGGATTTTCAATTGATGAAGCAGCTGGGTTCACGATGTCGCACAGGTTATTTGCTGTAACAGAACAGGAAGAGAAGGAAAAGGAAGTCATGAAGAAGTTTGAGAAAACCAACGCCACGATAGCTCGATCAGCAAAATGTTGATTTATAACTCCAAGCTAGTTCAGATATACCAAAACATAAGTCGACAAAGCATAGATTTGCTCAGTATCAGGTCCTAGAAGAGTACGCTTCCTTCATGAAAGTTTATAGACCTCCTTATGTTACTGCAACGGGGCCTGCTCTTCCATGAACGGAACATAACTTGGGAAGTATGCCTTTGGTTTAGTTTTTGAAATATTTGCTCCATCTGATTTCAGATGATAGTGGATGAAATGATTCTTAACCCTTAAAACGTTCAGTCAACTCGATTGCTCCAGAATCTATCCTCGATTTACCTCATCTTTCTTCCTGAAGCTACGAGCACTGTTCAGAGCAGTCAGTAGCTTGTCATATTCTAAGCAGTTCCAAGCTCGACCACTACGCCTCGTTTTGTCATAAGCAGCACCGGATTTTACTGGTCATCGACCAGTTCAGCGTTGTTGTTGTTGTACTGTGTAGATTTTCTTCTTCCTTACATAATATTTTTCAATTGTTTTGTTGGAAGCTTTGTTGTAGCAGTGGACAACGATCACCTTCGCATCGTACTCCTTCCACTAGCTATCTTCAGAACTCTACAAAGTTAGCCCTTCACTTGGTACCTGTCAGGAAATGTGTCCTTAGGTGGAAAGCAAGACTGTGCTGCTGTATAAGAAGGGATACCAGACGATAATGGCAACTACCGCCTAATCTGCTTGCTGCCTGTAATCTACAAGCTGTTCACATGCGTCATCCTGAACAGGATTGGCAGGATATTAGGTGAAGGACAGTCGTGCGAAGGGTTTCGGGGAGTGTTCAGTACCATCGATCGTATCAACACTCTCAAAAGTTTCACTGAAGTATCGCGGGAGTAAAGGATGCCGATGGAAAGTTTACCATAGGAATCATGTAATACTCTACGATTTTGTGTTACCTATTGGATTCAACCAATCTAATGCTACTTATTTGTTGAAAATTTCGTGGTGTTAACAATACCCCAAGAGCAAGTTCATTGTAACAATATTTCGCTGAAGTACAAAAAAAAGGTGTAGATTGAGATGTTTTCAGTTCTTCTTCAGAGAGCCGTCCGCATCACGTCAGTGAGCCGCTGCCGTAAATTATGTCCAAGTATTAGGTTGATGCATAATTATTGCGGATTTTTTCCAGCAGATTTTTCTTGAAGAAACGAAAGAAATATTTAGCAAAGACACGTTCAGATGATTACTACGGAATTTATCCACCAACTAAGTCAAGCGCTGCTTCCCATCTGCTAAGCAGTCGGATTCTACAGGCAAAAGAGTTTTGATTCTTAGAGACGATGCTTGCCTTGACGTCAGCCATCGACTAATCCATTTCGTCGATAGTTCTGTTCGCTAGCAAATTTTTCAAAGGGCGGTTGACGTGATAATCTATAGGAGTTTTTACTGGCGAATAAGGCAGCCATGGAAGCAGATTCCATTCCTTGTTCGGCTTTGGCCGACTGTTCCATCGCCGAGATTCGTTGAGACCCTTTTATGACTCTGCCACCTTCCAACCTATTTCGAAGTGATAGAGCATAATGTGACGTTTATGAAGATGACTTTCTAGACATATTTCTGTTAAAGAAAGCAAGAAGATTATTTCTATTGAACCACGAATTCAATATCCAAATCGTATCGTAAGAAAGTATCGCGAGAAAATCCCCAATATTTATGCATCAACCTGTTGGTTTTTCCTCGGAATACTTAATATGGGCAGTTTTTAACAATTTGTGTCTCCTGAGGTAAGAAGTGGGCAAGCTTCTTCTGAAGAAAGTTATATTATACGAGGCTTTAGTAGAGTATCTGTACGTGTATCTTTTTAAGAGTACTTTAGACAGGGAAACGAGCAGCTGAATCCGTTTTATGAAATCGGTTCGTCGCAGTTGCGGACTAGTTGCCTTGTTAATGCAGCTCCAGAGTTCTTTATACAGATCGATCGATATGCAATTATCATTTTTGGCATGTTTCCAGTGTTACTTCTTTTATTCCTGTATTCTTGACCAGCTCCGTTGCTTCTGCATCATTTTGTTCTACCCCTTCGCGCGCGACGTTGCTCCCGCCGCGAAGCGACCATTTTACTTCAACTGCACCATACCCATTCAGCCATTGGATAGGTTGCCATCAAAACTGTTATCCACCAGGGGTTCCCTTCTATTTGTCAGTACTAGTACATTCCTCTTCCCATGCTGGACGTCCAACACCTGGTGAACCAGCTGTGTGACCGACAGACATGTAGGCACTTTAAATAGTAGTAATGAGTCCTAACATCCACCATTGCGTCTTAAGAAAGGCAGTTGATCTGATCCAAGCCTGAAAGCCTGAAAATTTACAAAGGGTCAGTTGTCAATTTCTCTTTCAGTGTGTCTGAGTCAAATAATACTTTTTGAAGATCTCCAGCTGCAAATCTTTTCAGATCCCCAGCTTGGTTGTCGATCGCACGTCGGCTTATCCTGCCTGCCTGTTTCATCAATGCTCGCGGCTGCGATCACTTACCAACAATGAGGTCCTGTTCGCCGTAATGAACTGGTCATTGCGCGAACATCCAACCAATCATCTATCTCTCTTTCTCTTGAAACGACATCGTCATGTGCTGTAAGCGCTGGTAGTGATTGATTATTTTAGTATGAAATAGCTTATGACCGTATGTTGGTACACTATGAATCACATGAGAGAAACACATCTCATTTTCAAACCACGATTGCAAAAACCTCTTACTTTCCAGTTACACCACAACGTGAAGGTTTCTGGCGTATCCTTTTACCCGGCATATATGAACAAAGTGTACTTAATCGAAATCAGTGAAGCACACAAGGCAGTAAGTGAACATAACAAAATGGCAAAGTGAATGAAATAGGGTAAAAGATGGCTCAGATCACCCGTTTACGGAACGAGCCAAAGTCTGCAATTTTCTCTGAGGTTCATGAGAACGGTTTCTGGACAAAGGAAATGATTAAAATCATATCGTTAAATGTAAATGAGGACAGGTGTGAATAAGGGGTTATACATTCAAATATGTTTTCCCGTTTTTTTCTTTATGTGTATCGAGACTGCTCTTCATTATTTATCTCGGCTTGTTTAGGTGCTGTTAATATAGCGACGATGTGTAAAGGTGACGTAGTGGCGAGTGGTGGAAAATCGTAGAAACTTCCCGGTAGTTCAATCCTAATGTCGGTGATATACTATCCCCAGAAAAAATCCCTCATCAGGGCTCTAGAGAAGGTTCAGAATGACTTCACTAGGAAATTGATGGTAAGGGTCCATGGATATGATTATGCGAAAGTTCCGCAAAGCTCTATGAGGAACCAAATTCTAGGTCTCCAAACTCTCGAAAGTAGAAGGAGGCGATTTGATGTACTCATGCTCTACAAGATCCTCTGCGGTGTGGTCTCTGTAGATGGGCTTAGGCTCTTCGCAACTGGTGATTCACGTACTCGTGGGGGCAACACCAAGGTTTTTATACCTAGACCTAACTCTAGGTATAGAAGCCAGTTCTTCTGCCACCGTGCCGGTATTGAATTCAACAAAATTATCAAGCGAGGCCCAGCGCCTAAATCGCTCGCACACTTCAAAAGGCTCTTGACCCAACGCTGATATTAATTGCTCCTTTGCCTACTATATTGTTTTTCTCACATTTTGTTTTACTCTTGTACTTCACTTTTTCGTGATATTATAGCTTTTTTTATCTCTACCTCTTGTTTTTTTGGTGTAGTAACTACGCATAAGTAGTTCTTCGGTCGATTTTTATTGTGTTGTAGTTGATTTTGCTTGTTTCCCGTTGTTCAATTTCACACGAATCAGTCGTGTAATAAATCAAATCAATCAAATCAAATCAAAAGTGAACATAAAAAAAAATGACAAAATGAATGTGAATGGTGTAAAAGATGGCTCGGTTAACCCGTTTACGGAACGAGCCACCGTCTCCAATTTTCTCTGAGGCTCATGAAAACGGTTTCTGGACAAAGGGAATGATTAAAATTATATCGTTAAATGTAAATGAGGACAGGTATGAACAAGGAGTTATACAGTGAGATATGTTTTTTCTGTTTTTTTTTATTGATGTGTACCGAAACTGCTCTTCATTATTTATCTCGGCTTGTTTAGGTGCTGTTAATAAAGCGACCATGTTTAATGGTGACGTAGTGGCAAGTGGTGGAAAATCGTAGATACTTCCAGGTAGTCCCATTCGAATGTCGTCATTTAATTTCACAACGTGTTTACAGAGCACCATTGGTTTGAAAAATGACTGACTCTGCTCTCCTCAGCTATAATTTTGACCATTTTTAGCTTTAAAAAGCATTTCAGATTTAACAAGAAAGCGACAAGACACAGTTGCCCAAAAATATTGTTCTATTTCTGCACGACTGGAATTTTGGATAACCGCAGTTTCCAAGAATGACCTCACAAACGGAAATCGTGAGAGCGATATTAGTCTGAAGTGAAGTATGGGACAATCAAGCGCTACATTCCTGCGAGGTTCGATCATTGTCGATCATTGGCTGCTTTCATAGTCCGCCTCCCGGCTGGCGTGCCGGCGGAGGCAGTGTTGGGAGGGGGAGGAGGGAGGCAGACAGTGTAATACAAACAGTCCAAGCCCCTTCGAAGGTTGTTTGTTTTCAACCCCTCGAAGGGGCGTGGACTGTTTGCCTATCTGTCTGCCTCCCTCCTCCCCCCCTAGCACTGCCTCCGCCGGCACGCCGGCACGCCGGCGGACTATGAAAGCAGCCATTCCGGTTATTCATCTGACTTCTTCATGTTCTTGATTAATAGAAAAGGCGTTTTGTAAATAATAATCAAACAAGGAATGAATAGATAAATAAACAAATAAATGAGTGGATAATTGGATAACAAGTAAGTTCAGAAAATTCGTTCAAATATTCTACAATTTCTGAATATTCAAACAATATTGAATATACGAAAAACACTGGACAGTATTTTATTATAATAATCCAAAGGTGCAGAAGGGACCAATTGAAAGGGTTCGGGTTGTAGAGAAGGTTTTGCAAGGCACTGTTACCAAGAAAAGGGGATCCAGAAACGAGGTCATTTGGTCTCAAATACTACAAAGCTCCAAGCTCTGCTCTTACATAGGTACCAAACCAACATTGCGTCTATACCCGGGAAGCTCGAGCGCATCGAGAGAACACGCTTTGTATCTCGTACATCTCTTTTGAAAGGCTGTTGGTAGGAGGATTTCCAACGTACTTTATTGGCGCCGTCACTCGAATACCAAATTCTGCTTCACTTATCCGAGCATATCCCCTTGAGCTATTTCTTGAACGCACAAACCACGATAGAATTGGTTTCTCAGATATCCATCTAGACTGAATCTTTGGCCCTTCCGTATACCATATGTGGTGCAGCTATCGAAAAACGGCCTAGATAGGCTGTTGTAAGAGCTTGAATATTGTTTCAGCTGTATGTCACACCCAGAAATGGGCGATTCCTAACGACGCTGTGGAGATTGCTTCGGTCCCAAGGGACACTCATGTCGAAAATTTGAAGATTTTACAGTGACCCATGGAGACAGCTGTAGGCGATTTTGAGCATTTTTACCATTAATATTGCCAGCTATTTACGCAACCGCAACAACTAAAATCTCGTCCGAATGTTCCTTTCGTGTAGTTTCCGTCATGGTAATCTCGACAATCCCTATTTTCACAATTTTCGGGAAGGCTTTATTTTTCAAGAGGTCAGGAGATTTTTTTTGCTTTCTTCGCCATCGATGCACTGTTCTTCGCCAAAACTTACTTGTTATCCAATTACCCATTCATTTATGTTTATTTATCTATTTATTACTTGTTTAATTATTATTTCTTTGATTATATATTTAATTATCACATTATTATTATTCCGCTTTTGATTTCGAAGAAGCTTTTGAACCACCTCAAAATTATTATGAATTGTGCCCCGAAGCGCTTTGTCCTTGTCATACATTTGTCGGGTTCCACCCAATAAAAGAAAAACTGGACTAGAAGAAAAGTTTTGGCAACGTTCTGAGGGAATCCTCAAAAGGGGTCCATAACGTCGGTCCCTACATGACCATGTTGAAAGCCACTTGGAGTCCTTCGTTGGTAAAGTGGCCGAATGGTTAGTAAACTGGTTCTTTCCTGGTCGACGTAATGCGGTCGTTCTCCTCATGATCTTTTCAACAGTAAGCGTTATTGCGTCAAAATGATCATAACATTTTACCACGTATTTTTTTATTGAAACAAATAAACGCACTTTTGCGATTGTGGAGACCCTCCCCCCCCCCGCCCCTTTTTCAAATTTTTATCGCTGTATAATGGAGGCGGGTGCTTCCAACTTATCTGAAACGGTTCTTGCATAAGTCCTGTCTAGACCAAGGGATACTGACACTCTTTGAAAGGCCTAGTTAGAGATGACAGTACCTCTCCTTGAAATCCCGGCGAACGTCAGTGTTTTTGCATTAGCCAACGTAATCTTCCCTTTTACAGATCGCGCGAAGTAGAATTCGGCAAGCACGGCACGCCGTTCAGATAGAAACGCCCTTACCTCTCATTTAGCTGTTGACTCATTTGGGAGCGTGGGACAGTAGATTAAGCACTGGTTCTTGTGCGGGCCATCATAAATGTTTTATGTCATTTGAAGGCCTTCAAAGTTGTGGCGTAAGTCGAACGCGTAAGGTAATAAAAGCTTTCCAAGGGTATATAATCAAATGAAGAAAAAACACCTAAATTATTTATCTTTAGATCTCTGTAATATTACCTAATCACGTGGTCAAATGGCCATCTATTTGAAACCCCTTGAAGTTAAATGAACAATGGATTTGTCGAAATTTTCTATTTCACCTACAGTAGTGCTCAAAAGTCTTCGGTGGAATGCTTTGATGCTTTTTCGTTCATAACTTCTTTCTTAGTAGACCGAATGACACGAAATTTGGATAAGTCTAACTAGAGCATATTTCACCCTACCCAACAGTATTTGACTGCAAAGCTGCAATATCCACAGATAGAGCAAGGTGTTTGTTGCGGTAGCAGATTTTGCTAAAACTAAAGTTGTTGACATCTGCACTTATTCGCACCTTATGTGCGTTTTTCTCATCTATTGTAATCGGCGTTACCACTCGTACACTTTAGACGTGACAAAAAGGAAAGAGCTCTAGAAGGACCATAATCTGTATTTTCAGTCGATTTTGAGTACATGCTCCTTGGAATATCTGGAACATGATCAGACTGCAAGTTAATAGTGGTAAATATTCACAATACACCCACGCTCCAAATATAGAAATTTCGCATGATTAGGTCCAGTAGGAAAGGAGTTACGACGAAAAGTTACGGCTGAAGAACCATTTACCCGAAGACTTTTGAGCGCTACTGTATGTCGTTTGCGAGATCAAGGCCATGTATGGGACGGTAAAAGCTTAGATATTGCGGATTGGTTTGAGATTCTGCCTCTACGGTCAAGAACACTATCAAAAACTTCATTAATGAATTCCGACAACTGCTTAATTCCGTCTTGTGAAAATAGGCTTCAGTAGGATGTCTGGCGTAAGAGGAAGAATGCAAGATTCCCTTTCTATCATCGCGCTTCCATCCATTAGCTCCAGTCGCACTGTTGTAGATGTATCGTTTGATCATCACAATTCTTAATTTTCTGCCACCATATCCTATGATTAATCTCCGAGGATACAATTAATCAAGAAACGTTCTAATCAAGCAGTCAATTTTTTCTAGAAGATGTCTGAACAAGAAGAACATTATATTTGACCTGAAGGAACAGTTTACCGCCAGAAAGTTTCTCAGGTTCACCCCTTAGGACAACCTGTGGGTACTTGAGGATAGCACGTGCGACAAAGCCGGATCGAAAAACGAGCTGGTTACCCCAGAATTATCGTGAACTCTATCTTCACAATAATACATGGCTTCGCAAGCCTCTGCGAGTGTTCCATCACAGTAATCTTCCCTGGGAATTTAATCCCCTCGCGAAGAGAAATACAGGAAGGAAATGCCAGGAAATTTTAAGTTCTCCTGAAAAATGACAAAAGAAAAACTAAGAAACCATTTTCGACAGTACAGGCCAAAGACGCTAGGGCTGAATACAGGGAGTAATCCAGAGTATGGATTCTTCCATTCGAACGGCTCGCAGAGCTCACCGTCTGCGAAAGGGACGAGTTGAATCACGGTTTCTGCGACGAACCCACTGCTGCTTACCGTAAGAGTTCGGGTAAAAGTACCGACACTAATCAAAATAACTCCAGCCAATAAGTCCTACGTGTCTCATAAGTAGGAGAGTCTTCACATGGGTGGAATGAAAGGACGTAACTGTTGCAATACTATCGAATTGCTTTCAATCTCGGTTGCCATCCTGAGCGCACCTATAAGCTTTACGGAACAGATGAAAAGAATTGTGGAAGGGAAGAAGTTTAAGAAGAAAAGTTGCTAACAGATCTCTGTGAAATTTGGAAAGTCTCAGTTGCCTCAGGAAAATTCTCATTCCAGAACTCCAACAGCTGCCAACGTCGGTGCAATGCCAAAAATTCCATTTAAAGCTGCAAAAATTAGTAAAACTGCTTCAAATTAAAACTCATACCATTCCTTTTCCCATGTGAAACTTTCGAAGGGGAAAAGATTGACTGCTGGATCAAGCGCAACCCATACTGGCCAGATGTAATGAAAGTAGTCTAACAAGTCGTCACACCTCATATCTTTCCACAACAACAACAACATCCCCATCCGGTTTCCCAAGAAATGAAAGCGAGCTGTAGAGACAGTATTAGCGTACCTACTCGTTTCACTTCTGGACAACAACGTTGCCTAGATCGAACGGATCAGTCATGCGATTAGGCTATGCAAACCGGTAGACACTAATGTCACACATTCCAACACCGAACATTGAGACCATGTAATTGATGGCACCTTATTCTAGCACGATCTGGGAGGTAACCACAATTTGGCCACACCGACCTGCTCTGCCACAGTATAGAAAATGTTGAGAGCACTTGCAATTTGAACATGAGTGTGCCAGGAAGTTCTGATTTTCAAAATGTGTAAACAATTCCAAGCTGGAAACTGAGACCCAGGCCGAAATTTAAATTGTTTCGTTGAACCTACAATCCTTTACCTGTACCAGAAAGTGGAGAATTTCCACCCAAAATAACTTAGGGAGCGAAATTTCCACTCATGTTGGAGTTAGTGTCCATTGTTGGTGTTGCTTTAGAAGAGCTCAAAATCTTAATAGATCCAAGAAGCTTTATGAGTCTATGGAGACCGAAAAAAATTCAAATACTAAGCAAGGTGTTTGTTGGGTATCAGCTGGTGCCTTGAATAAAGGGTAATAAAGGGTAGCTTGCGAGGGTAGAGTGTAAGAGTTTTCTTCTTCACACCACTAATACTTGTATGGGTAATGTTTATGCATACCTCTACTGCAGAAAGGAAGCTTTCTGATAGAGCAAGCGTGGTCAGATTCCACTATCGTCCAGAGCACTTTGTGGTGTAGTCGTGCGTTATGTACCTATTCCTCTGTATTACAAGTCTGAGTAGCTACTAAAAAACGAAAGCTAACTATTAAAAAGCTTCCACGATGAGTATTCAGGAAAAGAGATTCAAAAACCAACTACACCTGAGGTCTACGGATGGATCAGGCATGTCAGAGCTACCGTACTCAAGATACAGTACCATCTTATAGCGTGCCTTAATATCATGAATATTATGTTGAAAAAGGTGGGCATTGTCATCCTAGCACTGCATAAACCTATTGATATCTCCAATTACTCAAAACTATTTCCTCCCACAGTCAGTCAGATTCGGAAGGCGTTCCCTGACCAGAAGAGCCAAGACAGAGTCATTCATATTGTTCTACCTTTCCCCTTTAATAAAAAAATATTTAATAAGCCTAGGAAGGATGGTGAGTTACAAAGAAAATGCATAGCTTCCGGCAAGATTCAAAACCGTACGGAGCCGTAAAGTAGTAGATAACAATAATAAAAACAATTTTAAATTAATGTAGTACAATAATATGTCTGATTGTCTGTCCGTATTCATTTAGAAAGACTATGCCTATTCGATGGAATCCTGCAAGCAGCAAATCGACCTGATTTCCACATCTTTCGGATAATCTTGTCCTCGTTTGTTCTCAAGAAGTCCTTGAAGTGATGAGCTTGCACTACGGACCCCTTCGAAAGCTTCGAAATCCTTTTCCCTAACTGAGAGGATCCGTTGTCAGAAATACAGACGCTGAAAATGAATAGTGCTAGACGGATGGCATGCGGGGATCGTGCTTTACAGAGCCCGTGGGACATGCCAAACGAATCCCCAACAACCACAGATAAAAGCTAGTCCTCTGCGCGATTTGAATGCTCTCTTACTGTCCTAATTGCACGTGCCAACTTCAGGGCCGATATCCTTCCGGGTTCACCATGATTCACACTGCTCTCAATTTTCTAGAACACCTGGGAGTAATGCAAATTGTGACAAGCCTTATTAGCATGAGATTGCGCCGAAACCAGATGGGCGTGGGGGACATAGCGATAACGGGGGCCCAAAGCGAAGCCAGTTTTCTTACTAGTATAAAAGACATCCGCATAGTCAGACAAACACTTATCAGCGCTTCCAATCGCTATTCCATTTCAGGATATCATTCCTTCATTACCATCTCTCGTAGTGGCTCTCAAATGGCTTCCTACCGGCTTTTGACCACATCCTTCTTGACTTCTTTGTTTGACAAATATCCTTTTCGTACTTATCAATTTACTATGGAATTAGAAAGCATTCAGTTTAATTGAGCTTTTCGGCTACGATACACACTTCGCGCTCTTATTCTTCAACAATTACAGGCTAGGCATTAACTAAACCACATTGTTTTTCACCTCTCATTTTATCCAACATGTATTTGCTACCTAATAGCATCCTTTCAATTTAGAATTAACATCGGTTATTTCAGGGTATGTTGTACCTTCACCTCGTGTTGCTACTATTTGTAGCAGTTCCGATCAACTCATTCCTATTTCCAATGTCAGGCGGAGGAGGAGAATGCTGCCCAAAGCCGTGTTGCCCACCTCCTTGCTGCCCCCCTCCTTGTTGTCCCCCTCCTTGTTGTCCCCCTCCTCAGCCATGCTGCCCTCCTCCTGCTCCTCCTCCAGTACAACAATCATGTTGTCCCCCACCATGCTGTTGCTGCGAGCAGCGAGCAGCACCACCACCTCCACCACCTCAGAAATGCTGTTGTTGTTGCTGCTGTTGTTCTCAACCAGCACCTGCAGCTGAGCCATGCGGAGGAGGATGTGGTGGAGGCGGTGGAGGATGTGGTGGAGGTGGAGGAGGATGTGGAGGAGGATGCGGTGGAGGCGGAGGAGGATGCGGAGGAGGATGCGGTGGAGGCGGTGGGAGGATGTGGAGGAGGATGCGGTGGAGGCGGAGGAGGATGCGGAGGAGGTTGCGGTGGAGGATGCGGAGGAGGATGCGGTGGAGGATGCGGAGGTGGAGGCGGAGGCTGCGGTGGAGGATGCGGAGGTGGAGGCGGAGGCTGCGGCGGAGGATGCGGAGGTGGAGGCGGAGGCTGCGGCGGAGGATGCGGAGGTGGAGGCGGAGGTTGCGGCGGAGGAGGCGGCGGAGGATGCGGAGGAGGACATGGAGGTGGAGGAGGTGGAGGATACGCACTCCCACCACCAGCACCAAGTTATGCAGCTCCACCACCAAGTTATGCAGCACCACCACCAAGTTATGCAGCTCCAGCAGGCGAGTTACTTACTAATTTTCATAACTTCTTAATCCCTACAGTATATAATACTAACCATTCACTAATATTACTTACCATTCAGGTTATGCAGTTGGTGGAGGAGGTGGCGCTTATCCTTCTGCCGGTTATGCCGCTCCTGGTGGCGGTGGCGGAGCATACGCCGGTTAGGATTCGATAGAATTTTATTGATCAAGTTGTAGAAATAGCGATAAAAGATCTAATTCTATTCGTTGTTTTGCATAGATTATCTTTCTGAAAAGGTAGTGTAAATACGGGAAAGGGAAAGGGTTTCCCTTAAAAAATTTAAAATTTATACTGTTCTTTCTGAAAAACTTTTCTTTGACATTTGAGAGCATGTAGCAATGCTCTGAACAGTTCTTGTCACCGAATATTGGTCCATCTCTCGCAAACGCTTTCGGTCAGTAGGCTCAGGTTGTTTGACTCTCGACTCTCGACTGTTTGTTGTTTGCATGTACCTTTCTGGTCCAAAGCCCAGGTCGGCGGTGACAATTGTTGGTTAATATCCCAATAGTTTGCTTCAACAAAACTATGTAAAGCTCTTAATTAATTAATTTAATCAATAATTCATCATTTTGTTCCATAAAAAGGTTTATGGAAAAGCACCGGTGTTGTGTGATCAACCATTGAAACTTGGAAATTTTTCAGGAGGCGGCGGCGGCGGTTACGCTGGACCAGCTCCTTCTTATGCAGGACCAGCTCCCTCTTATGCAGGTGGAGGCGGCGGCTATGCAGGGCCAGTCGGTGGAGGACAAAGTTATGCTAAAGGAGGTTATGCAGGCGGTGGTGGAGGCGGCGGCTATGCAGGACCAGTCGGTGGAGGACAAAGTTATGCTAAAGGAGGTTATGCAGGTGGCGGTGGAGGACCAAGCTATGCAGGAGGCGGTGGAGGACCAAGCTATGCAGGAGGCGGTGGAGGACCAAGCTATTCTGGAGGAGGCGGCGGCGGGCCAAGCTATTCAGGTGGAGGCGGCGGAGGACCAACCTATTCAGGTGGAGGCGGAGGAGGAAACTATAATGAAGGAGGAGGTGCTCCACCTCCAGCACCCGCAATTCCACCTCCACCCCCACCACCAGAGCCAGCTGAGCCAGCACCCGCACCGGCACCAAGTGGAGGAGCGCCATACGGTGAAGGACAGGTGTGTCACGTTTCCATATTTGAATCTTGGCCTTTATCATGATCTGACATTACTACTTTCCAGTCTGCCGGCGCAGCTGAGGAAACTGCTCCTGCCGAAGAAGAAGCGGCACCATCTAGCGTCGGAGCTGGAAGTAATTACGACCAAGCCACGGGTGGTGGTGCTGCAGGTGGCGCTGCCGGTGAAGAAGACGATGGTGGTCAAGGTTTCCGACTGCGTCGATTCTCGAAGACCGACAAAGGCGCATTGGACAAGAACTGTAACTCGCTACGACTGAGAAAGTTCATGCGACAGGTATGTCATCTTTAGCAAGCTAAGAAGGCTCTACTGGCGCTCCATTGCTTGGGAAATCAAACAGTTTTTGCGCTAGCGAATATCTGGGTGACCACGGCTAGATTTGTAAAACGAGTTTTCCTATTTGGAACCTAGGGAGGGCATTCACTTATAAATTGAACTCTGCCGATTCAGACGGCAATCAACTTTCATGGTCTTGTTAGACAACTTTCAGTAGCGGTACTTTTCCCCGGGACGGCAGGCGGCACAGGTCTCGTGGTGGCTACCGTATCCTTCCCGTGGGTATTCAAAGCTTCCCTTTCATTGCGCGATCGAGTGTGGCGCGACACTCGGGTAGAATATACCACGCCCGAGGGCCTGAGGGGTTACCCTGCTACAGTCTGGGTGCCCAGGCTGAAAATGAAATTTTGGTGGGGAGAGGGCATGGCAATATCACTGATAAAGGTCTTTTGTACTAGTATTTCGAAGACCCCTCGGCTTGAGTTATCTCCTCGGAATCTACCGACTACCCAGCTGGAACCCTTGAAATAGCGTCCACGCAGAAAATACTGAGGATGGCAATGGTTGGCAGATATGAGCATGACTTTTTAAGCTGTGCAACCGAGATTGTAACAACACTCTACTAGGCTGACGTTTCGGTGCTTTCACCTCCTTGGAGCCTGTAAAGACAAAAGCCATTCGAGAGACCATTGGGTCAAGTACTATTTCAATCTGCAGAGAATTTTCAAAGGGCGTGAACCACGAAGAACCTTTGAAGTTACTCTAAATTAACGTAGTGCTCGACGGAAAATGATTTTTCAAGTGATTCTTGTTTTCCGGGCCCCTAGAAAGGTGAAAGCTCCGAAACATCAGCCTAATAAGGAGATGTTACCATCTCGGTTGCACAGCTTAAAAAGTCAACCTCAAAACTGGAAGGAATCATGCCGAGATTCATAGACAATCGCACTTGGACACTACTTCCAAACGTACCAGGTGGCAGACATGTTCACTCATTGCACCAGCTGAACTTGAACCCACTTAACCCTTTCCGATGGGCAGCCTAGGCTGCTAAACAATGTCCATGTACGACTTGGTGATGGTTGTGTCCAACCAGGGGCTTCTGTAGCGTTCCCAGCACTAGGATCACTGGTATAGAGAGTTACCTCCGATGACGAGAAAGTTCATTTCAACATTACTGTTCGGAGAGCTTGAGGTGACCTTGCATTCAAGACGGATTAGTAATTCTTTACCTATACTGCCTAATCATGCGCGTTCCAGTTATGCTCAAATTAGAATCTAAAGGTCCCAAAGGTTTTGTGAATAGAGTACACTTTTCAGAGCATGACTACTGAACCCGAATCGTCGATGCTAAAAGTGTCAGAGGGTGTAAAGAATCGTTTGAGTTCTGGTGAATGGTATGTGGCATGCGGAACGGATGGTATCGAACCTTTGGAGAACGAGGAACGCGAACATTGTCTCGTAGTGTCCGAGACATTCGTGTGCTACGTTGTCAAGAAGGACTGAATACTTCAAATGACACACATATGCAACTGTTGTGCTCAAGTGGCTGTAGGGACCACTACTAGTCAGCATAATGTATTTCTCGATTTTTCATTTTAAGAATTAAAGTTATAAAAAGTTTTCGTTGGGCAGCTCCATCGAATTGCATTCGTGGATGAATCACGATCAGCGCTTCAATCAATTTGGCACGATACAGACATCTTCCATATTTTCCTACTGAGTTCCGAGGTTGTCTCTACAGAAGACGTCATGGCAAAATCGCCTACCCCCACCCCTAACAATTAGCGGACGCTGTAGGCACTCTATGTGCCACCTTCTGAAAATTCAACCCCAAAGGGCTTCAAAAAGAGGAACACGTCGGATTGTACTTTCTCTCGCGTAGGTTTTACACAGAGAATGAGAGCACTTCATTAATCTTGTGTGGCTCGAAACTACGAAGGATATAGCGATGATGGGGTTCTGTGAAAGTGAATTTCCAACTGGCCCCCCCCCCTCAAATGGACACAACAGTTTTGAGCTACATTTTGTTAATAACAAAGTATTGAAAAAATTGCAACGCTTGCGAAATATAAGCCTCCTCAAAAGTGAACAAAAAAAGGACGTTCACATTATTACCATGACGAAAATGGTATTGAAGAAGTGTCTGGACGAGTTTTCAGTCATGTGCAATCGCGTAAAGAGCTGACTACAGTAAGCCAAAATTTCCAAAATTGTCATCCACTGTCGCCAGAGGACACAACTAAATGTTTGAATGTTCAACACTTGTATTCCTTGTAAGCGATGCAGCTTCTAGAATGCTTTGAACACATTCTCCTTTAATTGTGGATGTGCACGAAGTTGGTCTTTAAGCCCTCTTTGCATGCTAGCTAGTCCATTTTTCGACACGACAGCACCCTACATAATACTTGAGGGTCACAAGTTAATACTTAGGTAAATCTCGCCAGTTGGGGAGTTATGGACAGAACTTTGGCTCCGGACGGCACTCGAACCCGCCGTGTGCTATCAAGGCATCGTGTTGTTATCCCTTACACTACCGCTACACCACTTGCTCGCACTTTCCTGATGGTTTTTATGCCATAACTTATCAGCACTTAGGTAAATATTTCAGAAAAGAACTAGAAACAAAAAACAAAAAAAAAATGCTAAAATACGGCTGCAAGCATGCATGGAAAATGGTTTCCCTGTTTAAGACACACTTGTACCCTTCTAGAATCACAGAGCCTCAAACTACTCAAATAGCTCTATCAAATTATACGTTGGTGAGGCATATAACTGATAGTGCAGAGGTAACAGACACAGTAGGTATATACATAATTTATTATTAATATATTAAATTACATTGAAGACGGGATTGAGGAGAAATGAGACAAGTCGGCTCTCGCCGTTGCAATGGGAGCTGGGTGATCGTGATCAGACCGCAGCAGCCCCGTTGGTGCCAGCTAGCACGTTTTATATGTGCCCGGTGTAGCGTCCGCAACTTGATCGACAGTTGGCCTCGTGGCAGCCAAGGTTCAGCATCTCCGTTAATACAGTAAGCTCGTCCTCGAGCTTTAATTAAGCTCTCAAGCGGTACTGCATATCATGAAGGAGAGAGATAGAGATTGATGAGAGACGGAGCGAATGAGTTCGTATCCCGGTGCATCGTGCCACTAAGTTGGCCGTGTCGTAATGCGGGTAAGACAGATGGTAAACGTTATTGAACAGAAACAGCTAGGAAGTACAAGAGGTGGCTGGCTCCCATGGAGCTATCGCCATACCCTCGAAAAGAGGGCTCGACTTCGAGCCGGAAAAAGAAAATGGAGTGGTGACGTGGATAAGCGTAGTGTCACTCGTAACCGTCATAATGTTAACATAATTATGGAATTTCAATGAATTTGTTGCATTCGTGATTGGTTAACCTATGTGTTATTCTTATACACTATGATAATAGCAACTGCTTTCATAATAACACAAAAAGGTTACTATTACAAATCAGAAAAATTTCTTTGTTACAATGTGGTAAAATTACAGCTAAATAAGGCAATATCATAAAGCTTATGACATGTAAACTAAAAATAACATGTTGTAGTTAAAGTCTATGACACTGACAGATCCAAGCCGAGTTATGCCAAATACTTTTCGGACTGATATAGAACTGTGATACGAATATTAGCCTATGCAAAGTGGGTTCGACTGATATACGAACATGATCAAAATGCTATAGAAATACGAAGAATACGAATACTAGTCTTGTCGGAAGCGACTAGTATAAGGGCGTTTTTCTTTTCGTTCCTAAGATTGGAAAGTATGCGGGGCATACGCTGCATGTGGACTCTTTGAACCGCCAATTCAAAGAATTTTCAGAGGCGCATTGCGGCAAAATTGAAAAAAGATTCAAACATACCATGTTATCTGTCTAGGACAACTTACACAGAAGGATTTCTGTAGGCCACCTTCACAATTGATCGCCGAAAATATGTGCTAGTTCCTGAAAAAGGCGCAACCGCCTGATTATTGATTGATTTATAACCTCTGATGCTTAAACAGCTGGTGGCACAAGTGTTTGCTGTGTTGTATTGGGTATGGAACGGCGTAGAACGTTTAGAGTAGTACTTGAGACGATGAAATGAAAAAAACACGTTATGTAGCGCTGAAAGTACGACGCTGCTCCTAAGAAAGATTTTACTGTATTCACGTACTCTGGACGTTATCTCCATTAGAGTAAGCTTTTATAGTCCCAAAACTTTCTAAAAAGATTACGGAGATTAGAAACGATTGTAACCATGGGATTCCCGCCTACGACGGTATTTTCGCTTTGGGTGATGGTCTGGCAACGAAGACCGGCTAGAGGCTGCTAATTATTAATGGTCCTAAGTGCTATTACAATTACTTTGCATAGGCCCCTTCCTGTTGCTCCAGCTCTGTCTGACATGACCAATCGTTGTTAATTGTTGACTCCGAGGTCAGCTGCTGATCGGCGGATAGTGAGGGGATAATATATACAAGCAATTTCCGTTTTAGCCTGAAACATAGGCTTCGAGAAGAATCTCATTGGGATCTTCATATCAGCTTCTATATTCGTGAGACCTATAACTGATGGTGCAGCGGGACGTGAGTTCATGCTAGAGGTATCAGACACAGGAGGGGATACGAAGAGTCAAAAGCACTTTCTCCTATCCGCTAACCCAAAATTCATCTAATCGAAACATCTAAGACAACGGAGTCGAAGTGAGTGTATCTGAAAAAGGGAGAGAGATCAAACTACCAGTCTAGCGATTAAGATACTAAGAAACTGATTACGGCAATTTTCAGTCGTGTTCCAAAATAACTTACACAGCAGAGTCGATGTGTATCTGGAAAAGATACAGAGACCAAATTGCTGGAATGACACCGAATTGCCATTCTAGAACGGTGTGATATTAAGAAAATGGATTGCCGTTACAGACATTTCAGTCCTGTTCCAAGATAACCTACACAAGGGAGTCGAAAAGAGTGTATCTGAAAAGGTAGAGGCCAAGTTGCAGGAGGAAGATCAAACTGTGTGCCAGGGGAGGGGGGAAGTGGCAGCAGAGCTCTCTAAAATTGACGTCGTAATGGCGATCAAGTCCTTATCTAACAGTTTATATCGGCGTAAATATGTCAAAACTGGATCATCAATAGCTACAATTCGTACAATCTCCCTACCTTTTGGGCTAGCTCTTAGACCAGAAGTTCATATATAGGGTCGTGGTCATACAGAACAATGATTAGCGGTCATTGTCTGCCTTCTATAGAAAAAGAGAACGACAAAAAATATCAGTTTATAGGTTCACGACTCCTATATCTGATGGTGTAGCGGGAACGAGAGTTCTTCTGTGACACACTAGTCTTGCCTTCATATGTTTTTTACTTATATATGTAACAGTATAAATAGAACAAGGGGAACGGGTCAGGACGAGGAGGCCATACGGCCAGGGCGATGTTCCACGGCGGCGGAGAAGAGCAAGTCGACCCGGCTGTCTCGATCAAGCCACTTTTATATCGGTCTTGCGCGACATTGCGTAAGAGATTGGTGGCGGCACCCATGATGAAACGAGGACTTATCAAGTTATAAGCTGGCCGTGCCTATACCTGATGTGTAGCGGGATCTAGAGATACTTCTGTATAGAGGAGTATATATATATATATGTTTATTAAATGAGTAAATTACAAGAGAGGATATAAGGGGGAACAGGACGAGAGGGCAGGTGGTAGCCTAGACAAAGGGTCGAGGGTAGCCTGGAGGCTAAGGTGGCATCCGAGAGACGACGACCTCGACTCCATGAGGCGGCTCCTTTTATACTGAGGTTTCTACCTCAGTATTATGTAATAGTGACGAGGTGCGTCGGCGGAGCTGATGAAACCTCGGTGTCTGTCTGGAGCTGGCGCATGACTCAGCATAGCTGGCGACATACACTACTAATCATGATTAATACATTACATAACATTACTGCTCATACTTCATCGCGATTCATATCAAAGGACCCAGTCGCCACTGAGATCTCTCTTTTACTCTCTACCTTTCCAAAAAACACACTCTCTATTGCCCATGCGACGCAATAGAACACTCAGCTGACCATAATATCACGAGCGGTGGTCGTACTGCTCAATATCAAGTCTCATATAGTGTACATCCAACAACAGCCAACCGGCTGTTCACAGATCACACCAAGCCGAGCATCCACAAATCACTAATCCTCCCACTGGTTCAAGATACGATTAGTATCCTGTCAATTGTCGGCGAGGATCAAGCGGCAGCAGTTGCCCTCATTAATAATTGACACCCTCTTGCTGCGAACCTATTAATTACGTGCACATGTCGTCGCGATATTCAGGAAGACTCAAGACAACATGGGCATGGACGGGATGACGACAAAGTACAGTAAGTTTAATGATATTTAACTCAATAGTGGGAAATTAGGCTTTTCAAATAACATCTTTCAGCCATTATTCTTTTTCCTACTACTGGGAAACAATATGATAATAAGTATACGGTCGCGTATACAGGTATACGGTCGCGTATACATTAAGGGGTAAAAAGTGCCAGCGAGCACTTCTTTACTAATTGTAACAAAATTAGTAAACTTCGGTCCTGGCGACGGTTCCCTTTACTCAAACAACTTGTCACGTGTTTATAACCCTATTTATAGTACTAGGAAAATTTATTTTTCCCCACAAAAACGAGGTTAACGTGTCACAATCGCGTAACACAATAAGGTAATCTCCCGGATCCCACAATTTAGGGTGTTATTTCGGACGTCCACGGATAACCCCACATGACTCGACAGACTCGACAAAAACTTATATAAAATTGATTTTGAGGATGAAGATTTTTCTATTTTTTTACTTTAATACGTAACAATACTCCTTCTCTGACGCCTTTTCTCTTCCCATTAATATGACTAGTCAACAAAGCTTCGAATCAATTGGAATGGACTTTTGACTTTGCACCCCACGTGCTCTGTCGGACATGATACGACCTATGAACGCACTAGGACTAGCAGCAAGAGGCTTTACTTGAAGCTGTGCTCGGGATAATTAGTACATACTCAATCCTCATCATCCTATTTTGGTTTTTTTTTTGTTTTTTTAGCATACATACCCGGGTGGGTGGATGCCCTGTTTATTTGAAACTGGGACAAAAATTGCTGAATAAAAGGCGTTAATAATTATCAACATTATCAACGCTTTAAGGTTACCCAACTATGGGTTTTACATTGACTTTCAGTCGACTTATCTGACATGGCAAAATCCATTGTCCTTGTCCTGAGCCGTTCCATCGCAAAATCGATTGCCGAAGTAGTTGAATACAGTCGGACAGTCGTTTGAATAATGAGTGAGGGTTAAAGGGCTAGGAAGGGTGCCAAGGGGTGCTCAACCGAGAACCATCAAACATCGGTACTGTGAGGAGAAGGGAATAATAAATACCAGCGATTTTCGTTTGAGCCTGAAAAATAAGCCCCAAGAAAAATCTCACTGAGATCTCCATATCAGATTATAGGTTCGCGAGGCCTATAACTGATGGTGTAGCGGAACGTGAGCTCATGTTAGAGGTCACAAACACAGTAAGGTATATACATGTTTTATTATTATTATATTAAACTACATTAAATACGGGATCAGGTGGGGGGGGGGGGGGGGAAATAGGAGAATAGGACAAGTCGGCCATCGCCGATGCGATGGGCGCTGGACGGACGTGATGAGACTGCAGCAGCCCAGCTGTTGCCGGCTAGCACGTTTTATAGGTGCCCGGTGTGGCGTCCGCATCGATTGGCAGTTGTCCAAGGCCGTTGGCTGGCGAGCATACAACAGCTCACTGGTTACTACTGAGGCATACCGTATTTGCAATCATATCTCGATCGTTTCCGTTCAAAGTGTCGAAGTTGTCCAGCGAAGCAACTAATCGTAATTTCGAACCGAAAAAATAAAGACTTATGTGTCTAACAGGCGATCCCGCTGACTCATTGTACCTTTCTTTTGAGTTCCAGTGCTTTTCAACAGGTTTTTTAAAGAAATAAGCTGCTGTAAGTTTGAATTGAAAAGCAACAGACACAACGAGCTATAGCACTATAACTCCGGAAACCAATCCTGTACGGCTGTTCCCATTCCTGTACAAACTACGTTTACTTCGTATAGGGCAAAGCCAAGCACATTTCGAAACCCTCGATTCCATAAAATTTCGAAGCTAACCGAGGACCCTTCCCACCGACGTGCAGTGGGGCTTGTAGTATCGAAGGTTCGCACACTTGTTCTTATGTCTTGTTCAACTGTTCTTATGTCAGTTGAGATGAACTGCTTTTGAATGCTTTGGGAGCTTCACAGGTTTGGAAGTGCTGTCATTTCATCTCTAACCGACAGTTAAGTAGACTCTTGGATGTTCAATGCCAGCCTAACCCTTCATCCATGGCATCACTTCATTGTGTTCGATAATACTGAAGCTAGCTGTCGTTAAACTTGAATCTTAGTCTATACATGGAGCAGTGGTTCTTTTCTTTACTTGCTTTGCTCTAGATTGATGCATAATAAATGTCGCTTTTAAAAAATAACCGACCTCAAAAAGTAGAAAGAACTACTGATCAGTCCACCTGATTTTGACCTGATGATTTGTTAACAATTATTTCGCCGTCGTACTCCTACTAAAGTCTCACAATCCCATCACATCCAGGCCAAGTTTTACCCAAACTGGCCAACCTCACGAAACCATCCAATGCTTTACCATTTTTTGCTCAGATAGGACCAGACCAGATACCAGATTGTAACCAGATAATGGAGTCAAATCTAGGAAAAACCGCACCTCGACATGCTGCAACCATCACAAACTCTCCGCCGATAAGGATAAAATTGACATAGCTTGGGAATGAGTGACATATCTTGGAAATTACAAGGTGTCCAAAAAAACTTTTACCAAAGCCACAAAATGCTTTGAAATCGGTGTCTCGTGAAGGGAAATAAGGACGTGAAATAGATGGAACATAACCTGATTTGATACTTTGGTAAAGAAAAACTAAATACAAGGAAAACGGCATTTCTTATGCACCAATCAAATTTACAACCGAATAATATTAGTTTCTCTTGATGTTGTAAAATCTTGCTCAAAATCAAATGCAAAAAAGAAAGAAAGGAAGAAAGAGCTTTCTTGAGATTGCCTCTCTCTCTCGTAGCAGCACAAACTGACGATTTCTTATTTGTTTTTCACAAATCCGGATAGGAAGACGATATACAGAAATGAAGGGAACAGTAAAACAGAGAGTAATACATGGTCAAAATATGACCCCGCACTTCAAATTTTCACGGAAACCTGCACACATGCACATTTGATTTACAACTCTCTACTGAGACAGGGCCAAATTTTACCAGTGAGAGTCTTGAAAGGAACCAGTACTAGGTGATCAAGTGTTTAAGGTCTTTAGAGACGACATGAATATATTTCCAAAGACAAAGCAGAACGAGGTATTCAGGAAATCAGCTGTACGCGTAGTCATCAACTAATCAACGAACCAGCCAACCAACAATCCAATTTGGGTACTTCACTACAAACACTGCACGAAACAACAGGCTACGCGTTCATTTCTACATCAACTCCAGGTGGTGGTGGTTCGCCACTGGCCACCTCTGGCTCCTCCTGCTTCACCTCTACTGGGGGTCGACTTTCACGATCGCGGTCCTCTCTATCCCTATCCTTTTCCTTGTCTCTGTCTCTATCACGATCCTCTCGATCATCCTTTTCACGATCATCACGTCGCGACCGTTTTTCCCGTCGATCGCGCTCGTCGCCTCGTCTGTCACGCCTCTCGCTGTCATCGTCCTTGTCTTTCTCGTGTCGCCTTCACAAACAAAATTAATTATTATAGGAAGAAAACTTTTTCATAATCTCCTTAATTACTCACAAATAATTTCGTTACATGAGCAACAAATTACGGTGCAATCTAAACTGACTACATTACCTCTTTTTCCTATCGCTATCCTCATCCCGCCGGTCACGCTTCTTATCCTTCTCGCGTTCATCACGACGTTTACGACCTATAAAGCGCAAATGGAATTCGAGCCTCACTGATTAAACAAATGAATGGAATATCAGTCGCACGTTAGCTAAATAGCGGAAAAGATACTTCAATGGAAATCTTCTGCGAAAGCCAACTGGAAGATGTAACTTCTACACAAAAAAGCTATTAGGTTGAGTCATAAGTCCTCGGACAATGTGAGAGTAGTGACTTCTAGCGATCATAACTCGGAAAAGAGGTGACGAAAATGAACGTGCGAGGCAATGTTAGATAGAGTATGGAAAGCTCTTTCAAACGCACACTGGAGATGGCACCTAACTGTTTTCTTTCCAGCAACTGTGCCTCATGATTTCAAGCCGTCGCAAATCCACATCCGCAACACCATCATATTTATTTTTTATCTGGCCATGAACCCGCGGCAATCGATAGAGGTATGAAGGACGTTTACAAGCAGGAGGTGTACAATTTACAAGTGGCACCAGAAGTTCGCATCGGGCGACTATTCCGTCGAAAATGAAGACCGTCCGGGACGCTCAATGAAGTTGGATTTGAAGGTGCTGCGGAGCCAGGTGGAAGCCGATCCGTATCAAACTACTCGTGAAGTGGCAGCCACCCTTGGGGAGTCGGTCCACAGTTCTTCGTGAATTGAAGTCAATAGACAAGGTGCGAAAGCTCGGTCCATAGACGCCTCATGCTTTGAAGCAGTATGACATGGACCGCCGCGACGACGTGGCACTTTCTCTCCTCACGCTCAAGGGCACCACACGTGGCTCGAGTACCTAGTCACCAGGGTTGCGAAGTCGAACCTCTACCCTAACGTTCACCGGTGTGCTCAATGGATTGACAAAGGTGCGCAAGCAGAAGACTCCCCCAAACCCAACGTACACGCGAAGGAGGTTATGCACTGGTTCTGGCGGAGCGTTCTCCGTGTCGAATAATGGGAGCTGCTAGACGAAGGATGCACAGTGACCGTACACGTCTACATTACGCAACTGAGGAATTTGAAAGCGAATACCGAAGCTACACGTCCACAGCAGCACAAAGTTTATTTCCAACACGACAACGCTCGCCCTCACATTGCAAGAGCGACCAAAACTGAACTGACGAATTTCGGCAGGACAAGTTTATCACACCAACCATGCTCCTCAGACTTAGATCCCTCGGATTACCACCTTTTTCCCCATCTTCAACGTCATCTGGATGGTCAGGACTTTCAAACCCGCGACGACATCAAAGTGGCACTGGTGCAGTTCTCCAAGGGCCAGCTCCCAGCGTTCTAAAGCAAGGACATCTACGATTTGCCCAAGCATTGGCAGAAGACCATCGATTCCAATGGGGCATATTTCAAATGATTCGCTATTGTCGTTTAAAAATTGTAAGATTAATATTATCATTGCCAATTTGTCCGAGGACTTATGACTCAACCTAATATAATTTGATAGCAATTTCTTTGGCTTCACATTAGATAAACTCATCAAGCTACCTTCTGGGCTACCGCTTCGTGACCGATGTCGCCTACTGCTTCGCTCGGAGCGTTCCGATCGTTCGCGATCCCTTTCCCTCTCACGGTCGCGTTCCTTGTCTCGATCCTTGTCGCGATCCTTCTCACGGTCCTTATCCCGCTCCTTGTCACGTTCTTTATCGCGATCACGCCGTTCATCACGTTCGCGGTCACGTCCAGTGTCACGACTTCGTCTGAAAAAAGCACTAGGAAGAATTCGGAATACGACAGAGAATTCAGGGTGTGCAATGTCTCACCGGGGCTGTATACAGTTAACAGTTCATCAACTGCCCCTTAACTAACGAATAAACTACAAGTTTATTCTCTTGCATCGGGCACTTGCTAGAAAAACAGTTCCCTAACGTGTACATAAACCAAAGTGAGCGATACAGAAGTAATAACATCTGACTGCTATATGGAATGCTGGGGCTTTTTATAACTATATTACATCTTGACGCGCGAATAGAGTAACTGGCAAGGATCAAGAAACATTTGCACGCTGTGGAAGTGAAATCCTTCTTAAACAGCTCTTCGTTCTGAGTAGAATCGAAACTATCTTCTCTAAGACTGCCTCGTTGCGAAGTAGGTGAATTTTCTCATTGTGAATTTGAGGACTTTAAAAGAACTAGACCCGTCTGAATTGTATACCACCTCATGAGCTTCCCAATTACCGGAAAGGTTCGTCTATAGTTAACGAATGAAACCCCAAAAACTGTTCCCGGTGGTTGTCCGAGCCAAATTCACTATTCACCTGTTAATATACCAAAATACATACAATCAATGATTCCTTCTCAAGCTGACAAGGAATAGTGGTATCATCAAGCCGTGGTCACCAATCATCAACTTTCGATACCCGTGGCCAGGAAGAATGGAGCTCATGTGTTAGATGGGCAAGAAACAGTAAAACTAGGCAACAAAGTTGCGCAACAAAAGGTTAATTCATTCACTCTGCCGCCTCAGAATCAGACCTATGGTATCAGCACTGAACTGTAGAGAAGAAGAGGTCATGGGTAATTATTTTTTGTGACCTCTCAATCGCTTAACGTTCTATTCGAAATGATCAAGCTACCCATTATTCATAGATCCACCATTGCGAAGTGAAGCAATTGATTTACCTTGAGTCTCGCTTGGATGGACTTCTTGATCGACTGCGTCTCTTATGCCGCCTTCGGTCATCCTCACTAGAACGATTTAAATATCACTTCCATGAAAAATGAATCAGATTTTTAGAGAGGACAAATAAAGAAGAGCAAGTGAACTACCTCTCATCGAAATCAGATGACTCTCTTTTAATCAACGGCTCAAAATCTCGGCCCATCAACGGTGGCGGTCGACCTATGCCTAAAGTAGTATCGGACCATTTCGGAACTAGCATAGTGAAAAAATTATACAATATATCATACAATTTAGTTGCAAAATTGTTACAAATTACAAGATGCTATTGACCAAATGTTGTAAACAATTGAAACTAACTATTAGGTGTAGACGATGAGAATCGATTCTGACCAAACCCTGGTGGTGGAAGCATAGTATTGAAACCAGGGGGCGGCATGCTAGTCATTGGCATTGCCATCTGAGGTGGACGCATGCCAGGAGGTGGCAGGGACGGATTGAACCTAAAATTAGAGGTAATGTTTCCCAAAACTGTGTCGAAGTCCTGTGCCAAATGGTACACTATCACATGCATAGTCCGGGGATCGAATCGCGTGAAGTCACAAGCTCAAACCAAGTTAGCCTCCCAACCCTACGCGGTCGGTACCTTGTCTCGTCTGAATGACAACATTGAATTCTACATCATCTGGCCACAGCAAGTCATTGTGTGGCCACGCATTCGAAACGTCACTATGATTACGCATGAAAGTCAAATGCGGAGCGCACTCCACACGTGGGATTGATCAACGACAAGACTCAACCCTTATCTTAACATAACAGCAACGGATTACTTAAGCTATTGGCAATTCACACGAGAACATTCGAAAAAAAAGAAAAGCTCACCCTGGAGGGGGCATTGACATATCCAGTGTGCTTCCTGACCCTAGTGTGGGTATGGTTTGTGGTTCCAGATCGACTCCAGGAGGTCCATCCACACCAGGCGGTCCAATAATATCAACACCGGGCGGACCATCTACAAAACTACAGCTAGTATAAAAAGCAGCCAAACTTCTAACGTACCCATCATATGAATCGGAGGTACAGTCGCCTGTGCAGGCGGCGGCGCAGATGGAGGTATTCCTGGTGGAGGCTTACTGAAGTCAACAACTGGGGCAGGTGTTGGTGTCTGCAAAAATTTTCCATACTAGCAGTGATCTTTTACTACATCAAGACGGAAACTCGAACGCTAAAGTGCAATACAGAAAGCATTTAAGATGCATACCACTCCAGGAGGTCCTGTTGGCGCATTCGATGGTTGTGGGCCGGCTATGACCGTTCTCATAATTGGCTGAAAAATTTCGAAAAAAGTTCGCGTAACCGATTCTCTTTTAATCAATCTTGAAAGACGAAAACCGTTTTGACTTTCGTAAGTTCATTAGGACCTCAGCACTTACCTCCGAGGTATCCGTCGCTAGCTTGTGATAATGTGGCTTGAACTTTCCACCATTATCGGTTAAAACTTTCACGGCTCCTTCAGTAAGCGGTACCAGCTGGCGGCCTCCAGTGGCTTCAAAGGCAAAAAACATATAGCTAATAAATTAAGTTAGCCTAAAAAGCCTAAAATAAAAACAAGTAACACTTTTACTTACGTGGCATTCCAAGCGGATTTGCAAGATTAATCGATGAGAATAGTGCCTTATTGGCTGCTGCCTGATTACCGTATTCTTGTCTCAACTTCTTTTGTCGCTCACAATAGGCATTCCAAGTATCTTTAAAAAGTACTACATAACTACAAAGCAGGAACAACTCAGTAGACCTTGACTACTGCTGAAGCATAAGCGATGACACTAGCCTTCTGTAAACCCATAATTGAAGTAATCAGTAATATCAGCTCCAGGTTTTCGCCAGGGGCGATCTTCCATTTGGGCAAGATCAATATCATAAATCGGCTTGTCGTTAAGCATTGGGACCGCATCAATGTCCAGCTTGCCAGTTTGACTAACATCGCCGTTTACATCCAAAGAACCTTTCTGCAATACACAAGAACACAATTCTGAATGCAAAACAAAATCAAAGAAGTAATTTGCGAACCGATAAAAAATACGGTGTGAAAAAAAACAAGACCAACTCTAGATAGTTCGCGCCTTCAAATTCCATAAGCCTTTTTCGCTCAAAAATTCCGATCCTTAAGATTGAGAAGAAAAAGATCACAATAAATCCTCTAAGCCACTCACAAGACTGTATTGGACGTTCACTGGTGGTATCACACCAATAGTTACTTCAACATCGTCATCGTCATCTTCATCTCCAGAGTCCGCAAGCGGATCTAAAACGCTTCAACGATAAACATCGTAACTAATCAGTAGCTCGAGGCTGCAGACAGTGTCAAGTTGAAAACTTGTGTTCAAATGAAAGCCATCTAGATGAGCGATAAGCTAATACTGTAACGATAAGTTCGCTACCTTCTATGAACCAGGTCTATTATGCATTGGGATACAGCTAATGCTGAATTCGATAAAGAGAGAGTCTACAAGACAAAAACCGCATGAACTTGGGTCATAGATCCTACACAGTGGTTAACTACGTGTAATTCTTGAGATCACGAAATCAAAAAAAGACAAAACAAAATTGGGGTCATCTCATGAGAGACCAAATCGAATGAAAATGTGAACATATAGCTTTTTTGCGTTAACGAAGTATACTAGCAGTAAGCGTTGCAGAAAGTTTTACTAGCCGAAAATTAAGTCGGATATGACCAACACCGAATGAGTTTGATCGCGATTTTCGCACGCGACGAGGTCGAACCCAAACAAGAATACCGGTACCTCTTCCAGTTAAAGAGAAGCCTTTCAATAACCTTGAGAATCTCCTCACTTTCTGCATAAATTTCTTTTGCTAGTTTCCTAGATTACTAGTAGCCTACCCGATCCAGGGAACGCAACAGCAATCCTTTTCCGCAGCGTTTTGAGCGGTAATTTTGCACAGAGCTAAATCCCCCGCCCATTACATGACCCTCAACCTAATGGATTAGATGTGGGTTCGGGCTAAGAACTTGGATGTTAATTGAGAATTACTTTCTTCAAGAAACATACCTGCCACCGGTTGTGTAGCGTCATGTTTAGGCTGGGCAGGTTGCGCTGGCTCGGGATCTACACCAGGTGGTGCAACATCCACACCAGGAGGTGGAACATCCACACCAGGTGGCCCTTCCACTTCCATCTACACACACTAAAATTGAATCAAAGTCCTCCGCTAACAAGTTTATATGAAATAAAAACGAATTGTACAAAAAAAGGCTGAATACTCGAAAATAAAATCGGTAAGCAACCAGTTCACGGATGGGCAAAAATCTTGTAGAAGCCATTTATTTATACAAAGTGTGTACACTGCTCAGCACAATCCGGGTGCCTAATACAGTCACATCTAAGCGGAGATCTACAGGCGTTCTATAGACGAAACCACACGTACATCAAACAATTGATATAGTAAATCGCGGCAAGTTAAGAAATCAAGTATGTCACCAGATTTCTCACATCTCAATCAATCCTAGTAAATGGCAAGACAATGCTGTGCATAGGAGATTCGATGACTAGAAAGTAACAAAAATATCTCAATCCTCTAAGTCTAGAATTACACAAAACTGCACGAAAAGCACCGGTTAGGATTAATTACTACTGCAAAGCCACCGGACACTACACGTCTAGACATCAATGAGAAAACGATTTGGATAGAACTTCAAACCTTCCGTAGAATCATCACGACAAAGTTTTGCCTGCTCCTCAGCAGCTAGTAACCTATAAGAATCCTGTTATGATACGAAATTCCGAAGACATGAGCCTGAATGAAAAAGGACATCATTCCATTCCCGGAAGGTAATGATGATAAGGATGATAAGGGGGGAGCAGGAGGGATTAGAATAGCGCCAAATGGTGCGCTACCAAAGATACGCCCTAATCGAATTGCAGTACTTTACTCCTTTCACAACCAAGCACCCTCTTTTTTGCAAAGTAAATCAAGTAGCGTGAACCCGTCTGAGAGGATTAAAGGACAACAAATAAAGAAATTTTAAAGACGAACTAGGGAATGTACCAAGAATCGGTTCTCCTTGATATGAAAGCTTACCGTTCTTTCGCCAATATGACCGTAATACCATGACTTGCAGCTAATTCACTCGCAGTCGCGCTTCCATTCAGTTTTACGTAATCAGCTGTAGCTTCCACCATACTCTCTATAGATGCCGTTTTCAATTGCAACACTATAACTCCCGTAGCAAAACGATGTAATCTGAAATGAACGTTTTAGGCAAGCTTAACTTTGGCAAGTTCTTCTAGGACTCACTCCATTGGCGAGTCTTCTCGTCTGCTTAGCGCTTGACAGGCATTAAGAAGATCTTCTGGTGAAAGAAGCTCTAAACCTCGCGCACGATTCACTCTGCAGAACACCTCCGGCAAAGTCATCATTCCTCCACACTCCTGAAATTTTATATCAGGAAAAACTCAACAAACAACTTCCACAAGCACCTTGAAGTATGCAACCACGGACGCATGAAAATAAAATAATAGTACTCGACAAACGAATTCGCACAGTAAGGAAACAAAAGTTTGAACCGCACCTTTAATGGTTCAAGAAGTATTGTACGTAGTTCCTCTCCGAGTTTCTCAAAATAAACGGCACCACTTCCGTAAACTGATTTGGTTACCGGATCAGACACACCAAGAGACAATAGGTATGATTTGAAGGCAATCGTCTGAAACGAAAAGCACGAATAACCCACGTCACAATAAATGAAATGAGAAAATCAGTTCAATGGATGCGGAATAATTAGAGGAATCTTAGTCGAACCTCGTCTTCTGTAATTTCGCCTCTTCGAGAACGTAATTTCTCGGAGATACTTTTTGAAAGATTGACCATATCTCGAGCTGTTTCCATCAGCCGCGACATATCTTCAAATGCCTAAACACAATTCCGTACAGTTTTCTTAGAGTAACAGTTCTATAACTATGTAAAGTATTCGTTATTTAATCGTATTGAGACTCCTATCGCAACTTTGAAGTCTTCTCATGTTTAGAAAAAGTCTGGGATAATAGTGCCCCAAAAGCTACCTGACTGATGGTCTCATGCGTTCGTTGGTGATTTTCAGCCAGACGCTTTTCGAGGCCGGCGATACCCACAGGTCGCATCTGGATGCCTTGGCTAGTCCTCGACTACAAAAAAGGTACACGCAATGACATTATCGAAATGATGAGTACGAGAAATGCCATAGTAATACAAAAAGATCCTTATCCTACCCTACCCCAACCGTTTATACAATATTTATATCATTTAAACTCTAATACTAACAACATTACAATTGGAGATCACGTCTGGCGAAAGAATAATGTTACTACACCCGAATTAAATAGAGTATAATCAGCCGCGTGAAAAATCCGTAGTAGTCTTGGTCATTCTTGACAGAAATGTGAGAACAGTTGAATCATGAGGAGAAAAGAGACCATACCGCGTATAAGAAGGGTACAAGAATTCGGGAAAGTTAATCAAAAAGATTAAGAACATCCAAAATGCTTGACTTTGCCACAGTGCACTTCACTTTCTTTCAACCTAGCAGAGTAAAAAAAAGCACGTGGCCTTCAGTGCGACGCAAAAACCGAGGGCTTCACTGTTCACCTATTCGAACAAGCGCCTAAAACAATCCTATTACCTAACTTTGTTTTAAATAATCGAAAATCGAGACGCTGTCCCATATGGTCGATGTCGATGATTAATGAGGTGATGCTAGTGAGACGACCTTTTGTAGGGATATCGCATCTTCTATATTGACCCACAGATAATTCCATTGAAACCTCTGAGTTACAAGACATGACAACTAAAACTCGCTAAAACTTAGACTGATGCAAGGAAAACAGGTAGTCCCAATAAGTAAAATGCAGTCAAACGAATTGGAAGGAAACGGAAATAGCGCTTTCGCATGAATACTGCTAGTTCTCATAGAGTAATGTAATGTATTAGAAATGTACCATAATGTATGAGAAAACACAAAACACTCACTCCGCCCGAGCTTGATCCTGAACTTGAACGTTGCCATGTTTTTCGTTTCAAAGCTTCCTCATATTTTTTATGGAACTACAAAGTCATACGATGAGCAAAGACAGAGCAACAGGATCGTTTAAAATTGGAAACTTACATCTTCTTCTCCACCAGCTCGAAACACCAGACGAATGTAGTTGAATGGACTCGATCTCTGTGGTCCAACACTATTTGCTGGTGCTGGTTCAAGGCGGACAATTATTTTTCCTCCACGACTGAACATCGATTTATGATGCTTCTCGATGGATTTCACCAGAGAGTGGTGAAGGATAAGCCGACGGTCCTTGAAGTGATACAAGCTTCACAGAGCCATCCAAATAAAAAGAAAAAAGAGATTGGCCGTCAATGAGTTGTATTCAACAATGAAATTATCATAAAAAATGATCTTGCAAAGAAAGATAAATCACCGTAGATTGCTATTTCTACAACAACCTAATTCAATGGTTGCCGAAACTGTTTGACCAAAAGCTGCGATCAGGTCAATGTTCACTACTGAGCAGTTTGTAATTCAAATTAGAACAAAAAAAACGCATTGACTGAAGCGTGAGCTCCATTTCTGAATAGCTAGGTCGTTGCAGTTATTTTAGAACTCTTATAAAGGTACAAAACTTACAGGATCACTCGAATCAGCCCATATTATGCGATGTAGCGTCAGCGAAGCTGTTCCTTGTTCGAATGCAGTCTGAAAATCCATTCACATAATTCTATTCAATAAACTACTGTTTCTGACTTTTTTTAGGCCAAGATTCTTATATTGCAGTAGCAAATAAATAAGCAGTCCTCAAAATATATAAACATACATAATTCAGCATAAGTTTTCTGATTTCTTCCTATTTTATTAGGGTGTTGTAGGTAGGGTATTGGAAAGTAGCACCCTATAATGCAGCGTTGCCCGGGGTTGAATCCCTGAAAACGCTGTGGTCCAGTCATAGTATGGGGCATAGGTATTAAACCGCTACTACGATTCTCGATTGAAGTCGTAATGCAAAGTGCATCCCACAACAGGATTGGCAACGCTAAAGTTTTCACCTCCTCATTCCACCTTATTGAATGAGGCAACCTTTCAGTGGTTTGAAGAACGCTTGAACTAAATTCTCCCAAAACAATGAAGCATCACCATAGCTGCTGCTCAAATCTGACAGGAAGATAAGCATAGACGACTTGCTCGAATAAGTCAAATCATTTTCTCTCCCAACTTTCCAGAAAGGGCACTTTGGGCTATGACTGAATTTGTAACAAACGAACGAGAAAGTTTCTGTGTAGGATGGACTCATTAGGAAATGCATCACAAATCATAATTTAAAAGCGTTGTAAATTTCACATTCCTACTTGTTGATCGTATTTATCATTGGGAATAAGAGGCTAGGTTTGCAAAATTCTGACATTATTATTACTTAGAATTTTGGGGTGTAGTAGCGATCACACTTATAAGTATATTACTTAAGTTACTCAGGTTTTTCGAAAGATAACAACTGAATGAAAGAAAAAAGAACAAAAGCAACAAAATGATAAACAAAGAAACCAAATCATTAAAATCGTACATGTTTGAGATCACCGTCGTAGATACCAACATGCCCTGCTTGACATAAAAGGTCTTCTAAGTTTTCTCCTGGCTGATACCATGTCCATCGATCCATAACTGAGAACAATGCTTAATAGGACAGTGGCCTTTTAAACATGCTTTTACAATTGCTTGAACATAGTTTTCCGATTATTTGATCATACTCCGAGCAGGGTTTAAAAGAAAAATGAAGATAACGAAATATAAACAGTTTTTGAAAATCAGGATCAGGAAAAAGTCTCAGAACACGAAAATGGACAGGTCTGATTTGCATTTGAGTAGATTTTCGGTGGAAATTTCTAGATATAGCGAGCCCGACTGGCCTAATACGGAGCGAAAGCTGAAAAATCAATAGCACACTCACAAAAAAATAAACGATTTCCGGCAAGTGTTCCTCCGGCACACCAAGAAACTGTCATTAAAAGCTTTAAAACATCAAAAATATGCCGATTTTGAAAGTGAGCTCTATGAAAACAGAAGAAACTAAAGGTAAAAACAAAAACTTGGATAACGGCGACCGCCGAGGCAATAAAAACCCATCCTCCTCTGCGTCTCATCCACAGGGATAGACACCAGACGGAAGAGTACGACTACGTGGAAATGAACCAACCGAGCCGCAGGCATATCTGCGAAGTTTACGAGGTTCCCATATTCAGACCCAGAAAGGAGAAGTTAGCCGTCTTTGGGGACCTATAACAAAGCTCTGTGGGAAAGAGCACTTTGCTAGCACACTACGGTTTACACTTTTGAAATGAAATGAACCTAACCGATTTAAAGCCCCATTTTCCCACCCGACTTTGTGCTCAAGGTAGTCAGTCATCTTACCTACCCAGTATTTCGTCTCTTCCGAGGCTCAGTTGAAAAACCATATTTGAGGCAGATTTGAGACAACTTACAAGGACAACCTCTTGAAAACGTACATATGTAGCAGGAGAGTCTCAACCGTTTTCGCCTTCTTATCTGTGTTTCCTCAGCGAGATTAGCCTATTGGCAATTTCGTGTTCATTCCGACTATACGCACGAAATCGGCATCTCACGAACTTTTTCCGTTCGTTAGATTTGATCAAGATACTTCACCTCTGTGGCACAGAACCGTTTCGAAGCTCCCTCTTCTCTTTCAGAGTCTGAAAAGTAGTTCTTTTCTGAAAAATCTTTTGATGAGTTCCAGTCCATAGCGCTAGGTATGCACGACACAGTGAAGTGACCTTTTGAGCTACATCTCCGCCGACAACTTCAGACTAGGGACACGGGACACTCCTGACCGCCACCCAACCTTACCTCAGTTCAGAGCCTGAGAAGAATCTCGCAATTGTGCGATAATGTAGAAGTGGGTATAAGAAAAGAATTGGCAATGGCGATGTGACTGGACCGGATATTTCCAAATGCGCCACATTTCGTGACTCGTTACAATAGTGCTTAATTCTACGGTAATATTTCCGTTTTGGGCGGAGGTGGTGTAGTGACAAATGGCCCACTTCACACACACATGGTCGCATCGATATCCGCCCATGCCGATCAGCCTCCATTGGCATCTTTCATAGTCCACGATTGTATAGGCCGCATGCGCATTCATTGAGCCACTGATTCCGAATGGAAGTCGAATGCGTGGGCGCATTCTTCAGACGGGATTTATTAGCGCCCCGCCCCGAGACTTTATCCTTTATCCTTTGCTTCCACCCTATGTGAAAGAGGCACCCTCGATAGAGTAATTTACAAATTACGGATTCACGAGTTCCCTGAGCTTCCAGACGCTATTACTTTGCAGTACCATAGCAAAGCACTTCAGTGTCGTTACTCCCCAGAGGACTGCTTCCGCGCGTATTGAGTTTGCGCAACATTGTCGAGTAAGTAAAACTACTTAGAACTACCCATTTCATCATTTTATTTGCCTACCTCCTCCTACCCACGAAGCACATTTCGATATATTTAGCTACGCAGTATTCCTTAGGGACGTTTGTAGTCGGCACTCGTTGCAGTTTATTTTAGAGGTTGTCTCTCATTTCGTCGTGATAGCTCTTACCATTAGACAGTTAACCGAAAAATGTATGGGACCCTATAACAGGAAGCGATTTCTGGGTCACGGTTGATCGTTCTACAGAAATCGATGATGATGACAGAAGATGTAGTTAATTTGTCGCGATAATGTAATTACTACTGTTCCCTTCCACGTCAGTGAAGGGCAAAATCTTTCGCCGTTGATTCATCCTGGTATTCATCCCCGCATTCGACTTCCACTACATTACCGTACACTGCAGTGCCAATGCAAGTAATTGTATAGGCTACATACGCATCTCAAGCGCATCTACGATTCTGAAGCCAGTATCATTGGACGTCAAAAATTTTTGATCGTCTATGAATTAGTTTTTATTATAAAGTCACTTCTTTCCGGGAATGCCAGTACTGAAAAACATCCAGTTTAATCAAAGTCAGCTGATTAGTATTCCATCATGTTAAAGGGAGAATTTGTACCTTCAGAATCGTAGATGCGTTCTGAACGACTTGTGGCTTACCCAATGACTTGAATTGACCACCCGATTTACTAGTCAGTGGGATCGATACCCGCCCAGTCCAATCAGGATCACCATCCTTAAAAGATCGAGTAGTTAATGGTAATAGGTTTGTCTGGTAGGGTAGAAGCACCGACTTGTACCCGGCTAGCTACCTTAATCCGTCATATGGGCCCAAACGCTTCCAGAGTCTCCCTATCATTCTGAGTGGGAGTTGGTTACACGGGCTCATTGTGGAAACGGCCACACAGCGTCAAAAGCGTCAAAAGAATCTCGTCTTTAAACTCGAACAGGACCTAATCGACCATATTGAAGTCCCTGAGAGTTGGTGCTTGGCAAGTTTTATTTGTCGTTCAGGTATGGCAGAAAGTTTTATGGCCAATAAAGACCATCCTACCACAAATTTTTCTACTGAATACGTTGTTTGTAATATGTCATGTTCATGTCGTCCTTGCTTTTGTCGATTGATTGTCTTCAGTGGTCATAAACTTTTTTCGTCTCTGATTTCGCTTCTGTTGCATAATTCTTTCGGTACCAGTCTTTTTCAATGGTCGCCTCAGGCAGGTTTCTGACCCTTTCATGCATTCCTCCCTTCCGCTTTTCCACACCTACCAGTTTCAATGTAATGCTATAATAGTGGCCTCAATGTATACGTCTTAGAACAACCATAATACCTGTCAAGACCTTGGAGACGATTCGGGAGTGAACACCTACGAAAACAGCTCAGAGTTCTGGGGAAGGCCAACAACTATACCTCGAGAAGGCCAAAGCGACGAATATTGGTTGACTAATATTCAAGGAGGCTAAGTTATACGGTAACATACAGTAACTCAGAGCCTTTCAGCGAGTAATCAGTAGTCTGTAAAGTGGTACGTTACTGAGTCGGGCACAATAAATAGGCGCATGCTAAAAAGGTGGTCATGTGCGCCATCGCAAACTGCACATCTGGACGTTACCGCCGAGAAACAAAGGAGAGTATATTAAGGACCATAATAGGTTGGGCTACGGATCTCCTTCACTGAGGGTTCTCTCTCACTGAAGGATCCCCAGCCGGTTAGTGACGAGGCTACGTAGGGCGTCCCCAGGTGGCGGATAGGGGAACTAATCGCCGACCAAAAGTCACCGGTACTTTCCCAGAGACGCAGGTGGATTCAGGGGATGGACTCCTTGATTCTGCTGTGCTGGGTCGATATACCCTCTGTTTCTCGCAGGTGATCCATGAATACGTGTGTGGAGAGTCTGTGGGTGCAGTTGGTATCCTGCCCATCGACTCGGCCAAAAGCTTGCATTCGAGTGACGAACAAGTCACGCTGGGAAGTATCCGGGAGGCGATTCGGGGCCGCCTCCAAAAACAAAGCCCCTCGTCCAACCCCCCACGTCAGAGCCTGGCAAGCTACACGATGGGTTTTTCTTTCACCGCCAAAAACAGTAATAAAAATGGGCCTCATTCCCCTGAACCTGAGGGAGCCCCCAATACGGCAGCGTTGGGTAGGACCGCTCGGGAGAGGCTGCTAAAATCTCAGGGCCAAAACAGGCTGCCCAAAAGGAGAAGGACTAGGATGGCGATCTGTACTTTCAACGCACGGACGCTTGCATCGGAAGCGTGTATAGAAGACCTGATGATGCAAGCTAGAAAGATCAAGTACGACGTCATCGGACTGACCGAGACGAGGAGGCATCGCCCGCTGCACGCTGTATTTGAGACTGGAGAAGAACTGTTCCCTGGAACATGCGACAGTAGAGGCGTCGGCGGTGTAGGTGTCCTCGTCAATACGCACTTGGCCATGAACATCGATTCGTACGAAAGCTTAACAACCCGAATCGGACGTTTGCGATTAAGAAGATGTGGCTCAATCCCAGCTCTAACCATCTTCGTTGCTTACGCACCAACATCGAGCTACGAAGAAGAGGAGTTGGAAGCGTTTTATATGGATCTGGAGAGGCTCTACAGAGAAGACCACACTTTCTTCAAGGTCATCGTCGGTGATTTTAACGCCAAGATTGGCCCCAGAAGAACGGCTGAAGAGCTTCACATCGGGACTCACGGAGTGGAATGGAATGGGCAGGGTGGAAGGCTGTCCGAGTTTATCATGACGACCCACACCATCCATGGTAACTCGCAGTTCCAGAAGCCCTCTCATTTAAGATGGACATGGGAGTCACCTGGTGGACAGTTCCATAATGAAATAGACCACATCATCTTCAATCGGAGATTTTGCCTGACCGACGTCGCTGTTGTTCCGAAGTTCTACACGGGATCGGACCATCGTCTCCTCCTCGCTAGATTCTGCTTCTCAGTGCGTGGGGAGAGAGCTATGAAGTTTCGGAAACGAAGCCCCATAACCTCCATCAACTGGGACAACTTCGCTTTCCTTGCGAGTAAATGGGAGGATTCCGTTATCGACAACATCGACGAAGAATACAACCGGCTCGTCGAGCATCTTCACGATAGTGCTACGAAAGCAGTGAGTCTACAAGTAGCCAAGAGACGACTCTCTTCGGAGACTCTCGAGCTGATACGCCAGCGTGGAATCGCGCGAGCTGCAGGCAATTATCAACGAACGTCCGAACTTGCGAAGCTATGCAGAGAAGCGATAAAGGAAGATCTGAAAGAGAGAAGAGCAGCAGTCATGGACGAAGCCGCCGAGGCCGGAAAGAGCATTCGCAAAGCCCGACGGAGCTTCGTCAATTACAAGACCAAGATGACCTCCCTTCGTCGTCCGGACGGAACCGTTACTGCATCCCGGAGGGCAATGGAGAAGGTCATCTACGACTTCTACTCGGATCTCTTCGACAGCCACGTCTACCTGCCTACTCACCATCTTAGGCAAGACGAATATATCGCTCCTTCGGTTCTCCCTTCCGAAATACGAAATGCCATCACGTCGATGAAGAACTGTACAGCGCCCGGTCCTGATGGGATCAAACCAGAACACCTGAAGAGTATACCACCAGTCATCATCAAAACTCTGGCTAGGCTCTTCACACGGTACCTGTCGGAATGCAAAGTGCCCACGTCGTGGAAAACTAGCAAGACTGTGTTGTTGTACAAAAAGGGAGATCCAGACGATATTGGCAATTATCGCCCAATCTGCCTGCTGTCCGTAATCTACAAGCTTTTCACTCGTGTCATCCTAAACAGGATTGGCAGAATATTAGATGAAGGACAGCCATGCGAGCAAGCAGGGTTTCGGAGAGGGTTCAGTACAATCGATCATATCCACACCCTAACAAGGCTCATTGAAGTATCGCGAGAGTACAAAATGCCGCTATGTCTTACGTTTATCGACTTGAAGAAAGCCTTTGACACCGTTGAGACAGAAGCGGTAATTGAAGCCCTGGGCAACCAGGGTGTTCCTACGCAATATATAAGGATGCTTCGTGAGCTCTACGACAGCTTCACGACCAGGATTTCACCATTCTATAAGGAAGTCATTGTCAACGTGAAGAGAGGTGTCCGGCAAGGCGATACTATTTCGCCCAAACTTTTCAGCGCCGCCCTCGAGAATATCATGCGTCATTTGGAATGGGAAGACTTGGGAGTGAAGGTCGACGGCCGCTTCCTACATCACCTCCGCTTTGCAGACGACATCGTGCTTATAACACCGAACATCGAGCAGGCGGAACGAATGCTGGCCGAATTCGATAGTGCTTGTGGAAAGATCGGCTTGAGGCTGAACCTAACGAAGACGATGTTCATGAAAAACGGACTGGTACCTGATGCTCCTTTCACGTTAAACGGAACGAATATCTCCGAATGCTCTAGCTATGTGTATCTAGGTCGGGAAGTCAACATGATGAACGACCTAGCTCCAGAGCTGTGCAGAAGGAAACGCGCCGCGTGGGGAGCATTTAAGAATATCGAGGGAGTAGTGAAGAAGACAAAGAACACCCGGCTCCGCGCTCACCTTTTCGACACTGCTGTCCTTCCTGCTTCGACGTACGCCTCGGAGACCTGGACTCTACGAAAGCAGGATGAGCATGCTGTCAGCGTTACTCAACGCGCTTTGGAAAGGGCGATGCTCGGAATTTTCCTATACACGCAAGTGCAGAAGGGAATCCGGAGTTCCGAGCTCCGTCACCGAACGAAGATCAGGGATGCCGTTGATTACGCCAAGAAATCGAAGATCAGGTGGGCCGGACACGTTATGCGATATAGTGATGACCGTTGGACCAGGGCGGTTACTGACTGGATTCCTCGGGACATCAAACGAACTCCAGGAAGGCCGCCAACGAGATGGTCAGACTTCTTCACGAAAGCTCTGAACGAAAGGAATGTTGAACCTCGTGTCCCTGGAGCGAGAACGATTCACTGGACCACTCTGGCTCGTGACAGGGACGAATGGAGACGTTACTGGCGCCCGCTCGAGGAAGTCGATGATCAACGGGACGACAGGTGATACAGGTGACAGGTGAATAGGTTGGGGCTTGTATCTACCTCCTGATGTGGGATCCGCCTCTCAGCTGGATATGGTTGCACCAAAGCTGCAGCTGGAGAGTAGATGCTAATAGGATGTAACAAGCGGCAATCTAGGATACGATATGACACGTACAAGTAAATTACTGCCTGCTCACCAAGATCTCATTACAGTAGTACATCCTCAAAGTGAACTGTGAAGTCTGGGGTCCATATTTCACAGATTTCCGGATTTTCGCTTTATTTCAATTATTGTAGAGCGCTAACCACAACCACTCCTTCTTCTTCTCTTCCCTTACAGAGAATGCCGTAGATTGAAGGAATTACCTGACGGGAACAGCGGACTCTGCGACTGCGCCGGATCAGCTAAAATTTCCGTGTAGTTGCAGGGTCCGTTGTTCTTGTTAGCTACGTCCTTCAATATGCGGCACCTTTTGCTATTACCTTGGCCTCGGAGAGGTCCTTCGTGATCACATCTCTCCACTTTTCGTTTGAACTTCTCGCGGTCTCTTGAGCTTCGAATTCCAGTGCATCTGCGGTCGGATCCTCTCGTGTTCTTCGAGCACTTGCCCATACTATGACAGTGACCACTACCGCTACTTTTTTTTGAAGGATAAAGGACGCAGTTTTCAGAGTTAATTAGTCCCGTCCGAGGGACGCGTTCCCGCATTCTCAGACAGGTTCGCTTCCATTCGTAATGGCGTATTGAATGCGTATGTGGTCCATACAATGAATAGCGGTGGCCGGCCGATATACAAGCCAGTGCTCTTATTCTCCTAGACGATTCTGCTACAAACTAACCTACTCCGTGGGGATGGAAGGCTTTGTTGGTCCAAACGGATATCGATCCGAGATTCGAACCCGTTACCATGTGTGTGAGGTAGCGCGCCTTTGCCGCTATACCACCTCCGCCCCACTACCACTTCTTATTCCTATTTATTTACTGTTCCCAACATCCCCGAGAATTGTTCTGCATGGATTTGATTGAAGCACTGATGCAGATTACCGTTTTTCTCTACTTCAGCAGTGGATCTCATCACTTTTCCGTTTTGACGATGTCAGGAGGCTCATGCTACCTACCCCGTAGAGGAACCCATACTTCGGAGGAACATATCCCCAGACATCGAAACAGAACAAATCTGTGAGGCAAGCTTTGTGGATATTCGCGAAACTGCTCCGATTGCTACTTCTTTTCTGCTATCCCCCTGAAATGGAGTGCTCCTCAGGGAATTTCATCCGTATGCCCACCTTTGGGAAACACGATGCTGTTTATGTCTTAATACATCACATTTTTTCTTTTTTCAATTTCCGTTCCCGGTTTTCTGTCTTCTTTCCCTTGTCATTCCGAGTTTTAATTTCTTTTTGGGCTACAGTAGCTGCTGAAAGTCTACGAACACCCATACTGGTAGAACTAAGCTTTTCGAAGGTGTTAAAAAGCTCAGTTCCCATTAGCACCTTTATTTTTTGCTTCGTTTGTTGAAATTATGTGTTTCTGTCGGAGATGGTGTAGTGGCGAATGGCGCACTTTCACATGCACATGGTTCGGGATCGTTACTCATCGAGGTCATACAAGCCTTAGACTCTCCGCAATTGGTGAGTTGGTACCAGGCTCGAAGTATCGGGGGCCGATTCACAAGTTAGTGCTTTACCAGGACGAAAGCGCTTCGGGAGTTGGCTGGCCACCCCAAGTCATTGTAAATGTAAGACACACACGCATCCAATACGTCACTAAAATTTTAAATGAAAGTCTATTGCGGAGCGCAGCTCAAAGATGGGATTGAGCTCAGTAAGAGTGTAGCGTAAAAACAAAAAATTATTAAAACTGTTGACATCGAAGAAAAGACTTTCTGCCAATTTTTGGTGCAAGTCGAATTGAAAAAAAAAATATTCCGAGGATGATTTAGGAAAAAATTGGCTTCTGCCATAAAAAAAGTCATTTAAAAAAAGCCATGTCGATTGGCAGCCCTTGAAGAGACATGTGTACACAAATATATTATTTGTGTACTTCTAACCGTAACTCTGCCAGATACCAAGTGTGAGCTTTTCGTTTCAACCAATTCAACCACTGGCAGATACGATCTAGTTAGCAAATGCGAAGCGTCTTATGCAAGGTGCTCTTAATCGCCTTTACGGCCAATAGAGCATTCGGTTAGAAAGAGAGGTTACAGCTGTACTTTTATGCTGAAGGAGTAGGGAGCAAGGTGGTTATCCCTTGGACCTCGAATGGTCTAGATTGGTCTTCCATTTAGGTCCAGCCTCCACGTTCACCATTGAGGTTTAATAATCTCGTTGAGACTATTACTCACGAAAGGAAGTGGTAATGCTAAATAGGCGGCATGATCTTCTTTATGAGGGAGGAGGCGGAGCGGTGACTTCTGCTACCGGTACAGTAGTCGTAAGCTGCTTCTTCAAGGGTAGACCATCGGACATTATGCTAAAGAACTTTCTGGAAGGCTTACAACGTCACAATTTGCATTATACAACACCTTATACCATTTCCGATGGTTTACACTCGAAGGCGCATTTCACGACTTCTGTACCGCTAGTATACAGTATCAATGTTCCGCCTCCTCTCTCATGGAGGAGATCATGCAGCCTGGTTAGCATCACCGTTTCCCAACCATCTCAACGAGACCTAAAGGTGAACTTGGAGAATGGACTGCTAGATGGAAAACCAAGTTCGAGCTTTCATTCGTGGTCCAGAGATATTTACCTCGCTCCCTTCCCCTTCAGAGAGGAAGACTTATGAGATGAGGTCTAGCTTCATGTTCACTTTCTAACGGAATGCTCTGTCGGAAGTAATGATGGTGGACCATCAAACATAGAGCTTTTCGCATTCTTCGTTAGTCTGTCGTACCAGATTCGACACTGCGTGAAAATGTTTTCTTACCATTTTCTATCCGTTTGTAAAACATTGAAAGTGCGAGAATCTCAAGATCCTCGACAACTGATTGGTTCATTTTATCCAGTACTCATCTAATGCAAAAATTATGCTGCTCATTTTTTTAGTATGACTATTGTTGGTGAAATTTATAACCCTGGCCGGGTACTTACTGGGCTCCTACCAACGTACAACTCGGTAAGACCATGAAAATAATAAAATTCAGCTATTCAGAGGCTTACGGAAACCATTCCAGAGAAAAACCCAGGAAACTGTCAATTGTAATTTTTGCTAAGATGCAGAATCCATCATGGATCACGTACTTGCACCTAAATTCCTAATAAATCTCATTATGGCTGAAATTATTTTTTCCTACACTTCCTATTTTTATTTCAATGGAAGCGATCGTCATTATCAGTGGAAATGACCATCTAATTGTCATTTCGGGGTTATGTAAAGCGTAAATGGCAGGAATGTGGCGTTCACACTGAAAATGCTTCGATGGAAAGTCAACCAAACAAAAGCCGAGAGCGGGTGTGCTTTCAGAACCTCAGAGGTCAAAAACGATTTCTGAAGCCTTCTGCAGCGATTCAACGGATTGGAACGTCTTCTTCGGCCATCGATATCTTCTTTGTCATCTGTCGCTAATACCACACCACGGACCCCCTTTCTCGAATGTTCTGCGGACCAGACAATGCTATTGCTCACATCGCATAGCAGATGGTCGTTTTACGGCCCTATGTTTACGCATAATTCGCGACGATGCATCTTCGCAGTGGAGGGTAGGCAGCACTTTGGCGTGTTGCCAATTTGTACTAGTTAACATTCGATTAACTATGAAGCCCATCTGGAGATGGGCAGGAGGACACGGGGTGGGCTCTCTCGCACGTAAAGTGGATGGGCTCGACCTTATACCAATTGCCGCCCTTTCTTATTGCTTTGCATAAGTCACCTTGCAGTTTACATTTTACAAACAAAAGTTTGATAGTTCTGCTCAGATAAAAACCTTTGTAGTTCCTATGAAGATTGCTGACTCAAGGCCTACTGAACTCACTTTTTTTGAGATTAATTTTTGGCCCTTTTAAAATCATTTCACTTCTTTTTACGTCAATAAAACCATTTTTACGTATACATACAAACTGAACCAGAAAGCCTCATAGGCAATCGAATTTGTGTATTCTCAGTGTTTGTCAGATTCAGAAGAATGATACGTGGAGATGTGACTTCTAGACAATGGCGAAGAAGGTGAAGTCAGGTCAATGCTTCGACTTTCATGTTGGGGCCCTATCAACGCTTTCTGTTCTTTTTTGCTTCTTTTTTTCCCTCCTTGACTACAGCTCTTTGAGCTGATCCGGTTGTTTGACCTTAAAAGGTTGCCTTATCAATCCCGTATGAGGGATGCGTTCCGCACTCGACCTCCATTCGAATCGTAGTGGCGTAATGAGTACGTATGTGGCCTATACAATGACTTGCGGTGGCCAGCCGATGTACAAGTCAGTACTTTTTATCCTCCCAGGCGAGTCCAGTACCAATTAACCGACCCCGGAGGGATGAAAGGCTTTGTCGGCTCAGGAGGGCATCGATCCGAGGTTCGAACCCCTGACCGTGCGTGTGATATAGTACGCCACTTGCCACTAAACCACCTACGCCCAGTTCCAATTTTGGTATATGTTCAGGAATGAACAGAGCCAAAAATAAATAAAAAAGTAAACAAGTGAATGAAAAACTAATCAAATAAGGTGGTCGACTTCAAAGTTACGACGCCTTCAACTTTCTTTCAAGGTTTCGAAGATAGCTGAACTGCTTGTGAACAACCTGATACAGCAACCGACACTTTTGCTAAGGAGTTGTCTCCTTTTTACGGTTGCCAAATAGGTGAATACAAAATTCTTCTTAGACACTTTGGACCTTCGCTTAAAGCCCTCTGATGGGAGCATCCCACGTTCACTATAGCCGGCATTCGGATGAGCTCTATGAATTTGGATTTTTCGAGATAAAAAAGAAAGTTCTCCGAGAAAAACCAAAAAGAAAAGCTTTCCGGACACTGAGATTTCCGCCTGAATCTTTGAGAATTACTTTTTTCTGCTCAAGTGACGGAACGTGAATGCGTTAGTTTGCTGTAAAAGTACTTTTCATTTCGCAAGCGCTCTTATTAGTATTGACGGTGGCTTCAACAAAGTAACGTACATGTTCTCCTTACAAAAAGCTCTCCACCAGAATTCATGCGTGGGGATGAATAAAGACTTCATAATGTCAGATAAGTTTCGAATCCTGTGATGCCGATGAATCCAAGCATGTCTTTCTTGCGATGGTATAGGGCTTATAAACATCTCCGTTCATCTACCAGTCTACCTTGGATCCATAGTAGATGCATGAGCTTGCTCTTCTCATTCTATTCTTATTGAGGACCTCAAAAAGAAACCCTCTGGGAAATCTCGAACACTTACGAGAAACATTTCAGAAGAAAAAAATCGTCAAGGTAACGAACGTGGCTTTTTGTTTTTGTACAAGACACATTGTGTTTCCTCCATGAAGCCACCACAGTTGCTGTGAAGATGTAAATCAAGATCATTGGTTTGTTCAACAAATCAGGCGACTTGAATAGTGTCCGCATAATGTGACATAGCCGCGACGCGTATGCAACGTCGAGGCACTATGCTGTGACGCTGCGCCTTGTGGTGCTAGATGAATAAACCAAAGGAGAGGAAGGAAAGAAAGAAGAAGAAGGAGGAAAAATAAATCCTTGTGATGATCTATGAAGCTCTTTTGAGAGGTGTTTCAATTGATGAGGTAGATCAACATCGGCCATCGATCGATGAATTGCCATGCTCCGACGCTACTGGTTTCATTTATTGAATTATCTGCATTCTGTTTTCTGTTCCAGCTGATTTGTTGATGTTTATTTTTATTTTACTTTCCTTTTTTGTTTTTTATGGAGTTAAGAGAGAATTACATCTACAAAACTGCCAAGTTCTCTCTTCTGCTACGCTGAAAATTTGATCCGTTAGAGGAACTTCTTCGGCATCTTTCCGTTACTATTTCAGTTGGAGGAATTTTTGGATGTTTTTGTTTATGTTTAGTGAATACATAAGATCGCATTGCTGTAAATAACTCAGGAAAGACTTTCTGATCGCTTTTTTATTAATTTTGAATTAAAATTCGTATTTTACGATTTCTTGGAATAATATGGCCCTTGTAATAAGCTTGATTAATTTGTACAGAATGCCCTGGAAGTTTATCTGGGGAGGATCTAAAGACCCAGCCATTAGGGTTATCTGTGTTTCCTCTTGAATCCCTTCACCTCTCCTCTAAGCTGCAGACGCCCGCTGTTCCACGCAATCGGTCTCATAATACATCTTAGGATAGCTTGCAACAATGATGGATGTATAATAGATAACGCGTGTCTTACAATGTCCTCCGAGACTTACCAGTAATCTGTCAGTCAGTTAGCTCCCATACGCGTCGGTGGACATGGGAGGCTGGCTTTCCGTCGCCGATCTCGTCGGCATCATCATTTATGCTCATTCATCTGGTTGTCACTGCTTTCACAGAGGTTTTATTGGTTTTGACCCATCTCAAGAGGTCGAGAAGGAGAAAGTGGGCTCGATTTCTCCCCAAGGAAGCTGCTCCTGAGGCTTAAGCGTGTGGGAAGGGGTTTGGGGTTACCACTGCTGCCCTGTACCTCCAGCCTTTCTAAATCTCCGGCTTTATTCAACCCTTTAGACTTATTCAAGTGGACCTCTCTTAAATGGGTATTTTATGCAGCTGTTAACCTACTCATTTTAGCTGCTGGCCCCACATTCCTCTCTCAAGTTCCCGAATCATCTGACTTCAGAAGTGTTTCCAACGGGACACCAAAGGACCCCAAAACAGCATCAGGCGAGACCGAACTACTAGTTGTTGGACTAAGTTTGGGAGGTGAATAAACACAGTTAAGCATTCTTCTCAGAAGGAACCATTCGTGTAATAAGTAACGTCACTGGCTTACGTCTGAATAATTGATAATCGTATCCGTGGCAATTGTGGAGGTAGACGAAAGGCCTTTAGCCGTTGGCCCAACTCGTCGACGTTTGCTAACTGAATATTCCACTCGTTGGTATTGTTACAATTGTTCAACTCTATTGACGACATTTTAACGACTTCACAGTAGCCTTTCAGTTTTCTATGGGGTACATTAGCGGTTAAGAGTCATTCTGAGCTTGAGTTCATGCTGAATGCTCAAAGAGCTGCACAAGGCTATTTACTAGAATTACCCGAAAGTTTCTTTTTGCAAATTGTTCTATATAGTTCCATAACTTTTCTTCAGCAGCGTTAGTATCCCAATTAGCTATGCATTTAACAGAATTGCTTTTGATCTCCTCTCTTCTGTCTGTAAAGTTTCATCTGCGACTAAGAACCTAACTGACTACTAATACAAGCCGATGTTCCGATACTTGAATTTCCTTACCTCAGAAATTTTCTTCCAAATCTGTAGAAGGCCTCGGATGAGCGGTAGTGTTAGTAAAGTACTCGTCAGGGGTGTGAAGAAGCTTTCAGTATCATCTTGGACTTTTTTTTACTGATTGAGACGTCCATCTTACGATTCGATTCGTACTGTTCGTATCTCTACACTTGCCTTCGGAAAATCATCCAGTTGGAGTTCTACTCCATTAAAATCGCTTGTGGCGATGCTCTTTCATATATGATATCTGAACAGAGTTGCTCTCTAAATTTCTCCGAGTTACTTTGTGCATGACTAGGACTATCTGAAAACAAAAAAGATCTATTTCAAGTTTCCATAGAGAATCCAGCTTAAGTATCATTATCGGGTCGACTCGCAACCAAAAACTTTCAGAGAGTGAGGAGTAAGATAACCGCTCCATTTCAGAGCTCAATATGAGGCAGGCTCCCATAGGCCTCACCATTTTCTTTCGGCTACGCTGGCTGCTTTCTTGCCGGAAGCCGTTACTGAAAATGGTATCAGGAACTGTCAAGATCCGGCTTTTGAGGATTTTCTTCTATAATAAATATCCCTTTACCTGAAATAGGATCATGAAAAGCGAGCAATATTTCTGGCTGATCTTTTTACTGTTGCAATGCTGCAACTGTTCTCTAGCATATGATCAAATGCTTGCGATGTGATGTTTATGCAATTCGCTTCTGATCTTTGATTCCTAAACATGACTCGGCAACACCTGAGAACACTCAAATTTCTATTGATGTTTAAATGTTTTCTTCACGTTTTCTATGAAGACATGGATTCATCAGACGTGGAGTTTTCTAGCAGTCTCTCTTCCATTCTAATTCCATCCGTGAAATTTCAGAGCTCGGAGACAAGGAGTTATACTTTGGTAAACAAGTTCGTGGGATGGTGAGGGGATGGAAATGGTGGGAATGGGCTAGAATAAGCACTGAGTAGACCATGTTGTTCGTAAAACCGTTTGCCTCTGCCAGAACTTCCAGTCGCGTTGTGGTCATTGCCCCGTGTTGCATTGTTTGGATTGGTGTAAACATCTTGCGCCAACGGTCTTCACACGGTCTCATCGACTAAGCACTCTCTATCATTTCAATATTCAACCAGACATTGTGTTCAGTCGTTCAGGATTCTACTACCTAACGTCCTTGACTTTTATGCTACATCCACTACTCTTTTAAACATCGAGCTTTCTGATTTCTAGGAACCTTCACCGACGTTCTGACCTTGAAAAGCCCTCTGCTTGTGACCCTCGGAGTGTCGTGGTGCTCAGAAAACCCACTAGATATCTCCGGAGTATTAAGGAGGAACGGAGGAATTCATACACGTCATTAGTGTAGAGTGTTGATTCTGAACTCTTTCCATTCTTCATAGATCATACTGCAACCTAGCTGAACCAACGATTTCACATGAACATATTTCGTGGAAGCGGTAGATAGAAGAAATTAAGGAAGTTCGAAAACTCCATCTCAATTTCAAAGAAACCATAATTGACGGCATTGGGAATTTTTTTGCAATGGTCAGTTCTACCAGCTTTGGCGCTCAGAATAGCAAAAAGGGAAGTGATATAACTTCAAAATACTTATTTCGGCTTGGTGACCCTATCGAAAAGTCCGATTAGTATGGCTAGAACTGTAAATTACTTATCGCTGCAAAGAAATGCAGAAAGTGGATGTTCTTCATGATATTTCAAGAAGTTCCAGTAAAACTTGTGAAGAATCGAGAAAGCTTCGAAGTCGAACCATTCTTTCTTACAGTCTTATATCCGGAGAATGGGTCCTTACTTTTGTGTTATTGTGCCTTTTCACCCTTTTTCGGTTCCTGTGTACCACTTTGCCACCGTTACTTCATAAAATAAAGCGAATTTCAGTCATGGGCGTGAAGCTGCACTATGCGGGTCCCACCCATGGCCCGAGGATCTAAGCTAGGATTTCTTAGTCATTACATTTGAATATGTTTGTTATTATGGTAGAGGTGGTGTAGTGGAAATTAGCGCACTATCTCACATCCATGGTCCGAGGACAGAGTCTCAGATCGACACTCGCCCGAACCTTCCAAACGAGGATTAAAGTACTGGCTTGTTCATCGGCTGGAGATTGCAACATTGTATCAGCCACATACACATTCGAGTTGCCACTAGATTCTGGGTGGGCAATCGCCACTAGTGAGTGGAGAAATGCCGATTGACCGACTTTAATTGGTAGTTCTCCACAGAATTAGTGGTAAAGGGATATTCTATTGTGAACTGTTCACCCTTCTCCTTATCCTTCACCCTTCTGCTAGAAATCTATGAGGGTTGAGCACTTCGTTGACCTGTTTTGGGATAAGCTCTCTCATTCTTTTCTCATTAAGAATTGTGTGGCTTCTTAGATACACTGAGGGTCTATACACCGCCCTGTGATGGGTACCCGTTGAAGAGAACATTGCTTTTCTCCTCTTAGTCGAGTATGTTTCTAATTAACCGACCTGGGTGGATCGGTTGGCTTAAAATAATCCGAGACTCGATCCTCGGGCTATGCGGGTGAAAGTGAGCCATTTGCACTACATCATACCCCACCAAACTATTTTATAGCAGTTTTCTTGTTCACATCTTCACTTCTATCCGAAGATACGTGAACCTACTCACTATTGCTTGATTTCCTGTTTGACTCCCTATGCTTATCTGCAGTACTTAAAAGCGCTGAGTTCATTCTCCGGTTGGCTCCTCGTCGCCCAACCTTCCTTGTATTCAATGGTCAGTAACAGAGGTTCTCTATGAGTAAGGGGAGAGGACTCTGAAGGGCGAAATTTAGTTTAGAGTACTCAATGGCAGGCAGTGGCTTTTAAAAGTCTGCATCTGCGTTTTCCAGCACTTTTTACTCTTAACCCTCTGAGAACTTCACCATTTCATATTTACAATGTACTAGTGTGTAAGATGGCGACCTTGGCGTTAGGCCAATATTTACTGCCTATCAGTCATTACTGGGCTTATGCTATCGCTTTCTTCCTCATGCGCGCACGTTCACTCTCTCTTACTCTCTCTCATCGCTTTTCGCTCTTCTTTGATCACTTGAAACTGGGCAAACTCGTGAGTAGTTGGCAAACGGCCAGGTTACATAACAGTTGCTTCGCCCACTCCTAGAACTACTACGCACTCATATTCCAATGAATACCTTCTTGTCCCCGGAAATCGCTGACTGGTGATTGGAGGGATTGAAGGATGTGGGTGATCTCAAAAATCTTTTTACCTACTTCATTTTTATGTATCCATGGTCTAAGAACAGTAATTCCTGGATAATGACATCAATGTGGTAAGATTTGTTAGTTTTCCTGCTTAGTTCCTTGCAAAGTCCGACTTTTCTATTTTTTAGCTTTTCTAGCCCTTTGTTCTACTCTTTCACAAACAAGGGCCTCCTAATTTGAGACATTTCCTTTGTTTTGAAGAGATTTTCAGTTCCCTGATGAAGTTTTCCTTCGCATGTGCCGCTATGACTCAAACATTTCACTAAGATACTAGTTGGTCCTATTAGTTTTTCCTCGATGCCTTCACCTTCCAAACTTGTCTTTCCTACCCAACATTCGAATTCCCATGCGATTTTGAATGGGCGTTGAATGCGTTTCCCGCTTCAAAGGAATAGAACTCTAGGTGTCTGATACTATCCTTTTCACTCGTGTAATCGCCATAGTCTTTGTTCGTCTTCTTTTTTTTTCATTTCCAAATCCATAACGCGCTTATAATCTAAGTTTAGATGCAGTAACCTTTCTTTCATTTACAAATTTATACCAATCCTCTTCGGAGCGGATGCTCCTTGTTATTGTTTTGGACCAAATTCGACCTTCCAATCATAAAAATGCGGCGGATGGCAAGCGTAACCTTGCACTCCATTTACTTTCAAGCAGGTCCCAGTTGGTATTTCCTACTCAACGATAAATGCTCGGAATTGAGAGCGATGCAAAGTTTGCCATCTTTTCTGGGTGCAGATAGTGCAATCGTGTGCGTCCCTCTGAAGAGGGCGACCCTTAGGATCAAACCAGCTCCCTGCTAGCCAAACTATACGATCTTTGCGTCAATTTTTAAAGCTTATCAGCTGCGTTTTGTAATGGATGACCTTCGCTGAATCCCTTTAGACAAAATACAGAGTGGGTGACAGTATAAATGCTAAGATGGTCGAAGGGATGAAGTATAATAGCTGATCCGATAGTGCGCCACGCATTACACAGAGATGTATGGACATGGTTGATTCATAAGGCATACTTATCAGACAACTAGTTCTTAGGCTGCTTTTTCCGTAATCTTTGAGTGGCTTTCTTGCTTTCGATAAATTTGGTGCTTACTTACTGTGACTGATAAAAAGCTTGGCTAGCACACGTAGGGTCGGGTATACGAAATGTGCTCTAGTGGAGAAGCCTCTTTTTTCTGGTGTCATCAATCTGCTCAAGTGACCTTTCAGAATTCAACTAAACGTTCAACGGTAAAGCACTTCATTGGTGGATTCATGGTGGAGAAGATTTATTATATGTCAAAGCATTTCATCACTTCTTCATCGTTTTTTCCTTCAGAACTGCTCGACCTATTGTCCCTCTCTCATTCTTTCAGACTGAACCTGACTTTCTACCAGCTTGGGAACACATTTGGAATAGTGAAGAGGGGCTCTGCTAACTCACCTACCTGAGATCATCACCTATTTGAAATCACGTCGCATTAGATCCAGCTGCTTTGTCTGGGAGAGCAGAGACTCGGATTTTTTAAGCCCTGAGCCGACCTGCTCCATGAGCCGCTCCTGAACTCTGTTGAATTAATAGGATTTTTCATGTTCAAAGGCGTTTATAGTCCCGGATGCAAGTCTGAGGTGGCATGGGTGCAATTTGAAATGATACTAATCAACGGCAGGCGCTCTATTTTTTATAATCATTAGGTTCAAACACGTGACGTTACATACCACAGTGGACCACTAGCTTTCGATCTCAATATATTCGCTCAGAAGTCATTTGTGCTATCTACTTTGTGTAATCAAAGCGCACTTTCGTGAATGTCTGTGTCTGGATACTTCCATTCTCTCTTCAATCGCTTTGGACGGCTATGTGTAAAATGTTGAAGCAACTAGTTTCTATACACACTTAAGCAGTTACATAGTATTACTCTCAGGTCATCCAAATAAAGGACAGGAAGTCAATCAAGATAAGCGAATGTAAACTCTGTCCTTTGCGTCCTACTTCTCTGTAGTGCTAACATCTATTGAGCTCATAGTGATGCCATCGTCTTTCCATAGCCTTTCTCTTAAACTACTCTTTCCGAACTGAACTATTCTCGGTAGAACAAAAGTATGACATCTACGGTGGCATGAATTTCGTTATTATGGGGATAACTTGTTAGACTCCTTGTTAGAAGGACCTGAGCTCTTAAGAATTCCGGAAGCAAGGAGTGTGGGTACCTACTGGTACTGTTTAGGAGGATAATTATACTGCAATGATCACAAGGAGACCTTTGGGAATGGGGTTCTGCTTTAGCTTATTATCATCCACATAGCTTATTAAGCCTTGGTTTCTCAAACAGTGACTCTTGACTGGTTCTTCGGCTGATGATAAGAATTCTTGTTTTTAATGGAAAAGAATTTCCTCTTGGAGTGAAGTTGGAATCAAGTAGGGTAGTCTGAGATTACGCCCATAAAGCTTTGATGCTTTAACCAGCAAGCTTGCGCTCGAAGTACTTTCCTAATGGACTTCCGTTTGAATTCAGTTACTAGTTTATCACTTCAAGGGCTGAAATATTAGAGACGGGCTCTGCTAGGAGTGATGACAGACACCGCCTACAGATGCGCCCACACACATGACTTCCATTTATAAATGTTACAAGATTTGTAAGAGCATATCGTCACCTACACATTCGGAACTTATGAGGCACGGTCTATACTCCTCCCAATATTTCCAAACATGACCCTATCATCCTATTCTTAGCGGAGCAGTTCTGATTCCGGCGAGAAAAGTTGGATTTCCAGCCTCTCTAGAAAGAACCCGAACATATTTTTAGCCAGTTTGCTTCCATTGAGCATAAATGAGCCGTCTATAACCCGCTAGAGCCACGGTGAAGGGGATTTGTTAGATTTCAAGAATGAACACTGATTCGGCTACGATGGTCTTCCGATCCTCACATCCCCAAATTCCCTGTGAACACGAAAAGTTGAGAAGGACAGAGGAAAAGTGCAGGTTCAAGGGGCAAAATCTTATCCTAAGACTTTTTTTTTCTAAAATTTGACTATTAGCAAGACAGGTGAAGACGAGTGAGTGCATTTTTTTTTTATCATTTTGGCTCTTTCGATGCTGCGTTTCCTTTCTCCCAGCTGCTAAAAGCAAGTTTACTACGTCGCATATGACTCGCGCCTCACATGACCACCAGGCCGGGGTAGACATCTGGCGACGTGACCGCTTATGTTGCTTGCTTGAACTGGATTATCACACTGCCCGAAGGATCTTTCATCGTATGTATAACGCAGGTTTTCGAAAACGCTGTAAATTTCTCGTACATAGCTCATTAATATGGCAAAAAACGCCATAGGTAAAAAAGCTAGAGACTATTGTGAGCTCTATTACTGAAGGAAATCTGTAGGTGTCAATCAGTCGTAGCGCGATGCATGTTGCAACGTCGTAAAGGTAGAAATTTAGAAGTCAAAAAAGAATAAAGGTAGAAATTTAGGAAGTCAAAAAAAAGGGAAAAATCGAAAGGAGGACAAAAATTGCTCACATTGGCAGTAGTAATGTAAGGGCTTAGGATGTACCCTCGAACGAACTCACTGCAAAAAAAAAAAAGAAAAAAAAAAGTAAAAAATTGCAGAGTTATATCTATTTTCTGGATAGATTATCAGCGTTAACTAGAATTTAAGTAACGCAATCATTCCGCCGATACCTAGCTTTTGTATAGGATCCTTCACGTGTGTAGCATCTTCATTAGTTTACTTTCCCGAGAGTCTTTCGAAAGGTGCCCGAACATTAAGGAGCCTCGTTAACATTGAGAACCTCCGAGTTGGCTGATTTACAACTCATCGAATACTCACACACTAAATTGTTCCATTGCTGCCCTATCTTTCGATTTTCGAAGAGACGTGGTGAGCCACTCGTCCCACCTTTCCCTTTTCCTTAGCCGACCTCCTCAAAACTCTCGTGGAAATTCTGTCTTATGCTATCTGCTAAATACTCTCCTCTTTAGGTCTTCAGCTAGGAGTAGCTACAGGCATACATCTAAAGGCAAACGCACGAGGCCTATACGTAAAAATCGGTTGGTCTGGCTTCATTCACTCAAACCCTAACGAACTTCACAACTCGGAGCCCTTACTCTTGATTGGATATGAAGGCGAACGACTCCTTCAGGAAGGGGCTTTAGATTAATGTCACTCAAGACTATAGAAGTATGCGAGCCTTTTTTGGCTCATAGACGCTGAAGTTCTACCGAATCCAGATCGTCCCCATCATGGACAAGTTTGATAGTGTTAAATACAATCAGCAACGAAACTGCGACTTTTGCAAAGTTGTAAGTAGGACCTGAGTCCTGAATGCTATAACTAACTCTCGTTTTATATATTTTTCGATTTAGTACTCATTAGGCATTCACCGAAGAAGTATGTAGGATAAAGTAATCTGGCATTGACAAATCTCGTTTCATGATGCGCCAGAACTCGACTTCCATTCAAAATTGTAGTTCTGTCTGAATGCATGCGTAGCGTGCACTATGAATTACGGTGGCAAGTCGACGTACATTTCGGTGCTCTCAGATTTCCAAACGAATCTGGCACCAATTAACCGCACCCTAAAGGAATAGAACGTTTGATTGGCCTGAACGAACTTCGGTGGGGATTCGATCCCTATACCGTAAGCAGGTGGTAGTGCACCACTTGCTACTATCTCGCCTCAGCCCAGAACACATCATGCGGTTCCAATTTGAGTCTTTAGTGCGATTCCTTATTTGGGAGAAACATTGATCTCGTGCAACGCAGTTTACGACGTCAAATGTGAAGGCTTACATTTAAGGTGGCGCTGGTGTCAAGACGAATCAGACTTTTTAGGGCTACTAAGAGCTGTGGAATGAAGTACGCTCCAAAGCCACTGAATTGCATGCTTGTAAGGTTCTCTCACCAGTGTTGGGAATTGCAGTACAAGGTAATACTCTCGGCGACTGGGTCTGTGGATTTTTTTGGATTTGGATTTTATTTCCTCAAGGCCGAAAAAGTCCTGGAGATCAAATCAAATCAAAAATCAAAAAAGTTAGGAGCATAAATATTCCACCTTTAAAAGACCTGTTTGGCACAGAAGCATCGACTAATAATAGTCCGGAAAATTCCTTGACTTCTAAGTAGTCTTCGACAGCGAACCGTTACAGAAGTAACTTTCGGTGTTGGTCCGTCCAAATCCCTCGGAAGAAAAACTGTTCATGTTTTGTCTGTTGTCTGTTGAGGAATATCAAGGCTGAAGATGTCTGATGCACCTCCTGAATCCAATAACTGAAGTTGTACCTCAATGTAGGCATCAAGAGAAAGTAAAGCAATCTCGTTGTATAGTAAGCCAATGTGGCCCAAAATTGTGTTCCCATGTTAAAGACGAAGATTAGTGAGGACTTCGGACAACCACTTTTTCTTTCGAGTTGATTGAAAAATGGCCATCGCTCTTTTTTCTACCTACTTCATCGTTTTTTCGTTGGCTGTGTCCTTTGCGATGCTGCTCTTCCCAATTAGTACACAAAATCTCAATTATTAGCTCAGCTCATGGTTGCTGCCTTAAAAGTCCTATTACTACAAAGCCCGGCCTAGCTGGTGTGGCGCTTACACTCACTATGACATGCATTTCTGATCTCGAAAAGAAAGTCACGTACTAGGTTATGAGATAGGTTGCTAATTGTTCATCGTTAGAAATAAAAGTTAGGTCTTTTTGCATCGATAAATCCAGGGGAATAGGATGAGCACCGTACCCGATTTCAATTCGGAACCACAGCGGCTATTTGATTGTGAATGTAGTTCCATACAGTGAATCGCAGTGCTTAGCCGATGTAAAAGTCAGTGCTTGATCCTCCCAAAAGAGTCTGGTATAATAAATTGACCGAGTCCGAAAGAATTGTTGACCTGCCAGATATCTAGCCAAGATCCGATTTCCGTTGTGTGTGTACAGTAGTGCGTAACATAGCGCTATACCGCAGTTTAGTAAAAATTTCTAGAAAATATTGGTAAGGACATGTCATATATCATCATTTAGCGGCGACGACTTTAGTAAAGTTCTAAGGGGGCAAAACCAAGAGAAATGGTCCAACAAGACGACTATTCGATCAGTCCTCGTACTGATTTTACCAGCAATCAAAGAAGCGGTCAAATATTCTAGCTGCTACATCTACCCACACTAAGAATAGGGAATCGTCCTGGTCGATTGGCACGAGTCACTGCTCACAGACGCGAATTTCAAATTTCCCACCGATTGTTCGGCCTGAAAGGTGTGGGAGTATATGTACATATGGTCCGAAATAAATAGTTGATCCAATCGCTTCTAGACATGAAGCGGCACACTCAGAATTCATTGAATTTGATCTCTCGGCTTCTTTATTATGAAAAGCTTCTCCTTTGGACTTCCAGGAACGAGTTGTTGCTTTGTTTGTTTCAAATTTTAGCGGTCCACCTAACATCTTACAGCACTTCTATCACCTGTCGTCCCCTTGATCATTGATTTTCTCGAGGAGATACCAGTTACGTCTCCATTCGCTCCTGTCGCGAGTCAATGTAGTTCAGTGTTCTATACAAAACCTAAGCAAATCCTTTCAAATCACATTTATCTCGGAATTTTATCAGAATTCTCGCCCAGTTTTCTCTACAAAGGCGAGAAACACCAGCCAACAAAAGCATCAATTCATAATTTCATTAGCTGTTCGCAGATTTTTCCCTTAATTAACCGAAAGAACGAAAGCAACGAAATTTCCAAAGTAAAGCTTCCTATGGCATTGATTGGTTTGGCTCAGTGCCATTTTGGCAAGCAAGCATTCTATTTTGACAATAAAAACTTTCGGAAGAGAAAACTCAGGAAATCATGTTTGATTTCTTCGTGATGTTTACTGGGAATTTGCCGTGGAATTTTAACGGAATGAAGCGGTATCGCGTGAATCGTCATAGTCGTCTCAAACGAAGAAGCCGGTTCGAAATCGGGCATAGCAGAGCGACCGACGACCGGGAGATACTTCGATATAAGCATTTATTCGCAATGAAACATTGCAGTCAAACTTGTTTCATTGAAGATACGACGACGTCGCAGCTACCATCGCACGCGACAATCCACTCACCACTTTGGCCTAATTTGTTGCACTTTCCCGTGATGAAACATCCTCTCACCTATATCGCCGACCGACTTCTATATCTTTTCTGGGTGACTATTAGTAACTTCAATACTGATATTTACATTGAACCCCCCCCCCCCCCCCTAACACCAAAGAAAAGTTGCTGGTAGCTATGGGATACTCTTTAAACAGCTTTCTGGGGGTATGATCCCCAAAAGGTCATTGAGTACTATCACATGTCTTTCGTGGTAGTTTCCACTCAGAAACAACCCCAGAGGTATAGTGCTGAACTAGAGCGAGTTTATCGAGTACTCTACCGAGTTCTGCCCGCGAAAATGCCGAATTTCCAGCCGCACCTACATCCGAACTTGCAACCACCGCTCGTTTGAGACAACGAATGAAAAAAACTGGTGATCAGCTCTGATTCCTTTATTTTCCCTATGCAACTCATGGTGACGTGATGCTGTGAATTCCATCAGTAGGGCCATCAGTAGGGTGGCATCTGCACTGTGCATACAAAGCCAGATTCATAAGCTCTTGCCTAAAATGAGCAGGAGCTCTTCCACACAGGTCCTTTTCCAGTCCAGGCCTTCAAACATCTCTAAGCAAGTGCCTTGAGAATGAATTCCATGAAATGTTGTCCAGACATCCGTAACTCGGAAATTTCAGTAGGAAAGTTGCTGATATATGTTTAGTAGTAATAATATTTCGCCCATTTGTTCGTCCAAATATGGTGGTCTGAGCTTTTTGTGTTCCAATCGATAATCATCTTTTGTGTTAATAAACCCAATTTCCAATTGATTTCTCTGATAATTCTAGAATATTTGCCAGTTTGGATAGCAATTCCTCTATTTTGACATCAATTTCCATCATATCCCTTTCCTTACCCTATCGTCTTCTCTTACTTCATATCCCTTCCCTTTTCAAAACTCTGAAACGTAGGCATGCACATGTGCCATCTACGGCGTGATATACAATACGGACTATGTATGAAGAGGATCTAATCACCATAGAACCACCAATTTTACTTTTGAGATCTTTATGGTTCGCTGAAACCAATGACTTTTCCTAAATCCTCACACAGGAAGTCACGTCCCAATATGACTATCACATTGGGAAATTCGCGTCGCTAAGAGGAATTATGATGTTCCAATCGGAGATATTTCCGAGTTAATGATTCACATTCCATCTAAGTTTTTCAATTTTTTTTGAATTAACCCAACTTATGATGGCTTAGACATGAGAGTCTGATCGCTCGAATATCGGATCGCTCATAGGGCTGCCCAAAGAGGTTTAAGATAGAAAGAACCTAACAATGTGAAGCTTACAGATGGAGTGGCAGAATATGGAGAGAATTCAGCTCCTCCCATACCTCGGTACTTTGGTGCCTCTATCTAGAAACCCCTTTTCTTCAATGAATCAGAATGGAATCTCAACGGCAGGCCACCCAAAAAACTCATGATTATATGGACAAGAAGGGACACTTAGATAGAATGGAAAGAATAAGAGCTGCCTTGAGTTTATCCTCAGGTTTCACGATAACTTACTGTAATTCTTACATAAGTTTCTGAATAAGACTTTTTTTAGCACGTGATCACAACAGTTAGATATCGTGAGCACCTGTGACTTGAATAAACCCTCAGTCAACTCACAAGTGTCACTGTCCAGGCCTAGCCTGCTTTTGAATGGTTGTATAGCGCTCCTGAACTGATACTGAATAGGATAATGTAGAGGGTGAAGCGGCCACAAACGTAGTCAACCACTGACTTGCTTTTCTCTCTTTTCTACCCTCCCTATTAAGGATAGTGAAGATGGGGTCAGGGGAAAAGACTTAGCCCGTAAATATGTTCTGAAATTTGAGCTTTTAGCCACTGATCTGTACATACGCTGTCAATCAGAATTGACAGAGTTCAAATTCCTTCTATTGCATCTGTCTCATTCTATTATTTGATTCTCCCTTATAGCACAATTGTCTTTTCGATATCTGACTTTCTTGTCGTCGTCTTAAAGTGCGATATCTGATGTTCGTGTAGCAGTTTTAAGCCGACACAACCGGTTTCAAGCCTTTTAAGCCGGTTGAATTCCATCTCGAGCTAAGTCAGTTAGGTCATCTGATGTGAATTTTTTTTTTCAAGCTGCTTTGGCTGTCTAGTGATGGAGATTTCAATCGGCTAGTGGGCTGGCTGCCGCTCTTTCATCACACAGAGACAGACAAGTTCTCCGAACTGTATTTATAGAGTGCAGAAGCTTATGCAGTTTGAGTTCAAGTTAGAATGCGGACCTGTTCGGATGTTCATTGAGACTACAGTATCCTTCACAATGATTGAAAATCACATCTCAATCCATCATTTCATTGTCGACTACATTTGCGACATTGGAACAAAGACAGCTTGGAAAAGGTGCTGTTCATGACGGTTGCAGTGGAGCAGAAGGACTGGGTGCAAGGTCCACAGCAAACTCAGCTCTGTTTTCTTGGGTAAATGATGTCTTGTCGCTATCCAGTCCCGTTTTTGAGATATCCCCATTCCTTTTTTGGTCTTCGTGGCGCTTGACTAGTAACTGGCTTGTAGAATGTCATGGGGTACCAGCCGATGTGAAACTCGAAAGTATACCCTCCCTCCACATCAAAGAGTCCGATTGCGATAAGCAGATGTGACAACCGTTTCGGGGATCGATCCCCTTACCTCATGGGTCTTAGTTGTACATACTACTAGTACTGCCCTATCCCGACCCTGCATTAATTGAAGCCTGCCACAATCGCCATCATCCAGTTCACCTGCCTTCTTCAACTGCGAAAGTCGTTTTGCCCACGGAGACTGTTAGACATTTCCTTCGGTTTTTTAGTTGTTAGCGCTAAGTATGAACGTAGCGAGACAGCATTTTCTGTGAAGGTTGCCCTTGAGATCGCCACAAAACCAGAATTGAAGATGAGCGTTGTAGTGGTCGCTGATAGCCAATCCTTCTGAGAGCAAGCATGCAACTCCCTCTTTCAATTCATTTTCACCTACAGTTCGACTTGTTCAAATCACCCGGCTCCTGTTGAGCTTCTCGTCACTCATAAATGTGAAACATTCAGGCAGATTGAGCGAAATCTGATCCCATGGGTAAGGGGCTTAGAACCGCTGACCGCCAGACTATTTTCGCTGGTTCATGATTTTGTTATGGGATCTACAGGATCTATGACTCTGATGCTTTTACCTAGCCAATAGCCCTCAAAATTGAAATTATAGGTTGTGGTGGATGTGACTGTATTTTTTTCACAATTTTTCACCACATACATTGCCCATTTGATTCAGACATCCCATGATCGGCTTTAGCGATCATTGACCCCGACATGTCTGAGTTGCCGACGATTCTTCATTTCACGTATCACGCTTATGCTATTGCGTGCTAGAGCACTATGCATTTTCGAGTGGATAGTTGTGGTGGAACAAAGTCGCCCATATTGGCGGGTGGGAGATTAGAGCCTCTTAACGGAGTCATCTGATGCTATCCCATCGTCATATACGGTATTTTTAGTTGTCTGTTTGTCCTTATAGGAGCAAGCTGCTCTAGGAGCGGGATATGTAAGAGTTATTCGACCCTCACTTCAGTCGCGGCTATATTCCACCTGTAGAACAGACCGTTCACCTTCCGTTTAAATCCAATAGAGAACGGAGCTGGAGTTATTGCGAGACCTAATCTAAAGCCTTAAATAATCCTTCAAAGAAAATTCTAGGACTCCTTATTTTTGGAGGGGGAGGGTTGAGCTTCGAGAATTAGCAATTCTTCTCAATCTTTTAAATACCGCTTGATATGTATTTCATTGAGTTATCTTTGCAGCTCTAATCCCTTCACTCCACGGGGTGCCTAATCAAAAAAAAACGATAATCAAGAAAAACCAGAAAAACCAAATTTACTGGTACGTTGTGGTACTTCACGAGCCTTTTTTCGATCCCTTCGTGTTCAAATACTTGGTACGAGATTCTTTCGAACGAGGTGGGGGGGGGGGGGGGGGGGGGGAGGTGTCCTCAATGGGGTGAGGACAGTGTCTTCGACATGGTAAGGACAGCGTTTGGGGATTTGCGAGAATCCGGAGCGTCGTCGGTTGTAGGTTGATTAACTGCCGTCAGAGTTGGTTTTTGCTGTTTGACACTACTCGAGTCTCTCGACATGATTGCTAATAAAGATCGGAAATAAAGCGGTCTCTCCAATGATAAATCTGATCTTTTCGAACCACTGCAACCATTTGGCCATGTCTAGCATCTGATTTCACATCACTATGCTGAAAATATTCATTACTCTTTAACCCTAAATGGAGCGATTGTGTGGAGCTTCCTAGAAATCGGTCAAAATCGTTCATCAAAATTGGTTCATTCGATTCGGTTCTCTAGCAGATCTGGTAATAAATGTGACATTCGAACCTCCAGAAATAAAGCTACTCCCCGGTCTTTGGAAAATGGCCTCACCCTACACCCTCGCTAAAAAAAGTGTAGGCCTTTCTTTTTGAACTTCTTTATTTTCCTGTTGGAGGCCATTTCCCCATCTTGAACTTCATAAGTAAAAAGACCTTTGACTGCTTGATATCAGTGAAAAGAATGGTGATTTCTTCAATAGTCAGATTTTTGCAATGGATTGGATAACCGTTTCACATGGGTCGGGATCTCATTTCGCGGGACACCTTGTTCCAATTCACTTCAGTTGTTCCTCTTCATGCACTTCTGAGTACCCTTCTTTACTCTTCTTTCACCGTTGTCCCATTGTTGACCACTACTCCTTCTATTGATAGATTTTCATAACAGATTAGGAGTGAGGATCTTTTCTTAACATGATCTTCAATAGGTCAGACGTAATAGGATCAGGAACCAATGGAAAGAAGGATGCCATATCGCAACAGAGCCCCTACTGCGACACTCGAAGTGCTCCGGTTCTTCTGATAATTGCTGAACGAGAGGAGGTAGTGTAGTGGCAAGTGTTGCATACTATAGCAATCATGATGTGGGTATTGAATGCAAGCCTGTTCGAGCCATCCAAACCCTCCGTCCCTTTGGGTATTGGTATTGGCGTGATGGTTAATTGGTACTAGACTAGTTGTGAAGGACAAAAGCACTACTTGTACATGGCCGACTACCAGAAGCCATAGTATGGATCACATACGCATTCAAAACGCCTTCACCCTTTTAAATAGAAGTAAAATGCAAGGCGCATCCCAGAGGCGCGATTAATTGACATCAAAAGCACTTCATCTTCTATCTGCCAGTCCACTTCGAACGTAGCAGTAGAAGGTTTATTTCACAGTCCAACACATATGGTTTATTGTCTGGATGAGAAAGAACTTTTTCCTTCTACAGAGATTTGTGTGATTACGTGGGATTGAACACCGTGAATACAACAGTGGCTGACCTTTTCCCATAAGCCGTTGTGACAGAAATTTCCAGACATTCAAGTTTCTCTGTAGTTCTTGTTTTCGAAGTGAAATGGGTTGTTCTAAAACGATTTGTCAGCTTTCAGCCATCTTTTGTTCTACAATAAGTTTGCATTTCCCTCAACACAACACTCTAAGATCAAGTAAGCCTTCGTGAACCGTGGTCCGCTGACCCATGTAGAGCGAATGAAAGTATAAACGCTAGAATAAGTTGTAATAGCAATTTTAACCTCACGCGAATCCAGGCCAAAATCTTGTTCGTGGCTAATCTCAGATACTCAGATCCGTCGATACTGAATATCGACGGACCATTCTATTTTGTTTCTTGCATCATGATGGTATCCGTTGTTCGTTTCGTGTTGAAATCAAAAAGCTGTGTGGACGAGTTTTTCGCCCTACTGTGACTGGTTTTCGATGTGCTGTAATAGTACTGTAAAGCGCTCTGGTTTACCCTGTCCTTTATTTTGTCAATGTAAAACTTTCACTTTTCATTGATGGAGCTGACTTTTAAGATTCTTGAAGACTACTCTCGTCACAGATTCCAATTTCCAGAGACGCATTCATGAAGGCACGTATGGTCTCTAGGGTATGATCTGTAGACCAAATCACAAATCATATCACAAATCAATAATTATCGAGACCAAATCAATGTGATACCAGATCACAGGAGTTGCCAAGAGGGCCGAACCTACAATTATTGGACGTGGAAAGACTCTTCAATAGCGAATTTCTAGTTTTCCCCAGCGTTATTCATGCTCCATCGCAGGGTCCACTGTTCTTGTCGATTGTCTCTACTTCCTTGTGACTGTGGCACCTTCTTCTGCCAGCTTGGTTTCAACAAGGTCTTCCTAGCTAACCTCCTTTCTTACCTCTTCTTTAAGGCTCCCCGTGGTAGTTCCCCGTGAGCTTCAAACTTTTAGCCTTCCTAATTGGGTAATCCTGTATCTCCCTCAATACGTCACAATACCATCGCTGATACTGAGTAAGGAATGGGTGCACTACCCACCCAAGAAATCGTATATTGTCCAGCAACGAAGCAAAATACGCTACGCATCCTAAAATGTGATTGATTAACATCGAATCTCTTGATTTTTCTTTCTGAAAGGCGTGAGACAAACATGTGTTTTGAGTCTCTTAGCGAATTTTAGCAAAACTCAAAGAGTCGGCTCATCCGAATGGCTAGAATACCCGCATGCACTGGATGTTAATTCTGAATTTCGACAGGTGCTCCACCAAGAACAGTTTATGGGAGGTCTGGATCACCGTTAACTGGCACCACAGCTGATCTATCTTCGAACTCATCACGTTTGTGTGCCACCATCCAGTAATGTCCGGCTTTGGGTACCTTGAGTGAAACAGAAGAACAAAGTACTCCTCCCATCATGTCCCTATTCTGCCTGAGGGCACGGAGTGAAAAACTGTTTTTCGAGATTTTTTTTCGGTGGAACTTTTTGTTTTGAAATCAGAGGCTAGCCCCGTAGCCTAACCCCTATCGTACTTTCCCCCAATGTGGACTTTTGAACCTTTTTTCGTGACAGGTGGTATATTCCGAAGGAGAGCGCCCTGCGTCCCCGAGTAGAGCCGGCTAACATCAAACTTCCATTCTTGTCTGAATTATTCAGGTACCTCCAACAACATGCAATCGTGTCAGAATTCCCAATAAAAACCTTTGTGAAGTAATAAATTCTCTCAACTAACTGCATTTGCTACTAGCGCCTAACTGGCTTTAGCTCCACAAATCTTCTTGGGTAATTCAATCATTCACTCGGCAATGGTCAGTTATTTATCCCCTTCAAAGTCGTCATACCTCATACCCACTTATGTAGCTGACACACTGTTCACCTTGTGAATGAGTAACTCCCTTCCAATTCATGTTCGCGACGTGACTTTTTTTCGCCGTACACCGGCTGCACCTCTATTGAAACAGGTGTAATTAGTGTTGAGGTTAAGAAGAAACTTGTAACCAGCTTAGCGCGACATCTCATTGCTGCGCTCAAAACTGGACCAGCCCTCAATTTTGGCGCTGTTTCGACAACGATGGCGAGTTCCGTTGCGGATGTCCACGCGAGAGAGAGTCGATCGGAATTAGAAACTGTCGAGAGTTGGCAGACAGCCAGTCAATTACCAAAAATGGACGAAAGGCGTGAGAGGGTCAATTAAAGGTGATCGCATTACCGAATTTTCGGAAACGATATGTAGAATCTTAGCAGACAGAAGGCCTGAGGTCCGGCATACATATACTATCAGCATGCTGTCTACAAGGTAGCTGGTATCACTTGACGGGCGTGGTTCTGGGTGAGCCGTACATTTAATCCTGGCCCGGGATTGATTTGGTACATATGTTCCTGTGTGTTGTACCTTACTGAGTAATTTATAAGAGCTGGCCGTCTTACGGTACCACTAATATTTGGAAGAACCTTTTGCTTAGCTACATGAGTAGGTGTAGGTAAAAAGACGTTCTCAGGTAGATCTGTAATTCGACCTCCTTACAACCATGAACTACTCCAGTACCGATCAACTTGGTAGAAATTTCTACAAGAATCTACGGCAGGGATTGAGGTCGGTAGGTCTGGCCCACCATAACTTGGAACCCAAAATGTTCTTTCCCAAATTTGCCATACCGAATGAAACATCGTCAAACAGTCACGAACAGTCAGTCTCCAACATCTACAACACTACAAATCTATATCTGAAAGGCCGAAGTATGGGAGTAAGGAGTCTCAATTACAGTTCCACCATCCGCATCCTTTTCCCATTGATAATGAGCGATCATAAGATTTTCCAACAATACTTCTGTGGCCCTCACTCGTCCCTACTAGTCAGCACCAAATCAGAAACGGTCTTTTTCATCGTGTCCTTTCCATGGTTGCCAGGAAACTTGACGTAAAACATTGTTGTTCACTGATGTCCGTGCAATGATCCTGCAAAATCACTTGAAAGATGTAGCTATCGAAGAGAAGGGAAGGCGAAAACTGCGATCTATTGTTTCTCGTACGAAAAAAGAACTTTTTGTGAGGGTTTCGCCCAGCAAAGCAATTAGGATTGGCGTAAAAGTTAACCTACCAGTCAAAAAATTCTTGCGTCACTGACCAGTATTCCTTATGGTAAGATGACCATGGTGAGCGGCATGCCTCCTGTCACACCTTTGAGCGGAGCTGCTGAATCCTTCGTTTCAATTAGCGCCCACTTCAGTGATGGGATAAAAGTTGCCACGACGATCGGATCCTTTTTTTCTCTTGAATCTTCCACTTCTTTATGAATTTCAATCCTTCCAAGTTTCTTCTGAAGAGCTTTCTTTACACATTGGCATTACCCTCGTGGCTACAAGCGTTGACGTTCAAATGAGATTCTAGCGGTTTTTGGTACTGTATTTGGCAATGACTCGTGTAGAGTGCGGGAGAACAATTCAGTGTTCTATTTTTCCGGACCATTTTAATTCCATGCAGGCTGATCCTGAAAGAATGAAGAGTGGCCATCTTATGAATGATGTTCAAACTAACATCAGATTCCAGGGCCCTTTCAGTGGCCGAAAAAATCCCGTCTCAGATCGCAGAGGAAGGGAGGAATGCGCAAATCGGGAACGACTCCTTTCAATGTTTTCCCCTTCTCAATGGCTCGAGGGATAGTCGTATTACTCAATCATCTCTTGGCTGCCAATAAAGAAAACAACCTGAACACTTCATCTTTTGCACTCTACCCTAACCGATGGGTGGATCCTGTATTTAGGAGCTCCTCGAGCTGCGACCTTCTGTAAATACCTCTGGGGTTTTCTGACACACACTAAAAACTATCAGCACAAAGGAAACACTTCGTGTAAAGTTAATAAAGTTGCACCAGCTCATTGGAAAGTTGGTGGAAGGCGTAACGCTCCCAGTAGGATAAACGTTTCGAGGGAAGTCAGCGCACTGCCAAGAAAGAAGTGATGAGCAACAGGTTGTTCTCGAATTGCTTCGGAACGTCAATCCGTAGTGGAAGGAGGCTTAGATGAAATTTTCGAAGAGAGAGTAAGAGGTGCTGAGTTAGAGCTGTACGAGGGAACCGAACAACACTGGGAGTTGATGACTTCTCTGCCAAGACACATGGAGCTAAAGCAGTAGAGGCTGCTTGAGATAATCATCCCACACAATACTGAGGCCGTTCAAGTAGGATTCGCGATTATCTGATCAGCTACCTCGGAATTGTAAGGAGACAGTTTACGGAGTTTTTCCAGCAGCTCACTGCTGGCGCTTTACTATCCTCATTTAGAAGACGAGTTCCGCATCGAGAACGGTGACTGGGTGTCTCGTCGAGACGGTCACTCGCAATCAAATTCTCATCCGCGTACACTGATTGAGTTTATTTGTTCGAGTTTCATGCATCCAGTCAGCCCAGAGCGTTCGCGTACCAATCCTTCGGTTGGTTACGATCCACATTCTTCACGGAAAACTCGTACGCCTTCTCAGAGTACCGACCGTCTCGGACGACCACAGAAAAAAAAACTCGCACGAAACACCTTAGTGATAGCGATTCATCCAGTCATGCATACTAAAAGGACAAACGAATGAAAAGCCGATTTGTTGGAAGTTGTAGGTGAAATCTGGATGATGTCATAGTGAGAAGACCTGGCAGCTACCAGAACTTTCGGCGAGAGTCAGAAGCAGAAGGATATGATTTCTTGAAGTTACCGTTCTCCCTTTGAGAATGCTTCCCCATTGTCGACTCCCATTCGAAGTCGTGGCGATGTTTGTCCGTTTTAAGCCCAGGTCGATATGCAAGTCTCTCCTTTCGTCCTTTTGGACAAGTTCGGCTATAATTCACCTAAGCCTGGGATGATATACTAGATAGCGTCCGTGGATTCGATCTGGGATGAGATTACTTTACCACAGGGGTGATAGCTACGCCACTTTTTCACATCCGCCCACTTACGAGGAGTCAATTGGGTAATTGTTAAGAGAGTGTTGCAATAACTCAAAGGCCCTTACACTTGCGGGGCCCCAACTGAAACTTCAATTCACGCCCAGATCGCACTCCGTTATCAATGAAGTCTTAGCCTTGGAAATTCCAAATGGGTCTATCGCCGTATACCAACCCTGGAGGATAGAGGCCCCGCTAAAAGTGGTCCTTGGCCGACAAAAACATGCTTTTCGAGTACCCTTCGGGAGAGTATTATGTGAAATCCGAAGACTATATTAGACACTGTCATGACAGTTATAAAGACCAGAGGTAGTCGTGCCTCGCAATGCCTTTTCGAGCATTTTCAAAGCTTCAGATTACTGAAAGTTGGTAAAACCTTCGAAAGGTTACCTCTTTGAAGAACGATACTGCGGTACTTCAGCTGAAATAGTTCTTTGTGGTCTACCCATGTTAGTAGTACTGTTGGCTAAGTTTGATTTACCTGAGCTTTTATGAGAGCTGGTAGTTGCTCCATCTACAAAGGTGAGACCTGCATTAAGTAATTCATTTGTGAGCATCGGCATGGATGAGTTCAGAAAAGGGTAAGACCATCGACAAACAGGGTTGGAAGCTCTTCTCACAGAACCACGGGAGGTAAATGACCTCACTTGGTATCGGTTGGTTAACTCTTCATGGATAGACACAGTTGAATCGAATGGTACAAATCCGGAAATCAGGAGTTTTTTAGTACTTTTAGTAGTTCATCGTAAATATTCCTGGGAGACATTGTACGATATTACAAGACCTGGACAATAAATCAATTGCATTTATTTTCCACAGAAGTACGAGTACGAGGTTTACCCTAGTAAGTTCGACGACGCGAGGGAATCGAATTTCTTCCAATACAGTAGTTCCTCAAGTATCGACACAATCTTCCACCGAACAATACGCCCAATAGTTCACGCCCTATTTTTAGGTGGTTCAAAAATTTGTACTCGTTATATTGTCAAAACGCAACATCTTCCTCTGACTGTTGACCCGATTTTCACCATCGCCGCGCCACTTTCAGGTGAATGCACTCTCGTAGATGATTTAGAAGTACACATTCGTTTTCATCGTAAGATTTACTTCCTCTATTGTCAACTCTGACACCCTAATTTCTTTGCGCACGCACAGCTTCTTGTCGTACAATTGACTCTTACAAAGTCTCCAAAAAAGTTTTCTTTTGTTTTTTTTTGATAGATTTTTACAATTTGCTCGTTGTGCACTGCGAAGTAAGTGATAGACTTTTCCAGAATACAGTCTTTGCATACCGTTGAATTTTTCCGAATATGAGTTTTTGATGTTTTCAGATTATCCAATACTTAAAACAACGATAGGCCATTCTCACCGGAAGCAATTTTTGGTAAAATAGCCTTTAAATCGAACAGTATCTTTAGGAGAAGTTCTCCGATAATTTTCAAATGATATCTTTCTGTCTTGATAGATTTCCTAAGGGCCTCGTTGGTGAAGGAGTTCACCGCGAAATAGCCGATAATATAGTCATGGAATGTAGGATTCTGAGTTGGGAGCTTCACAAGGAGGAAATAGGATACTGAACTGAGAGTTTTACAAAGGGGAATGTAGGATTTTGAACTGGGAGCTTTACTGAACTGCGCAAATATTTAGCTAGAAGCGATAGAAATTGAGAACTCGACCGCCCTTCTAGCAGACTTCCAAATAGATTTCTTTTGGAAAGTGCTCAGTTCTTGAAACATCTACAGTTCAGAAAGCTAATGGTCAATGAGATCCTGTTGTTGGAAATTGCTACTAGTAGGATCCCACTGCGTGGTGGATCAGGTGCGTAGCGCTCTCCGCTCTAATCTATGGATTTTATCACCCCACCCATCCCTCGGAGCCTCAAATACTTGTAGTACACCAGAGCAGACCAAGCGCCAAAAGAAGAATTGGTAGAAATTGATAGGCTCCTCATCTCACTTCACCCACTATACTCTCCCGAATAATTGAATTCGAATCAAAGTTTTAACGAGATCAACGAGCTAACCTTCAGCTTTAGAACGAGAGATCTCTGAAGGACGTAGATATCTGATTTCATATTCGCTGGCTATGCAGTCATTCTGTAAGCAAACACGAAAGCAAAACCTCCATCATGAGTCAAATGCATGGCTCATTCCTTGCATGTCTGACGAAGGCTCCCTCTTCACTGCTACTAGGTCCCCAGCTATCGTTATCGGTGAATAACGACACAGTTGCTCATTCGAGTAGGGCCGAAACCCATTCGTTGTCGTTCCCAGATCCCCGCAAGTTTCAATGAATGTCTCGACACGAAGTGCACAGAACCAAAAGCGGATCACGGGCAATTTCGAGGAGCGGACGACTTTCGCGCTGCAGTCGCCCCGTCACAATTTCACTTTCCTTGTTCACAGATGTTACGGAATAGGTCAAGTACGTACGTGGGTAACGCAGCCACCAAGCGACATGCCTCGTTTCCAGCGCGGTTGACCTAATTGCCGATGGGTGTAGTTGGCCTAGGCGGCGAGGGTGGACATCGCCTTTTGCGTACTCTTGCCCTCTCGATGTCTCGATCTCTTTAAGTCTCCATGTCGTCGTGTTCATTTTGCACAGACGAGGGGCTAGTGGTCAGTTGGTCAGTTATGAAATTTCCACATATCTCTCCTTGAGACATATCGGACGGAGTATCTCCATTGATATATATAAGTTCGCCATGTCGTCAGTCGGTCAACGTTCAAGGTTGAGCCGGATTAATGCAGCTACAGGAGTGGTTGTTGTAGAGGTTAGCACCAGACAACCTTGTAAATTACGAGGATTAAGCGGAAAGGAAATGTGTATCTAAGGACCTCTGCTCTCATCAATGACGTTTTAGGTTAACTGAACTTTGCAACATGTTATTTGTGACACCAAATTCAGGGAGTCTGGGATTTTCTCGGGACGGTTCGGGCAGCTTGTGCTTCAGATTGCCTTGAACTTCGCGGCCTTAATGCCAACCCAAAGTAGAAAGCCAAAAGTTTATGTTGGGAGTTTTACTGAATCATCCATGGATTTAGCGAGTACGCTGGGATGCTTACTCCTCAGTCATTTTTGTGCCAACCACAGAATGGGAGCATAAAAAAGGGTTACAGATAATTTGATAATTATTGGTTGTTACTTATTGATCTAGTAGCGGAGATGTGTAATGGAGAAAGCTTGGTAGGCCTAGGCCTAACTTCCATGTTTTGCTGTATCATTAAAGTTTCTTCTGAGTTAAATTAAATTTAAAATGTTTTCGAAGTTTCTTTCAAACTTCGAATAAAGGGTGAGAAACCATAAACGATATCCTTTCTGCAGCGCTTCGATAAAATAGCTTCCAATCAGAATTTTTTCCATTGATCCAGGAAATTCGAAGACTTTCCTGGGAAAACCAGAGCCCAAATAAAACTAGAGGTTCCCCGGAAAGGCATTAGAACTCACCAATGATTATCGGTTGGATATATCGCTCATCCTCAAACCCTGCATCCTTTTTGCTACAACTACATACGAAAAGCGTCAACTTATTGAAAAGTATCTAACCTACCTGTTTGCTTCAGTATAACAAAAAGGCTTTCCTCTTACTAGCGTAGGAGTGACTTTTTGTTTTCTTATGTCTACAACTATTAAAAGCGATACACATACATCACTAATTGAGACTTGTGAATTTCGTTCACTCGTCAATCACCTTCAGTATAACCCAATTTCTTCTCACCAGATTTATCGCCCAAGAAGCTGTTACAGTTTTCTTAGTGGATCGAACTTTTAAGGCATTGTCTGTGTGTGTATGTGTGTTGCACTGTGTGTGTGTCTATGTGTCTCTCCTTCAATCGCTCTTACCGACATCGTGTTCCGACCTACTTTTTGCTACTCTCCGTGCCCTTCTATGTGAATTACGCTGATGTACTATTTTTCTGTAACCTTAAAAGGCCAACTTTGCTATTTCTTTGGACCTCGCTGCGTAATGTTCATTTTTTACATCCTTGTCATCAGGTAAATTGCGTATGCAGATTTCTAATTCAAAGTTTTATTAACTAGTGATCCTGCAGATTTGAACCTAACGGTAAAACCGAAATTTAGAATTTTTCTTCCAATTTTAACCAGTTCTGTTTTAAAAATGCCTGTCTCAACATTCAACGTGAATTATGTAAGGTTTGGGAGCTGGACCGGCTCATAGATTTACTTGCCGCGTGACGACTCGATTATAAAGTCGTTGCTATCACCCACTCAGACGGATTCCTTACCCCACTCAGACGGATTCCTTACCCCTCAAGCGATCATTGAGGGATGGAAAAATCGGTCGGCGTGGGTAGGCGCCCACCTAGGATTTGATCCTTTGGCCACAAGGTAGAAGAGTCTATAAATAAAACCCTACGTCCAATCATGCGATAGCTGTAATAATGGTGAAATTAGCTAGCGGTAACCCTCAATCCTTTTGAAATGCGCCACATTTTTGACTTCACTTGGGACTGTAAAGGAATTGGAACGTGAATTTGATGTATTCAAAGCATTCACGTGGCCAACCGGTCTTCAATTTGATGCCTCTATAGTATCGCCTCCCTAAGAGGCCAGATAACCAATTCATCCAGATTTTTACTCGACCTTCTTTCAATACATTTGGTGTTCTATCATGGAGTTTCTTTACTTCCAATGATCCATGTTTTTCATTCCACTTGTCCTAATGAACTTTCTTGCGATCGTCATGTTTTGCTATTTTTTCAACTGAGCACCCTTACAGTACGGCCCCTTCAATTTGATGGCTTGTGCTAGAATGTAATAGTGCTTTCAATCATTTTTCTTGCCGGTTTTGGAAACTTCCTCGTCAAGTTAAGCTCGATTGAGATATGCAAACATTGGCACAATCTCTTGGACTACTTCGCTAAAAATCATCCGAAGGCAGACCACGCGGAACGTCGAGCTATGCACACTTTGCACATAGCTATCAGTGAATCCATAGAATATCGCTGGCAAATAGCTGAAAAGCTTAGCTGTGGGTGTACTGGAACCATCAATCTTCCAAATAGCTTCATTCTTTGTCCTTCGAATGTTGATATAGAAAGTGCAGCTAGTGGTGCTGTCCAGTTGTTGTTCTCAACGACGAACTTTTCAAAAGAAATCGCGTACCTGTTCAGTTGCACTTTGTGCACTTTGTGTACTTTGATGACCGAGTGAACATCATCTTCCAAACCATCTTGAGAGCTTCTTGTCATTTTCCGCTCATAGCTTTGCTTTTTCTTTGTTACCTGCGCCATCTTACCTGGGTCGATTAGGATGCGCTATGCACTCGATTACTACACAGGATTGCAATGGACTTTGAAAGTGCTTGGCCCTATGTAGACAAGGAACTGAATTTCAATTGAAGCTTTTCAATAACAAACGATCACAACAGACAGGCTTCAAATCAGGACAGGTCAGAGAGTTCAGCTGCTTCTGTAAGTTCTCATTTAGGTACCTTTACCTATGTTGGAGCAATTCAAGTAATGCTACTTCTAATGCAGCTTCTCCCAAGAGGGAACAAGATGAATGAACAATTCCTGGGTTGATGAATTTCATGCGATCACTTATATGTGCTGATGAAATTTTGCCGCACTGGTATTCTCCTCTTAAAGGGAATTATCATACATCGGAGTCGAATAATGCCATATCCTTTTTTATTACCATCCCTTTCCTCTGCTGCCACCTCCCATCTTTCTTGTTTTCAAGCCTGCTCTATTATTAGTTAAGTACTATTTGTTAGAAGAATGTCTGATAAAGTTTGAGATGAGCTATCTTCATCCATATCCTCGTTCCTGGCCCTACCACTCCGATGTGTTGCTCGCGATCACGTATTTCATTAAGTACACCCAATCGTCGGTGCGATACCATGGCTACTCCAGTTGGAACATCTAAGTTTCCGTTGCTGAAATTCTTCTCTCTGGAACACTCGGGAGCATCTTATTGTCTATAAAAAGAATTCAGAGGCGGTCTGATCCGCCGTGACTACCATCTACGGTATTCTACATCACTTGCTGTCAGCTTCCAGTAAAGATTTTTCGACTGTCTCTTGAACTATGTGAACCCAGTGCATCGTTCCTTACTCTTTCGCCCTCTTTCGAGGCCCTCTAAGAGTCCCGTTTGATCTTTGCACACTTTACCGCTGAGCGGGTGACTACCACCCGTTAACTGAAGATCACGATGGAGTTAGTACTTCCGCGACGGCCTTTACCGATATGTTTGATAAACATTCGACTGTGCTTCGTTGATGACCCGCCACGAGTCGTCGAGTCGAGTACAAAGTGTACTGTATAATCGTCGTAGGACCTCTAACAAACACATACTCTCTCTTACCTTTACAAACATTTCGGTATTCCACGTGCCGCTTACCCGAAAGCTCCACAACGCTTTCTGTCTAGAGCTTTTGCCAATCTATACTACGGGCTTCTTCACTTGTTGTCCATCTGCCGTATCAAGCAAATGTTTATGTTTATGGTATATTTTAGTAAATAGTAAACACACATCGCCCATATTTAAATTAATGTTTGCTAAAAAGGGACTGACTATCACCACCGACGCCTTGAAATTTTCGTGGTATCGGGTTTTATACTTCCGCGTCTTCGTGTTGATCCACTAGTTCCCTTGAATTTTTTGACTTCTATCGTATCTCTACCTACAAAGCCTGAGATTACCGTACCTATGCGGTTTGAAGAGCCGTTTCTGATTTTCTTGACCCATGGCCACCCCTGAACGGTAATGATTGGCGCTGCCATCTGAAAATATTTCCAATTGCTTTTTTTCCGGCGAAAAAATCCCAATTTCTATTCCTGCATCTCAAAGTTTCAATAGATGTTTCTCTTTTCTCAACTGGTCATTATAGAAACGGCGGCGACAGTTGGCGCCCCGTGGACAATGGCCGCTGTCGTCGCCGCCTCGGCGCTCGTTTGGTCAGGCTCCCGAGCGGCGTCTCCTCAATGGGAGCGCTATTCCTTGGTCGACTAGCCTCGTTCCGTGTTACAAAACCGTGTCGTCCCGTGAGGGACGACGAAATTAAGGAGAGAGACGGACGAGAGTTTACATTTACTCACGAAACTCGACCTCGTTTTTGTGCCTTTCACTATTGGCCGACCCACACAATTTTTTTGCAACCCTATGGAACTCTCTCGACAGGGTTTTTTGACCATTGACCATATCTGCTTATTATAAATGCCTTCATTAGTTGAAATGATAACACTCATTAGTTTCAGTCTCGGACACACGGGTGGACCTTGACTTTGTTCTCGGGCTGTCTTGAGATAGTGCAGTATGAGGGGACTAAGCATCTTGTCTTCCGACCAGATACCATGGTAAAGCTGAGCGGTTGACCTCCGGTTTTGGTGACCCTTACTGCATCAAGTTTTTCAAGGGGTTTTTCAAGATTTCAAATACTCTAAACTCTTTTTCCCTTAGTCTTGGGCTTGGAAAGGCACATAAGGCTTCATCAGAAGGTTTTTCGAGGAACAAATGAAGGTGTTCAGAGAGAGGTCTTGGATCCTACTCTTTACTTCCCATTTTCAGCACATCGGTACTCTCAATTATCTAGCAATCTTTATTACTTGGAAGCTGGAAGCCACCTCAAATGAAACGCGTTCATAGAACCCTTTGACCTTCTCTCATGGGTAAGGAATGGGTGATACTGCCGATAAGCAAAATGAGGTAGATTAAGAAGAAGAAAGTTAGAAAGTTCCAAAATCTTGGAAGCAATTTGTGGCTCATCAAGTGTCCCACTGCTCTATATTCCTTGAACGCCAGCTCATGCTATTTTTCAGAACTTTCTCTGCCTTTTCTTCCCAGTTTCCTATCCCTCAGTGCCCTTTTTTCTATCGATCTCTCAAGTTCCAATCAAACTTTTTTACTTGTTACTTTGTTCTCTTCTCCCTCTTACCTTAGTTCTCACATTTAGATCGAGGTCAAGGTGTCCTCATTCATTTTTGGTTGTCCTAGAACAGTCAACGCGTGAATAGCTGTAAGTATAGAGCATTCCTTTGGAAACTATTCAGCGTTCTTGCTTCTGGAAAATGATTTTTTCATAGATTTTCACTTTTTATTGCTCTGCACTTATCTCGGTACTATTTTTCGTTTGAAAACTCTTTGATTTTGTCCTGCGATTTTCGTCGGTCGTTGCTTCCCTCCTGTATCATTACCAATCTCTCCTATAAAGTGCGTCTGTTGTTCCGCCATATTGAGACGATATTACCTACATTCTTATCTTTTATAGGCGCCGTCGATACACACCTACACCTATGTATATTGGAAAGGATGACCCATCATCGGTCGTATCGTCGCCATCTTCATTCGCAAATCGCCCTGTTACAAGTATTCGTTTAAATTATACCGTATTCACTTTAATTATACCGTATTCACTATTGTTAACTACCGTATCGCAACCAGTTAAAACGAGCTGAAACTAGTTTTCACAGTATGACTATTACTGTATCGTCTGTGTGGGAGAGAGTGTGTCACAGTGTGGCGGCGAAGATTAAATCCTTATGAATGACTGTTGCTTTTCAGTTTTTGTCCCATTCGGGACCATTTCTATTTGGGACCTTTGCCCACATTCTATAAGGCTGTTCTAAGGACTTTTAGTTTGAATTAGTTTGGAACAGATAACTGTTTCATGTGTGAGAATGGGGAGAGAGCATAAATTTTACAAAAGAGCAGAATAGGGGTGAATTAGGTTCGGGTGATTGCCAGAGAATGTTGACCATTAAATGAAATGGCCGGAATGTGGGACAGATCGTTAAGGTTCAAGATTTTTACCGTGTTAGGAAGGACGCACTCAGAAGCTCCCAGATCAAGTGATCCTCCAAGCAGGCCCATAAGTTCAACTTTTCTAACTTCAAAGGTTTTTTTATGGATCCTGCCAACTTCCTCTAGGAGTTTTCATGCGAAATGTTCCATTTTTTTGAGTAATCGAATGAATCCTAGATACCACTCACTAATTTTTTTTGGGCGAGCTGCGGAAGAGCTTGGCTATCAGTTGAAACCCTACTCATGGATGTTTTTTTGAATAGCCTTTCAAGAAAGTCTCTTCTCACCGTATATCCATGTGACATGGGTAACCCTCGGAGCATTTGTCCACTTTCAGGCCTAGTTTGAATCGTTGTCTCTGGGTACTGTATAAAATTGGATCTAGGTCTGTTATTGTCCCAGTTGTGAACCTTGAGTCCTACTAAGAGGAAGCTTTCGAAGTTTCTTGTAGATACAACCTTGGATGGGTTGCTCTTGCTTGGGTTGTCGAAATGATAGAACAGCCACGGCCATGCTATATTTCATCGTATCCCTTTTTCTGTTCCATTCTATGTCTAGATGATTTCACTTGACCCTGAACCAGATCAGGCAAAACTACTGCGATGAGGTAAAAAGCGAGAAAAGCGAAAGCATCAGAGATTTGTCTTTGTGTCTTGTGTGTGTGTGTATGTGTGGGTATGGGAAAGATTTGGTTAGTTTAGTGGTGCGTAAACTCGGTCAAATGTCCCCAACCGGCGAACACAACGACCCTGCGCGAGTATCATTTTGTATCTCGACACGGTTCTCACACCGCCTATAGATCGTTCATTGCACTCCCTTTATTAATAGCAATGATGGTAATGAACAAAACATATAATAAATATTTATGTCAACAACAACCCCAAAGAGAATAAACAAATGTTTACGCAACAGGTATCAATAACCTTATGATACGATAATATGAAAAATCAAAGGGATGGTTTTTATGGGAAGGAACCTAAGCCCCAGTCTAGGCCGTCATTGCCCATGTTCCTCAGTTCTGGATCCAGATCAACTCAATTAGGGCAGAAAGCGAAAAAAAGTAGTTACTTGGTCAGGTTCTGGGGGAGTGAGCCATGCACTCAATTTCCACGAGAAATCGTGCTTTAGGAATCTTCTGAAAGCTTTTGTCACTGTATGCATTGAATGAAATCTCATTGAAATCAGCTACCGTGAAACCTATTGTTTGGTATTCATTAGTAAGCAAAACTCAATATCAATTCAATGTCGGGCAGAAATAGGGGCCAAACTTGAGTGCCTAGAAGTCCAGGTCGCTTTAGGGGGGTTCCACAGTGCATGGAAGTAATTTCAGAGGCCACCGGTCAGCTTCGTCTTCTCAAAAATCGGATATTTTAAATATAAAAAATTAACTCCGAATATCGGGCAAGCAGGATGTTAAAGATTACTGTACGTTGTTTCTGTTTCCGTGTAAATTGTCCAAAACTGCTAATTCAACACTCAAATTTTGGCTCCGCCCACCTCGAGATGGGAAACGTTATCCAATGCGATAGTGCTCATAGTGCATGGCGCACTCCAGAAAGTTTGATCCACGTTAAATAGTCCATCTTATCCTCAATCATGTAACATTTCCGATTTTTGCGAGCGAACGGACAAAGGGCTACTACTGACGTCATTCTGTTTGCAATTTCGTTGTAGGGAACTCGGCAAAGTGCCAAAGATTGTACAACACCTTTTGAGTGACACTGCCCCGTTTTTTTGCTAAGTGATTCTCAAATAGACCTCGAACAATTTTTTTCGCCTTCGCTTTAGAACCCCTACGAAAACCGGCTTTTCATCTGATTGGGTTCCTTTACAGGACAATGTTTTATTGTCACGAACAAAATGAAGCTTATTCGAGAAAACCACGTAGCCGGTCATTAGCCACGTACCAATCACCACCATTAAAAGACTCAGTTTAACGGTGCACTTAGAAAGGATCCGTTTGAAACGCTGACCTGAGTCGGCGTTCAGAGTTTGCGATTTCGGCAGCTCAGCGATCCTGCGGCAATGGAAAAGGTGCATTCGAATCATTGCCATGTTCCATTCTCGATGTGAAATGACATAATCATGGAACCCAAATCTCCCTAGAAACCCTGGCTGGTTGCGAGTTCTCAGCGTTGTTCCAAAGTAGTGGATAAGCTGGCGTACTTCTACTTCCCCAAGCCTACATCCGGGAACTATCGATACGGTATGTTGATGCACAGACTTGACTATAATCCCGTGAGTGATAGTGGCGAGAAACACCGTTTTCCCACATACGATCCACAGATCATATCCAGTTTTAGCCATCTATGTCCACTATACCCTCTATGCCGCCAGAGTTGGTTAGTTTCTACTCATAACTGTATTCCACTAAAATCCCGGAGTGGGTAAAGTTTGTGGGTAATTGCACTAGGCAGTTTAGGTATGCGTTCAGAAGCTTCTACGGTCTGATAGGAATTCAGATTCATGGCGCATTGAAAATGCTTAGTTCCAAGCATCTCTCTGTTTATTTATGATGCCAGTCGATGGTTGCCGGTAGTTGAAGCCCCAAATGAGCCTGAGAGACCGATAGCTTATTGGATCGTCATGAATGTATTGAGAACGGTCATGAGTGTGTGTTGGCGACTAGTTCTTCCTTTGTCATCGGATTTTCTATTGGAGATGGACAAGGTTTGCGGATGCAGCTTCTTTAGAGTATCTATCGTCCTAGCTTATCGAGTTTCTGGAAATTTATCGATGTCGATCGATGGGATACTTCCATGAATGTGATGTTAGTTGGCTTGGTTGCTGGGTTTTGTGACTTTATTGAAGCGACTGATCAGGAATGATAGAATGGAAGCCTCTAAGGATTTCGAACGACCGAATATTGTGGTGGAGGTACCTCTACATTGGAGGTTATGTCTTCAATCCACACAAAGACACGATATCCTGGGCCTAGCTTCGGCCGGATTACTATCTTCTGGGACAGAGCCTGCGATCAGTTACCAGTACTAGTACCATTACGTTGCAGAGAGTTCAAAACTTCCCTGGCGGTTCTTTAGCAGCCCTTCAGGTTAATCCCATGTACAAACACAGTCCTCCACTCCCTCCTCCCCCCCTCCCTGGATGCTGGTCCCCTTTTTACAGTCAAAGCTACGCAGTTTTCAAAGTGCTGCTATTAAGATAGCGATCTTGGGTTGCATACAGCTGCCGAGCGATGGCGATGGCGTTGTTCAGCTCCCGAAATCATTGCTGCTATATTCCGTTTTCAACGGCTGCCTCCCATCTTCCCCGTACTCTTCATTATGTCGAACCACTGACAATTCCCAGCCGTTCCCTTAGAAATCCGGATTCCGACAAGACATTGCACTGTGTCTCTTGGTGGTGGTAGTCCGCTGTCGCCATTTCCAATAGTCATTTCGAGGCTGGTAGTGCACTATACCAGAGCAGTGTGTCGAGATGTGATCGACAGTCTCCGCCCGCCCTTCGCCGCTACCAAAATCGAGAGTGAACTCACACAGTTTTGCTTAGGGATCGTCCGTTCAGGCCTTACCATACCTCTGCACTTATTAGAATCAGTAGATCCTTCCTGCAGTATAGGTCTATCATTGTGCTTGATCCAGTGATTTTCTAGTGTAGGCTGCAGTCCAGATATCTCAACCTTTTTCTGAGATCCAATCTTTCCGATTCGGTTGCCGTCACATTTGAACTCGTTAGTGGTTGATGAGTTTTTCGAGCAATAAAAAAACTATTTATTTGTTCTAAGTGCACTTGTAGATGTTGAGGCCTATTTTGCAAGGTCAGCTAACCTAGATTTTGTCTGATCGCAAACTTAAAGAGCTGTCGGAAGACGACAAGTAAGATGACCAGAATGAGGCCCATTCAAAGACGTTTCCCAAACATCTTTAATAGCATTCCATGCCTCTTAATGTTCCGACAAGAACTTTGGCCCAGTCTCTACAGTATCCCATAAGACCTCGATCAGTTCCAAAAGGGTAACATGTTGCACTCTTCGATGAATTGTTCGTGCAAAGTCGCCCATGTAATTTCACCCAGAATTCTCTGGTCGCCTTCCTTTCACCTGACCTCCTAATCATGCAAACTGTGCACTTCCACGCAATCATCTCCGTCTTGTACAGTAATCGTGTTTCTCTGCTATCCCCTCTCTCGTCCAACTTCGCCTCTATCTTTGACCGACCCATTTATCCAAATAGGAGAGATTTACGCACGCGTCGCCTATCGTCTCTCATTGTTTCAATGTGTTTCGAGAGAAGGTGGTGGGTGGGACGCGCTAGGCGAGTACGAGCAGCAGCAGCAGCTGGTTGGCGATGGCTAGACCTATTGCTGTGGCTACCTTCGTGTGCGAAACTTCGAACGGGTTTCGGTCAGATGGCGCACAGTCCAGAGAGAGCGCTCGCTCGCACGGTATCACGACGTTCCATCCTCGACCTGTTGTGTGTACTTTCGCGATCCGATCACATCACGCAAGGGAAGATGGGTTGAGAGGATGGTACATAATCAGTTACCATTCAGCAGATTTGAACTCTACGGTAGTAGCGGGTAGGGGTTTTTTTCGGATGCTCTGACATAAGAGTGCTGCTCAGGAGGAAGGGATGGACAACTCTTACTTCGAGCATTGCTCGATAACCAAATCTTTCAGGAGGAAGAAACTGCCATGAAGGGGCATCATAAGGGTCACGACCGTTTCAGTACCAACTCTGGTCACTTTAATACAAAGACTGGCCAGCTTGCAAATTTTCCACGTTTGGGAATGGGCGTTTGAGACTCAACATATCGCGGAATTACTGCTGAGCTAGCTGTTCTTCACTTGAAAGAACCATACCTGAACGTCTGATGGAAGTAACACGGTGTTGACTACGGGGAATGTGTCCTTTCCAACCAGCCGTTCTTCCTATCCTTCCAGATCCACAGCTTCAAGATACGTGCAGGGGAATAAAAATTCTGTCTCATTTTTGGGCATCGATCCATTCCATCATTCCAAGAATTTCGTCCTTTATCACTCGCTGAGCAGTATTTTAGGATAAGGTTCATTCCTAAAGTATGGAGCTAATCTAATGTTGGGAAATAATGAATATAATCTCTCTGACTTTCAAAAAGCACTTCCAGGCTATCTGGAGTAATACCTGGACAGCTTTACGGTGTTTTGACAGCCTCTTGTACAGCGTCATTGTATAGTTCCCAGTCTTTCCCGATTTCTCGATTAGAAAGGTTTTCGCGTTGGTAGTATCCGTGGTAGTGAAATAGCAATTCCATTGTAGTCGCCACCATTTTTCACGACGCCAGCTATTTCTTTAGCAGCTCTTTCAGCAGTAGGAATGTTCCTCGAAGGCTTATTTCGGGTGTCTCAGAAGTGAACAACTTATGTAAATGTGACGAGCTTCCTTCAGAACTTGGGCAAAGTTTCTGAGGAAGTTAGAGATTTCATTCACTGTCTCACACTGACCACTCCTTGTGCCCTCTGCACCATGAACTCCCTTCCATATGAAAGTTGAAGAAGTACATAGTTGTCCGAGTCCATGCCTCTGGCGTACACTGCGTTACTCGGTAGTCTTCTACGTGTCCTCGCCTCAGAATGAATGTTGCAGTCGCATGTGGGGCCGAAGAAGTGTTGATCGAGACGATTCTTTAGGGATCTTCCAGAATCACCAGCTCAGCTTACGGGTGAAATTTACAGATCGTGTCAAGCCTTCAAACTCTTGCACTACAAGTTTATAGGGTAACTATGGGAATGGTCATGCTCCATGTTCATTTCCGTTCTGAGGTGAGGTCCCATAAAGTAACTGATCGCGCCAGGATGGATTGCCCGACTGAACTGGGCGAGATTCGATCTTAAGAACTGTGCAACTGCGTAATGAACTTGATATTGCAGTAGTGGGTAACGCTGTCCAAATGACTTCGTAGTCTTGCCTTCAGCAAGCCGCTCCTTTCTAGGATTTGATCAGAACCTCCTATACCGTAATAGTACTGGAACTTGAGTTTCAAAAGTAATGTGGAAACTACCTCATTCCCTCCCCCTCTTTCTTCTTTCCTCATTTTCCTTTTCCCTGTTCCATCTTCCTCCTCTAATTCTGTAGAGCTTCTTGGCTTGCTAATCCTCTAGTCTCACTCCTCATGTCTCCAAAGTAATCGGTGAAGGCCACTGAGCTCCAACTCCCCTTTCCGTTTTCCTGAAAAGATTGCCATCACTGTGGTCGTCCATTACAACGAAAAGCTGGGCTCTCCATGGATTCGACCCAGCCTGAGTGGCATTTGCATTAAATCATCACTACATTTCCAAGTCTGATTTGGATGAGTGGCGCGTCCTTTGCGGCTAATTTACAGCAACCGCTTCCATTCTTTATTTTGTGCAAGGGGATGATTGTGTAATTGTTCTGTGCAGATGTCGGCTACGAGTTCTTTTCCAGGCCTAATCGACTTCATCATTCAAATTCCTTGAAAAAGTTCATCTCCTCCATCGAGTGCGCTCTGTAGGTTGTCTCTGTGTGTTTGTTGGTGTGCTTGCTGCTGCTGCTTCTGCTGCTGCTGCTGCCACGAAACCTGTATTTCTTGATGCGAGTACTTGATCAAAGTGTATATACCGTAATATTAGTTTTCTAGTTGGGCTAACGTACATACGCGTACGTACGCCTCAATTAGGTCATTGTCTACTTCGCTCCACTCATCATGTTTCGTAGCAGAAGGGCGGATGGTCAGTCCTTATTTGATAGCTTCTGTAGGGAGTAGGACTGTCTACTTCGACTTTGCTTGATCGACTACCCATAGATTAGCGAGTGAGGGTACAGGGCTTTGAGCGCTCCCGGCAGGATTTCACTGACAGAAGCTCTGTGCATGTTTCCCTCCATCTCCAGGTACGGAGGTAGCTTTCCAGCCGGAGAAGTCGATCGTACTCCCCTATGTACCTAACTTAGGTAGTACCCGAACTCTCTCCGCTCAAAAACAGTTTTCCAGAAGTTCCACTAGGAAGACTAGGGATTTTCTTTCAGAATGCTTTGGAGATGGAGAAGAGCCTTAAAAGGAAGAGACCAAGAGTGACTCTTAACTGTAACCTTCCTCCTTCACCTCACAATCCGTCTCGATAAGACTATTACTCCTCCTTCTTTTTCATGGATATCACGTATTCCTTTGATATCATTCGATGTCCTTTTCAGCTCTTTTCTTCCTGCAATTTTTCTTTGACTAAAAAATTGACACCTTGATGGCTCATGAAGTTGACAGACCCTGTAGCCCTGAATGCTTCCTAAACTGACACCCGTTTCAGCAACATTCCACAAGTGCTATTAGCGATTTGTTCGGCCTATACAAATTAGGAATGTCTTCAACCGTTAAAGCTCTGCGGCACTCAGTGGAAGATACTTAATATAACTGAGGATTTGTTATATTGTCAGTGCAGTTTGGAAACAATTTCAGCCTCTTTCTATGATTTCTTACAAAAACGAAATATACATAAGGAAAACGAGTATTCAGAGCTCGAGCCTCGTTTGTTCCGACAAAAAAATCTAAAAGTGTTGTCCATGCCAAAAACAAATCGCAAAATTACTCTAATACTTACATAGGGTCTTGTGGTACTGGGCTCCCCTAAAGGTTTTTTCCCACCATTTTCCTTTCCTAGCTACCTTGGATCCACTCCACACGCCCCACCCAATCCTGCTCTACTTATTTTACCCTTTACAGTAGCTTTTATCATCACGTGCGCTGTCATCTGGTCGGCACCTATCCCTGGAACTCGGTTCACCAAGGCCACTTCACTTCCGGGTGATTTTCGATGCACCAAATCTATTTGCAAGGGTTCAAATGCAATTATGTGATATTTGACATTTTCATACTAATTTCAGTCTTCAAGGTCAACTTTTTAGATGTCTGCGATTAGTACAACTAGCAATTTAATTAATTGTAATAATTCAGTAATCTATCTAATTCTTCTGTATACAGTTCTTTCTTGCGGTTGGGATGGGAGGCAAATGCAAAATCCTTTGATGCCATTTCAGTTTTTTCTTGTAGAATTTGTTTCTTTCTACTTCCACTCACTTCATAGCTTGAGGCGTGTTGAGCTTTTTTTGCTTAATATTTCTACTGGGAACAAATCGCAGATCGTTCGTTGTCTAGACAGTACTGTACGGTACACTTTCGTCTCGGTCTGAATCGTGGTCCCGTAATTCAGGCTCAGTTCGCTTTCACTCCTCCAAAATTTTCCTAGGGTGTCATATTTTGAATAAATATCGCCCCGTCTACAACGATAAATGGCATCACTACCGACTTTCGTAGGTACTTGCCTCTGAGCCTGTTGCAGTGTGCCCTCGCAAGGCATGGGACTTCCCTTCCGAGATTTCATGATTTTGCTTTGCTACTTAGTGTTTTGGGGGCCGCCGTTTCCCACTGACAACAACGTTGTTTTTGCTCTGATTGAGATCACTCAGTTTATGTGGTGAGGTGCTGAGAACAGGTGCGTTAGCAAGTAAATAAACAAACAAATAAATAGACAACCAGAATGATTCTGCGCAAATTCTTGATTAGAGCCAACATCTTCTATCCTTATCTCGTCCTAAAGTTTTCGATAACGCTTTCACTGCGTTCACAGACTGTTTTTGGCCCCAACCAGCTGAGGAAACAATTTGGGCGCTCCCTCTTATCTTCATAGCGCCCCTCATTCCTCAATTCGTTCACCCAGCCTCGACCATAATTTTGCAAGCGAGATCAGTACAACGACAACGTGTGTTGCATACCTATTTATCTAAAGAATATGACAAATGCTATGTACATGCCACGAATTTGACTCCAACTGGGAGTTGTAGGGGGGTTTGAATGCATTCTCCGTTAAACTTTGTACCGTTAGACGAAATACCACTCGAGGAACCATTTTTCATTCCAAATCTCTCCTCGCCGCTGTGTAGACGACACATACTCATAACCTAAAGTGGATACGAAACGCGAAGGGCTAGTAGTCCATTCGAAGTGTTCCCCGGATATGAAACCCATAGTTGGTTTTTGATGTGAAAAGTATTTCCTGTGAAGAAAGAGGCCAATATCCTTCTTCCAAAGTTTCTTTTCCCCTAGGGAAGTGCTACTTTGTTGGTATCGTTTTTCGCGCTTTGTCTTCCACCTGTTCACATAATCGAAGGGAAAAAACTTTCACCCACGTTTTATTCGTTTTTGATGTCTTGTGAATATTAAATTCCAATCCGTAATAATATTAAAGTATTACTGAATACAAAAAGACAACGACCAAAAGAAAAAAAATCAATCGAACAGTTTTGTCAGTTTATTTTTCAAGTGGCGGCATTGGCTTCCGTAGGAAAAAAGATGTATCAAAAAGTTGTCCCAATTCGCTGAACCTCCCAAAAACTCCACATATCTTGCTCAATAAAAAAACCGATTTGCCAAATTTTGTTTTGATGATCGAAATTGAATTGGCTTTTTTCAAAACCACTGAGACCGACTCAAATTTCTTCAAAGTTTTGTGTTCACATATGGGAAATCTTCTGAACGAAACGCTCATCTTCAATGCCTCCCTACGAATAAGCCATGAAAGTGGTGTCAGCGGCTACAATTTGGACGAAAACCCGTTGAAAACCCCCAAGAAGTACTAGTGCTCCCAGTTATTCGATGCTATTAGGTCCGACCCATAAGGTAAAAACGCACAACTCCCAGGTTGTTCCTCTTCTGTTGAGATCTCCAAAAGCAAGAACATCAGGTAGCTGCTGGCTGATTGAATAGGATGATCTATGTTGCTGTCTAAAAGTTCACCTCTATGCAGGGCCGTATGTAGTTGTCTGCTCGTTGCCGACGACCCATAAAGTAAACTTTCCGGATTGCCTAGCTGAGTCATTTACGCTGCAATAAATCTGAACATATCGTTTGCTAGCAAGCCAAGTTATGGGTTTAATAAACTTGTTTTTAATGTAATCACTTCATCAAATCTTTACTGCCTGTCTTTAACCTTTCCAGCTTCTTACTTTGCTAAATTCAAGACATACTGGTTTATTATGAGGCCATGGCTCTGGCTCTGTTACGGCTCGGCCTAATTCCAGGGCCCTAAATCCTCCAAATGGCGTGATTTTTCAAAGCTTACCCAGCCAGGGTTCATGCTTTTTTCCCCTTTTCCCATTTTTTTAATTCTTTCCTCACAAGAGCCACCGGAACTCCGCTGTGCTCTCTGATTTTAGTGCTCCCCATGATCTCTGGGAGTTTTTTCCCCGTTCCCGGTCGTTTTCATTTTCTCGTGATTATTCTCGGATTACTACTTGGCCTTTGACATAAAATCACTTTTGCTCTGTCCGTCATCTTTTTTCCTACACATTTTATTTCCTCGTTGGTCACCATGGCCCAGATGTGTAGCCGATCCCTCGTGCAAATCACTCCAACCATAACATTTATTCGGATTTTCCCTCCCTCTCCAGCTTTCCAATCTCTGGAACAATCCTACGATGAAATGCACTTTGTCGCGTTAGTAGTATCGTGTGTGATTCGTGTGCTGTTCAAGTTTACACCATACGCACACACATACACAGACACTCACACACACACGTACACACCTTGATACGAGTGTGTGTAGCGTATTTTAGTGACTCTCTGAAGTTGTGATATGTGGAATTGCGTCTCTCACACATTCCTCACAGCTGTCCTCTATTAGAGTCGTCGGATTTGTGTGGAATCGATCACTCTCTACAATGTTTCAGGCATACACCGGCCATCAACTCCTACACACACACACACTCACAACTCTGACTGGGCTGTGGCTATTGGCGTGTTGTAATACTACTATCCTCCGTGGTGGACGGCGAAGCTGTTCCCCCCTGTCGGTCACTCTAAGGTCAAAGTTAGGCTGCGTCCACTGTCCACCAGTGACGGTATGCTCAAACATACGGACTACAAAGGTCTCTTTTTTCAGGACGATAAACTTCTTCGAAATGTCGACCAGCGAGCTGCTATAACAGCAATGAGAGTTGCGATCTATCCAGAAAATAGTTTATGAACCTTTAGAGTATGCCTGATGTGCATACTTCCGGCAAGTGCCTGATCTGCATGGTTCCCGTTACATTGTTGGCCCCTTTCCAGGTCGTTATAGTAGCTCAACCTAGTACATAAAGTTGGTTTGGGAAGCACTCGTACCTGAGAGCCTCAATGATTGATGGGGACACGCCCGGTACTTTACCGCGCCTTCCCACCCCAAACAAGGATTGGTCACGGCATTTACGATGAGTTAAATGAGCAGAGCAGTCATTCGATTAAATTTCACAGTTTAATAGCGCCGCTTTCAATCCAGCCGTAGAGAGATCACTTGAGAAGTGAACTTCACCGAATCTACTGAAGAGCCGTAAAGAGTAGCAACTTCCGAGTTCTGACTCGATTGCATTTGGGTAACGGAAAGAAGTCCTGGAAAAAAAACAGGTATGTAGCTTACAGAAGTGTAAGGTGTATAGAGAAGTCCATGGGTATCAGGGTTGTCCATTCAAGCCAAGCGGCTAATCTGCCTCTCAAGCCTACTATTCATTTGCTCTAGGTACTTCGAACTGGGAATCACCCGCTTCCTTCAGTCCGTGTGCAGATTGAGGTCAGATTCCTATACCGAACTTCCCTGATCAGTTCCATTCGAAAAGTATGGAACCACTCTGGGAAAAGAAGTGGAGCTAGTGCGGGAGTTATCAAGGAGGGTATGCTATCGTAATTGAATTCCGGTATTCCCAATTACACAATTCAAGAAGATAGAAGAACTAAGAAAGTAATTGTTGAAAAAAAAACTGTGGGAATGCAAGACGATGTTAACGGTTTGAAGAAACTACATACCCGCAACAGAACCTATGGGTAAAGGTATTAAGGAAAGTTAGAATTTTCCCATTTAGCCGCTTAATGTCATCCTAGTTTGATACTTTTTTCGTGACCCACTTTGTCTGTATAGTCTTAATACAAGGATGTAATCCGATAAGGTTATGTGAGATGGATCTTTCCATGGTACCCTTAGCTTTCCCCTTTTTCCCCTCTTTTCCATTCTTCCCCCCCCCCCCCCCCCCCCCCCCCCCCCACCCTCCGTTTCACACCTTTTGACTATCACGTAGTCCCGCGTACTAGTGTAGTAGTTTGGAAAAGTTCCGAATCAGCTTTTCATTGAAGTGTAACTGCACAATGCGATGGGACCGGACGTCTTACACTGACGTTTTCGTATGCTCTTAACTCTCATACATATGCTCGTGATCTGGCTGCTGCTGCTGCTGCTGTTGCTGCGTGTAAAATGTGTCTGGGAGAGTGCTAGTAGGTCCTTTGCAAAGTTTGACATCTCAATGACTACTACTGCATTGCGTACGTTTGTGGTGTGTAATAAAACGCACTCCAGACGCGCCATAGGTCGCCGCTTCGTTCCGACGCATTTAGCCGCAGCCAGCTTTTCTCTGCTCTTCGCTCTTAGCCGGCGAGTAGACGGAGACCGACGTTTTCAAAGAGCCATGTGCTCAATGGTAAGGTCATTTTTTGTGAACATTACTACGTTGTTTTCTCTGGATCTCGCTGTCATTTCGCTATGAGTACGTCATTGCTGAAAGTACTAACTGAAATTATCTCCCATAGTATCGGGCTTTTTCAGCCTTTTTTTTCTAGAATTTCACGGATTTCGTACATATTCTTCGATTCTAACAGAGATTGAGATTAAGGAAGAAATTAGAGCTCTTGATTGAGGATTGGGTTTCCCATCAGTGGAATCAACCAGCCTGATTTGCTTTGTAGTATTATTACCCTTGAGGAGCAATAAACAGGGACTAAAGTCGTTACAGATTTCCACAACCAACTTCAAATGACCTCTTTAGCATCTGCCGGCTTATGAGACGTCAAGAGTAACGCTGAGTGCATGGCGCATCCCAACTTGAGTCTTAAAGGTCAAGGGGTCTTTTATTATAGGTTAACCTAAATTAGTTGTATATCCATCACTTATACCACCTTATTAGCTTGATCTTGCGATGGTTCACCTGGACCATTCAGCCTACAAGGACAAACTCTTTCACCTTCATGGGACCGCTTGTTTGAAGTTTTCTTTAAACTCCAGCCGGATCTTCGATCTTTCAAACTCTCTCGGATCTAGTAACTGTATTAGTTGTTCTGAAATATGTGAGAATGTGGCCTTACACAGTGTTGAACGTCAGTTTGTCGAGGTCATTTTGCACTCAAAATACCTTTCAACCCATGTTGTCCGTGTTTTTTGTGCCTCCCAGAAGAACCGACGAGTTGTTTCGCGCGTGTTTTCTCGTCACTTTTGAATTTTTGCGCGTGTTCCAGACGTTTTTTTTTGGTTGCTTCCTCTGCTGGCGCAATGAGAAATGAATGCGCTGGCTATGTAGGTTGTTCGTCTGCAGTCAAAAAACAAACTGTCTGATGTCTGGCTCAATTGCAGCGGCTTTTTTCTGTACTCTCGCAGGGCTAACTGGCGACTAAGATTGAGCTTCTGAGCATCAGCACATAAATATCAGACCAGCCAGTGTCTGCTTTTGAATGTCCATCAAAACCTTCTGTAGTTGCCATATGTAGCCAGCAAAAGTATTGCGCAAGTAATGTATAGGCTTAATAGTTTTTAGGCAGGCTGTAGTTGCCATACTGTCTTCCTCACTCTGGAGTGAAGAGCATTTCCTGCAATATCACTCATCAGGTTTCTTCTTTTTCACATATCCTTCATGCTCTGTTCTTGAAGTTTCTTATGATTCCCAACAGTTGGGGTCTTGCTTCACATCGTTTGAGTTCATGTATTCTTTCGAAGTTTTTATACTACTGTTTAAAAAAGGGAGTTTGATGCCAACCTTGAAGCTTCTCATACAATAGAGTAAGGCTCCTTCTTTGTTCTTTGAAATCTTCCTCCGTCATCCCGTCTGGTGAATGCTAAAGAAAACTGATGGGGCGGCTTGGATTTGGTCTGTATTTTCTTAGTCATTGGAAGACTCGCCTTCTCCGTGTCATTCCCTGGTCATACTCGGGATCACATTAAGAGGGAGTTCAGATTTCTGTTAGCTATTTCCGCTACTTAACTATTCAAGCACTCTTATTTCGACCAACTAGTAACTCTTGCCATTAATAATATTGGCATTGATGAGTAAGACCCGCTTTAAGGCTCTTCGATCTCCTCTGATCTGAATTTATTCGATCATTTCCAACACCCTATGTATCCCTCATCTCATTGAGCCCCGTCCTCTAAGCAGACGGTTTTTGACGTATGGACCTAATGACCACAATTATTTACTATATATCGAAGCCTATGAGTTTCCTGATTTGACATCCCTTCCCTTGTATTAGTGATAGGAGCTGTGTTCCTCTTCAAGCCATGCCCCTTCTCCTTTCCTTGCTAGCATCATTTGATTCGTTCCATCATAATCGCCAATTGCACATTCACTACTGCATAAGAACTGTGTAGGAATACCAAGAGTATCGTTTATCACGACATTTATATGTGCATAATTATACGTTTACCATTTTGAAAAGCTTTCAGTATTCCAGTGATTGCTAACAACAAGCTTCGCTATGTATTGCACAGTGAGTTGCCACGTAGTGGTCTTGCAAGGAAACCTTTTGCGGAATATCTGTGGGTAACTTGTAAAGATGCAAACAATGAGTTCAAAACTGGGTGTGGTTGTTTTTGAGACCCTGAACATGCCAAAAAATAAGTGAAGAAGCTGTGATGCCCAAGTCTGATTCCTGTAAATATAGGCATTTTTCGTTCAAAAAAAGGTTTTTAGAAGGTGGTCCAGTTGGCAAACGGGACCAACTATAGCTGATAATTCGATCAACTTGACTAACTTCTCGGCTTTATCACTTTCTTCGGAGCCCAGAATGACAAAAGCCATTCTGTGAACAACCGGTCACAGAGCTGTTAGTGCCAAGATCGTCTTTTTCGACCCTCATTATGCTGCACTACGGCATAAATCTGTTTCAAAGGAAGCATTTTCAGAAAAGTATGATTTATTGCCTCTACTACTCCATTGGGCCGAGGTGGTGCAGTGACAAGTGGCGCACTATCGCGCACGCATGGTCACGAGTTCAAGTCCCGGGTCGATATTCTCCCAGCCTTCCATTCCGCTGGGGTCGGATAATTGGTAGCAGCTCGTCTGGGAGGATACAATCACCTAAATGTACATCGTCTACTTCGTCACCGCAATCGCATTGTATAGGACACATACGCATTGAAAATGCCGTCACGACTGTGAGGGGAAGTCGAGTGCGGGGGCGCATCTCAGGAAAAGGATTGAACGAAAAACTCGTCTTTTATAAACTTTACTATTGCTATCCTTACCAGTAATACTTACTTATAATGCCTCAAAGAGAAAGCACTCGGTATTTTCTTCTATTTTACAGATGTCATCAGTTTTTCAGAGTGTTATTTCCATACACGAAAAATGTTGAATGAAAGGTTATGAGGGCTTGACGTCTTCTTTCTTCCTTGTACCTAAGATGGTTCGGGAAGCAATGAACTTCTTTTCGAAGTTTTGCTCATACTTTCCCATATCAGCCGTTTCCTCCCAACCAGAATATTCCTCTGAAACTGACGATTCAGTTGGTTTTATCTATAAATTTGACCATATCGTTCAGTAAATTAACAAAGGGACTGTCTTGATTTTAGACCTTTCGCTGGTTTAACTCATTGCAGTAGCGCAGAGGGACCCGCTTCATTTTGCTGTGCTCTTTGTTTCAAACAGGTTGCTCCCAGTAGGTAAATAAAGTAGTCTTCCTCCAAAATGAAGAAAATCAGGGTTTTCAATGTAAAATAGATCCATTAGGTGGACTACAGGAATTGTTATTGTTGACCCCCTATACTTGGAATATCTTTGATGTATCATCTGTGAGAATGTGAGATATATGTTATGATCGGGTGGCGTCCTTGTACGCGCATAGCACCGTACCTCTTGCCTGGTGGTACATAAATATATCTCCTTAATCAGTACAGACGGTATCGACCAGATGGCTGTCAATAACCATTTCAGCTGCTACCAGTCCACAAGAGTACCATAGGGCAGAACGGGTATAACTGACGGTTATTAGTACCATAACCACTATAAGCGAGTTTTTCGACGTATTTTGTTTGTTTACAATCCTCGCTTTCTACCATTTACACTAATATTTGTTTATTTTTTGTCCTCCACGTTACTTTCATTATTTCATCGGCTATAGTTTTCGCCTGTATAGTTTCCCGACAAAAACGTTCCTAATTCAATGACAAAGAAGTGAACTGTTTGTTAATTTTGGTAACAACTGGATAACAAAAAAAAAAGTAAAAAAAAAATAGTTTCAATATTTTCGAAGTTTACATCAATTTTGAAACTCTGTTCGAACTATTTCTTTTACTCCGTTTGTTTTGGAACTGATAACAGAGCTTTTAGAATTCTACCGGTACTAGTTTATCATGAAAAAAAAATCCTAGTGGGAATGAATTATCACAGTGATGTGGATTACTCACGTGGTATTTTCACCACTTTTTTCCAACTGAACAACTTTTATCAATAATAGGGCTGCATCAAGCGCATAGAAGAGACACATAGATAAAGTTGTTATGCAGTGGGCCTATTTTTTATTTTTTTGTTTTTTTTTAATAAGTAAACCCTAGATACTTGAGAGATAAATTTAAGTTTTTATGATTGAATGAAATTCTGAGCTGACAACTCCGGTCTCGTTCGGGTCCAGCTTCAAAATGTAGACAGAAAGTGAAGGAGGGCATACTTCTACATTCTGAATGTCTAGCGTCATCAACAATAGAAAGGTCCTTCAAACTTCCATTTCCCACATTTCTCTTCCTATAGCCTTAACTCCGATCAGTCACGAAGAAAAGCATTATTTCTGCTTTGTTCGATGACCTTCTCTTCCTTCTTGGCGAGTCAGCTAACACCCATAGTTCATCTCGCTATCCAAATCCTGGTGTCTGGAATACGCTCGAAAGTCGTACGGATAGCTTCCTCGAATTTTAATTTCTCTTTGTTTCTAAATGACGTATTTATCTCGGACGACCTTTTCTTTGACGATTTTGGTCTGACTCCAAACATGATCCTTCCTTTGCTTTTTTCGTTATAAATTCATTCCCTTCATTATCATTCTTTCCTTATTTGCTTTTTGACTCCTGAAACTCATCAACGTACTTTCGAGTAGTATTCAAATCCGGGGGGGGGGGGTCATGTCTACTAGGTACTGAGTGGAAGAGGGGGAAATGGGACGGGGAGGGGTCATGGAAGTCCTTTGGAATCATTTATCAGAGAATTGATTTCGATTATTGTCATTCGTATTTTTGGGAAGTAATCCTCATAAGCAAAAGTGAAGTTTGCTTCCCTCAAGCTGTTAGTAGTCCGAAGTGATCTACCATAGGTAGTTCTAAGAGGCGTTAAACAAAGTGGACTGATGAAAATCCCGTTCAAGGGCAGACCGATCTTCACTAGTCCCACTTCGGGAGATAACGGTAGTCAGCACCCTAAAGGCCCCATTAATAATATTACCGTTGCCAACTATTTTGTTAACCCATAAACATGCTGTGTGGCTCAGAAAACCCTACACAGTAGTGCGCTACAACTTCTAGCCGCTTTCCATACTTGCTTGATTGTATTTCCAAAATAGCGGTTCAGTCCCCAACGAGTTTAGTTTCATTTCTTTTGAAGGAATTTCCGACAGGACCCGCTTCCACACAAAACTCATGTGACTTTACAGTAAACGTCATGTTTTCCAGCTTGCCTGTTGGTTTTCTCGATGTTAAAACACATCTTCATCACGCGCTACACGACCTCTAAACCCACTGCCTACAACCCACCTACTGCCTATGGACCATGCGCGGAGGTCTCGTTATCGTATCCCCAGCGCTGACTGATGATTTGAAACGTTTCAAAATCGTTCCGGCTATTATTTCGAATCGCGAGAATGATCTTTCGTGGGGGGCCCCGAGAATCATCGTCACCACCGTCATCTTCGCCGCCTAGTCTGCCCCCAACTGGTGAAGTCGTTCTGCAACACACGTCGTCCGCCGTCCGCGACGGCAATGTCGACGACGGTGGAGGCGGTGTGTTTCTCTTTACAAGGTCATCCGATATGCGTGTGTGTGTTGTACTATACCTATCGTTGCGTACCCGTTTAAACTTTTGTCACTGAACGAAACCAGACCGCCAGTTTAACCAGCTAGTTAGATAGGTATCAAAAGTGCTTACACACAACACACTTCATCGACTGTCGTCGTCTTTCAGCGATTCAGTCATTTAATGACATTGGCTTAAAACTTTGCCTATTGCATCAAAATTGCTGTTCATTTTTACTTTCACCGTATTCCTATGCTTATTGGATGAGGCCTTTCTCTGGACGAATCCCATTTTTGACGGAGAAGTTCTATCTTCCATCATTTTGCTCCTTCTTCTGAGTATCTCATCAGTTCGGACATAGCTTATCAATGACACCTTGAAATGGTAGTTAACGTATGTCACGAGTTGACCTTCATATGTTGTTGTTTACTTTACTCTGCTTCGGAAAAATGTAGATGGACGTTAAGCACCGGCTGATGATTGAACTGATGTACCTATATATTGCATATCCCACACGGGACCTGAACCCACACTGATCGCTCCTCCGGACCGTTCAGGAAGTCCTTCGCTAGGGGTCCGTGAGAGTTAGCACTTTTACATGGAAAGAAAAATCACTAACAGGAACCTTAACCCTTGCCATTTGATAACAAGGCCCAATTGTGTATGATAGTCGGATGCATGGCGTATTCAAAAGAGGTTCATCATGAGGCGCGCTTTACCTTCAATCTTGGTATATGACAGAGTATTTGGTTCTTTAAAACGTCCGTCCACCGCCACCCAAGCTGCGGTAACTTCTCCTTGGCTGTCAGACATTTCTTTTTTCTCCTTAATCTCTGTTGATGAATGATTCCTTATAAGGTACCGCTCGAAGTTCTGTTACTCGCTCTTTTGTTGTGTTGAAGTTTACGTATTCAAATGTGATGAAATACAGTTTTCATTGTGTGATTCTCGCTGGAATATCGAGAAGCGGTCATTTTTTGAAAGAAAAATGGACCTGATTAAACAGCTTTTTTCTAATCAGCGCAGAATCTCACTCTTTTTCTATGTTTGACCGTCTAGAGAAACTGAACCAATCAAAGGCTTTGTGGATTTCTTTAATTTTTCATTTGCATAGAGCACATTCCTTGTTGCAATCAAACCGGCTATACTTTTTAGCGTCATAGGAGTTGATGGAGATGTCGAGAGACGTCCTCCCCTTTGTAGATGGGTGGGAAAATACGGTAGGGTAGTTGAGATGACTTTACCATAAATGACGATGTTTCTTCTCAAACGCAGTAACAGGTACCGTTACCCTACTGTATCTGAGCCCCTACGTTATGATTCCAAATGATTGTTGTCAGGATAACTAGTGGGGATAGGAGTTTTCTCAGGTGATAAGTCGATCCCACGTATGTAGGATTGAGAACCTACAATGAAGTATTCTTTGATTCTTTTGCATATTGGGTAGATGGCGTATCCCATATGTTATGTAAATGAACATTGACTGACATTATACCGTGCCGTTTCATAATCTGATCATCCATGGGTTACCGGTTCTGAGAACGACGAAAATCCAAATGCTTAATAGACTACCCATAGACGTTATCGCTGCCCTCCCTAGGCTGTCGAAGATCAGCCCGCGTATATACGACCAGGACAACTGGTCGAGGGCGAGTTTCAGCGCTGCTGGTTTGCGCACTCGGCGCCGCTTAACGGTGTGCATTGTCTTTCTCGAGAGTTGCAAGACGTCTACGAAGAGCCTATTACTACGGTTTTAAGCGGACTCGTGCGGTCCGAAAAAGCTGTCATTCGATGAGTGACTGAGGGAGAATGGGAGAGTATGGTGTGTGTATATCTCTCAACTCTCAACTGTTTGCATTGGACGGACGGGTCGTGACCACTGATGACGGCGGCGGCGACCACAACGGCGATTTGGATTGACTTTTATGAAACTCTCTGACTTCCACTTAATTCCAAGTACTTCACTGATAGCTTGAAATTGGGGTGCTATTTCAATTCTTATCACCTATGTGGGGAATATACTTGGGAGGAATATCTACCACGAGGCATCCAACGCCTAGTAGCTGCACAAATGAATGTGATATTACCTTATCAATGCTGGAGCGATCACCTCATCAAAGCGAGAGGGATTTCTTCGTACTATTTTTGTGGAGATTGATTTTATGGACAGTGCAGATGGAACGGGGCACCCCCTACCTTTGCGCCAGTGCGACCAAGTTTCGTAGAACAGATCTTTGATTTTACCCATGTGGAATTGATAAATCGGATAATTGATAAATCCAGGCGAGCACCCTGAGCGTAGTGGAGCAGCTACAAAGGGAAAGGAAGGGATGAGACTATCAGAGACTATTTCTAACTTGATTACTTTTAGATCAGCTGCCTCGCAATATTAGGATTTTGGTTTGAATCTTTGATCATGGGCATGGGAGTGAGTACGGAATTTAGATGGACTGAACGTTGGGCTGAGAAACTAATCCTTTCTCTTGGAATACTTTGTAATGTTTTTTGGTAATCCAGTTTAGTCATTCGACCAGATCTCTTTTCCATTTCCCTTAGATCAACCCCACTCGACGAACTTTTTCTCACTTCGGCGTCTGTCCTCTCCCAGTTCTACAAAAGATCTCGAATCATATCGCGAGGTCACGCCCCTGTTTCCAATTCGAGTTAGGTAGCTACAATATGCTTCACAGAGCTTTTATTTCCTTTTGTGGATTTAATAAATCAATTCAATTTCACTTTTCACCACTCGTATCTTTCCCTTGCATCATATCCTGGTGGTCTTTTTCCTCGAAATCCTGTCAATTCATCCATTTTCAAAAAATTGAGCCTAGTTTAAAAGAAGTAAATAGTTCAATAGTAAACAAAATAAATTAGAATAAAAAAATCAAATTAGATGTTTACTCTTGACAGCGCCATGGAAACCACTTCAATCCCACTTCGGGGTATTCAAGTGCTATGAGGAGTATCAAGCTATACATATGTCCAAAGTTGAGCTCTTTCTCTACGATGGGCTCCAATCTAGTGGATGGTAAATGTATGGCCCTGGATTTTTGGACTCAGAAAATTAGGCCTTCAAATGCTATTTATCCTTTCTGCTTATTCATTCTGGGTCAGTAAGCTGTCGCATTGAGACAAGAGGTCCATCGTTCTTCAACTGGACACCCATATGGGAAGGAGTTCCTCATTCAGTGACCTAATGTTATGTTGGTTTTGTCACTAGAGATTTTGAAATTTCGCTTCTAATATAGACCTCGGGACCCATCAGGTCCTTGGAGAACACTATATGTACGGATGAAAGAAGCGAACAGGGTCTGATGAAGAGGATTTTTCATGCGCTTCACCTTCATTTTATATTTTATATACTTACCTGACGACTGAAGAACCCTTCTGGAACTTTTTCCGAGCTTTAGCCTTCCAAGTGGGGTAACTTCGTACTCGGTTGTCGTCATATATCGGTCCCAGAGAGACGGATAGAGTTTCGTGCGCTTACATCTTAGCTAAGGTTACATGTTGGGTTTGCATTACGAGTGTGCCGCAATGGCCGTCGTCTCACATCCAGTGACGACGTCGTCGTCGTCGCACGGTCCCATTCCCGAGAGCTCAAACTGAGTAAACTTTGCGACTGCAGCTGCTGCTCCTCTAGGTGCTCTCAATGCTCTTTGTCAGTGGTTTCTAGTCGTATTCATTCTCAGCCGCTTAGACATGCGCCCTACAATTTGCAGGGGCATAAATGTGAAGCAATCTTTAGCGATTGAACAAACATTCTTCATTAACTCACGACCGGCCCAACTATTATCTGAGTGACCACTCTGCTGAGTATACGTAAGTTTATCAAGCGCAGAAGGGGTCAGCGGTTTCTATGTTTCCTCTTTTTTCTAGTTTACTCCGGGTTTCCATCTCATTTTGAAGTCTTTTCCCTATCTCCACTGGTTCGCTCAGCTTGGTTGACGCTCCTGATTTGGTAACGGCACATGTCCTTATAAAATTCCCGAATTCCTGCCTAAAGGTTCGTCTTCGGGGGAGCAGGTGACGTTGTGTTGGAGACGCCGAGTAAATGCCTGAAATGAAGTCCACGCTTTCTAGAACCGGATACCTCCTGCATCCGCCAGAATTGAGTTACTTTGAGTTGCAGTCAGTTGGTTTACCCAAGCAAGGGGCCCCTAGAAAATCATGCGTGCTCTCAATGTAAGTTTAACCCCCTTCAGAGTGTAGGATGAACCGCTCTATCCAAATAGTCATTGCTCTCAAAGCTGGACACGATTCCCGCACGAAAAGTTTACCGACTGACTTACTGACGGAAGTGGAAGAATCGAGTCCTAATCTGTAGTGGCTCACTTGGAAGTGCCCCAGGTGCCCTATGGTTAAACGCCGCCTCATACCTGAGAATTGGTAATAGGAGAAGATGAGGCCCTGATCTCCTGTAGTTTGTTATTTGAATAAAGAGTGTAAAAGGTATGGGGTGGAGAAGGTGGTGGGGGAAACAAGCAAAATATATTGTCTGGCTGATTACAAGGCTCGGGTTCTTCAAGATAACTAGTGCCATCCATCTTTGCGACGCCTTCTTGAGGTACAAATGTCCAAATATGGAAACGTGTAAACGCTGGCATAACTGTTGTCCGATCACCAATAGCTAGACTCGGGCAAAGTACTCCTTCAAATGTTTTACTCCTGAAAACCTCCTGGAGTGCAACCCAAGTGACTGAAATGTCTCGGAAGACCTTTCGCTTCACTCTTGAATCCCGACTGACCTGTGTTTGTCGCTTGATGGTCCTAACAACTCGTTGTGATTGAGCTTCCCAGCTGTAATTGGTAACTTCTTCTCTGTCTTTCTTGGTCAGAATGATCTTGCAAGAGTTTTGCTACCCTCGTGTGAAATCGTCAATGTCTACGTGGCGGCTTGATGTCATAGCTAAATATGCGGCCAGGGAAACCTTGAAATAGGAACCCTTTTCAGGCGTTGTCTACGTAAGCATATCCGATGTCTCATTTTACATAGGTAATCTGGTTCTCTAAGGTAGGTTATATTGCTTCTGACGTATGTGTGTCTGCAAAAATTCCCTCGATTCTTGGTAATGTAAACAAATGAACTGCTTTTTCATTCAGCGCACTGTCCATCTGCGTTTCTTCGCAGTCGCCTACTTAGTGGAAATTTCCCTCAAAACTGAAAGGTCAACGGGATAAATGAATTCCACATGTTTCTTTCTAGATCATTTTCTTCTTCGGGTTCAAAACAGCTCTAGGGGAGAACGAGAACTATTTTTGAGTCTCTGCTATGAGTACTCTCAGGAAAATTGCAATTAGCCCTCACTCTATGGTCGAACTTCTGAGAAGCCCTTCTTGACTCCCATGGCATTGCATTCCCAATAGCAGGCCTGAGTCCCAGAAGGAATGTCGTTCCTTGACCAAGTTTTCTCGATCCCGTACCAAAAATGTGAACACACTTGACCTCTGAAAATTATTTTCTAAATTCTTCTGGACATTGAGCGTTTCTGGTGACCCTAAGCATTCCCGAATACTCGGTAGGAGGGGTTGTTTCTGTCAACTCTCAACTCTTTACCATATTCCCAGAAAGTTTCCCAAAAATTCTTCTGTAGGAGAATTTTTTCTCATGAGGTGAGTCACAGAAGGGAATCACACTATTTACTCTGCTCGATGTGGCTATCCGAAAGCGCGAACATTCCTAGAATGGCGTTGACACAACTAGGGAGAGGAAGTTCCCCGTTCAGAAGCACCTGAGTGAAAAAATGGTAAAATTCGTAGGCCAAGGAGAAAAACCGAATTGAAGTCGTTTCATGGCTCCGATGTCGTCGTTGCTATTCCTAGACCCGCTTTGAGATGGTAAAGGCTCGCATAGAAACCGTTGTGGCCACTCCTTTAATGGTCGTTTCGAGGAGGGGACCGAGGGGTTTTGTGTGTTGCGATGTAACTCGAGTGCTGTACTGTAGTCGTAATCGGTCTCGTGGTGCTCGCTCGCTCGCTGTTTCACGAATGCTGTCCGTGTTTGTGCAAGCGACGACTTCATTGTACGCGCAACGTTGCCGATTTTAGCTCTCGGCGAGTCCCAGTGCTGCTGCGATGACTGTCGTCCAAAAGGCGATCGTACCGAAAAAGCAACACACACACACATTCCATTGTGTGGTCAGTTTAGTCCAGTACGGTGTCGAGTGTTTGAGATCTCATAGTCGTAATTATATGTTTAGGAAAATGTACTTCAGTCTATTTCGATGATGATGTTATCCAAAAATAGTCTTGCTCGCTACTGTGGTTCACGGGAAGTTGGCTAAGTACCCACTGACTTCTGGCTTACGTTATACTCCCTAAAGACACTGCCTACTTCCTGTCATGTGATACCACAATTTTCTCGAAGTTCCTTCCGTTTGTTGGCTTTTACAGCCTCCTTTTCTACGATTACTCGTTACCATCTATTTTGAGAGCTAAAGTAGTTTTTTAAAACAATTTTTTGAGTGTGCCCAAAAATGTACTGCCAGTTGGGTTTTTAACAAAATATAAATGGAAATACTCTTCAGTTCCAAATCTGAAGCTAAAACAAACAAATCGCCCACTTCCGTGGGATGCGCCATGTATCCGCCCCATTTTTATTTCGATTGCCGACATTGCCATATAAGTTATACTAGTTGGTGGACCAGCTGAAAAGGCAATTTACACCTCTCGCATCTTCTTTCTGATTTCCGATGATTTCGTAGTCAAGCGGCATCAGTTGGGCTAAGTTTTGAATAGGTTACTCTTGTAATGAATTGGGTTACTTTTTTGTTTTTTTTGATTGAAATTTCCTTATTTAGCATAAAACATATCCTCCAAAATGAGGTTTCTTTTTTTCTTTTTTCTTTTCTCCAAAATACACTTTGAAAATTTGTAGAAAATTTGTAAAAATATTGAAATACAGAAGAAAAGGAATTTCGTGTTATGGATTTCACTACAATTTCTCAATCATTTGTAATCATCAAAAAAGAAACAACTTCAACAATTTCAAAAACAAAAAAAAAACAACAACAATTTCGAGGCTTACCAAGTAGATCACAGTGTCATGGAGTTTTTGGGCCCGCTTTTTAGGCCTATATACATATCTGCCGCTTGGACATGTTTACATGATTTTTATTGACTCTCTGGAACATACATATCCTCATTGTAAGACAAGGTTGTCAGGTACGCAAAGAAATCTCTGAGGTCTTCTTGAGCCGCAGTGCACTTTACTTTATGTCCTCCTCCTATGCTCTTGTAGTCTATGAGCTATTTTTCTTCTATCACTGGCAAAGAGCTTCTTCAGACAAGATTCGCAACAGTGGTGGTGGTGTGTGCTACTTGTTACTTCTGTTGTAATCTGTAGGTCGACGTACTTCGTGGCTTTCGTGGTTTAAAATGACCTTTTGCTCTGTCCAACTGGCTAGCTTCAATTCTGCAAATCCTACTACTCACCTTTATCTTCGTTTCCTCCGTCGAATAATGAATTGGTCACATGGTTCTGTAAAGGGTACCAGTACTACTGCTAGAGACTTCTTTCACTCACTTTTTCTGCCTCCGATTTAATCTTTGTTACTCTACCCTTTACTAAGTTATAAATAATACCACTCTTATACTAACGACAATAATACTAAGTGATAAATAATGGTAATAAATGATAATTTGTTACTAAAAGGTTTTACTTGAATGAATCAAACATATGGAGCGCTGAAGTTGCGAAACATGGAGAGCACTACCTTTCGGCCATCGAGTTTAGGATGAAAGAGGCGGGACGTTGACCATGGGTCTCCCAACAGTGTTTTAATGACTGGCTTGGTCCGGGACAAAAAGTGATTGGTTCTGATTTTGTAGAAACACTGGTTATTACCGTCTTTTCAACCATGGGCGCTTAAACTATTTTTTTTTAATTTGTGGAATTCACCTCAGTTTGTTTCTCCTATAAATGGATTAATCTGAAGGCTGGAATATGCTCAATCCTGGCATAGCAAACCAAGGGATTCGATTATTAGGAAGGCGTTAGCCCAAATGGGAGATTCGCTCGTTTGTGCTCCAATTAAGCGTCCATCTATTACGAAGTTATACCTGGCACTTGATCACCTTCCGTCCATCTGATACTCGAGTCAGACCAGGTGGGAGCTGAGCGGACGTTGTGCTCGTGGGCGCGCGCGCCCGAGTGCGGGTTCGAGACGATTAGTACGATTATGTGTTTGTATTTGTCATTTTGTTGACTTGAGATGAAAGTGCGCTTTAACGAAGAGAGTACAGGCGTGAGACGTCCCACGAGAGGGTGTAGACCACATGGACAGGGTGCGAACCGTGCGCGTACAAACTGGAGACCATCGTGATGAGAAGAGTGTGCCGGCTAGTGAGACACACAGTTTTAGAGTACTGTCTCGACTTTGGATGACAGTTATGCAGCAAAGCGTGCGCGGCTCCTCGACGGCTCTCTGATAGCTCTAACCGACGAAGGCGACAGCCGCCACTGACGGCCGATGTCGTCGTGACTTAACCGAATCAGTCTACCACCATGACATGACCACCGACTCATCGTTCCTGTGGAGTCGTAAACTATTGTATGGAGGTAGCCCTATACTTGAGGCGTTGCTTTTGGTTTTTTGCTCCTCCCATCTAGAATTTTCGTACATATTTCTTATACTTTTGGTATCTATCAGGTCACAGTTTCTCCTACACAGCTCGTCTCTAACTGCAGTCTTTACGAGTTTACATCTTTTGTTTGTTTTCGACGAATTTTCTCATGCAGTTTGCAGTAAGACCCTTTTAAGCTTTTGTAAGAACCTACCCATTTGGGTATTTTTTGTTGTCATCTCTCTTCACCTTTCTCTTACTCGTTGACAACTCCCGAACCGTATGGGATTCGCTCCAGATTGATGATATAATGATGCTAGGAATTTGACAAGTATTTTTTTCAATCATTTACCTGGATTTGACATTTCCTGCCAAGCACGTCCACCCACTCGAAGAGGGAAGATTTCGAAACGCTTTTTCCTCGAAAATCTGGAATACTAATGACATTATTGTGATCGTGAGCTCTGCTATTTGTTTCCCTCTCCCTCATGACCGGAGTTTCATTGTAAAACTACTACCCCTTATGATAAGGTCATTTTGCTCCTCTTGGAACAGATTGTGTTTTGGAGGTTATTTTCAATTCGTAAGTATGAAAGGTGAACGACCAAGGCGTGGGTGGATTGGTGTCGAGGTGCGCCATGCCACTCATATGGTTCAGAGATCGATTTCCGGGTCCATAAACGTCCGAGCGTACTGTTTTTTCTTCATGTGGGAGGATAGAAGCGCTGTCATCGGTTGGCTCCAGCAAGTCATTGTATGAGGGTCATAGGTACTTAAAAGCGCCGATGATTCAGAACGGAATTCGATTGACTGGGAGCAATTCGGAGTAGGAGTTATCAACACCAAAGATTTATCGTCTTTGTTTTGTAAGACCAACCAACGCAGCTGACCCACGGGGGACGCCTGTGTCTTGGGGAAGTGCAGAGCTATAGTACTGGTTAAAGGTGAGGAAAAGTGTGACTTATAGAGGGACTGTGATATAACGGGAAGATCTGCTCAGGGTGCTTAAGCCTTCTCTTTGATCTCTGACCTACGTTCAGGCAACAGCTGCGTTCATACTTCTGATTGTATATGCGGGTATGAACTACAAAGTACGATAATGGATGAAAATAGGATAAAAAACTTCCTTGCTGCCTTGGCGATTTTACCAGCCACAATTTCTAAATAATGTCAAGGTGTAAGTGTTTGTTCTGAGTAATTTCTTGAATGATTTGTGTCATTTTGGACGAGTTTTCGGCTCCACATAATACGCATGTGTCAGTATGACTCGCTGCGATAGCACGATCTAGATCTAGAAATAGAAATGTCTTCATAGTCTATCAAATTCATTTTTTACTCGGACCTCATCCAGCGCTGGCCCGAAGTTTGACGACTACTCAACTATAATCGATGATTTTTTGTTTACTGATGTTTACTAAATAACACTAGAACTGTTTTGATATGACGAATTCGGATTTTTAGTTTTGCATTGTGTCGACTTTTGATGAAGTTGCTCGCCTTTTTGTGTTGGATTCGTCGTTCGTCACGATCGTTTATACTTCGCGTTTCCTTGACGTTCATTCGTGGCCATCAGATTTGATCAAAAATACTCTCAGAATAGACATAGCCACCGCTGCATGTTGCGACGACGAGTGCTATGTCAGACTGTTTGAATCCATTTGCTGCCCTTTTGCAACCAGCACAACTTGCGGCAGCCTTTCAACAGAACGTAAGTAAAGTTTTCTTATAATTAAGGGTGATATACGATGATAAATAGTGATTGCAGTCTGTTGTCATTTTCGTTCGACTGTTTGAACAGCTGTATTGGCAAACGCTGTTGAAGAAAGAACTGCGCCCAAACGTAGCGATTACTGCCTAAAAATGTTGCTATTCTTTCCCAGTGCTCACGTTTTTCGGAAGCAGTTGTAAAATCGATAATTTGGGATCAATCGATAATTAACAATATAATTTTTGACCTGATTTTCGGTACTAATGGTGTGTGGGAGGGGGACAATTTATCACACCAGGCCTTGTCTGTGGGCAGAAACATCTGGAAATTGAGAGTTTCCGTTTACTTATCAACAGATCAAACAAATGACGTTTTGATATTGTGATTCATCGCATTACAAAGAATTTTCATCGAAATAGTTCTGAGCCTGTGAATCATCTTTATTGAAGGTACCTTTGGTACGTTTGGGCGTACCTTTGATACGTTTGGGCTTTGATGGAACCCCTGAGAATCAATTCGTCTCACTATGGGGAACCCGAAAGGCACGAAATTGTATCATCCATTCATGATCAAGGACATCAAATTTCTGGTGGATGAGATAGCAGATATATAGATATCCCTCCACGAAAGGTCGTCCAACACTAGGGGTATCGTTTCGAGGTCACGGTTGAAATTGACGAACTTTCACATACGATTTTCTCTTTCTATATGTTTCTGGGAGTTCCTCCTTCCTAAATGGGAGCATTTGGTACTTTCTATCAATTAGGAATGTTAAACTTGATGAGATGGTGGGGATCTATCCGTGGAGAACTTCAACGAACTATGTACCCTCAACGGCTCAACATATGTACCGTTCCTGATGTTTAAACTAATTGTTCCCAAGTCTGTAGAAAGTAAACCTCGTAAACTTGAAAGTATAAACAACAAGAAATGAGTACAGGAAGAATTGCTTATTCTGGTAGAAATGTTATTTCACAGTGGGCGTTTATAAAATCTGAGTAATAGTAGCTTTAATACGCTCACCGTTGGATTTTATAAATTTTTGTACCCTTCTTTCGAATTGACTGCAAAAATTTAATCGTCATGATGATTTGGATTAATATTCATTAAAGTATGTTCCTTTTTTAAAATATGTTCTATTTATGTCTTTTCCTTTCCATATAGCCGACTGTCGAAGATCTGCCGCTGGTCAGTTAGCCTCATCGAGATGGGCTCACTACAGTGTAAATAGCAATTCTTGGCCATAGATTCTTCCAGCTCAAGTCATGACTAAGTGCAAGCAAATATGTTTGACTGCGTAAAGCTCTTACACTCTATGTGTCATGCACTGTTAACAGTTGGCACACTGCCATAAATCTCAGGGAAGATCTTTTAGTACGACTACGAAGTGTCCGAAGTTGAAAAAATTGTCAGGTATGAGGTTGCACACAGCAGGGGGAGCGCATGGAGGCGTTGTCCAACACCTCCACCTTTCTTTGTAGGACCACATCTCGATCGGACAATCGCTCTTGTTCTCAGAGGTCAGCTCTTTGGCAGAGGGCTTACGAGGAAGACTATGAAAAAATAAGGAACTGAGCACTTACATGTACGCGGGTAGGGTTGAGAACACACTCCGCGCCCTGAATAGAATTCAGATTCATAGCGTATCCTACTCGCTGTCGATCCTCTCTCTTTTTGGGCAACTCGATAGTCCATAAAGTTCGGGTTATGGATCGGTTCTGAACTGCATATAATGCCTTATGAAAAAACTGGGAACAATCGGCGTAAGGACGCGATTCTGCAGTTTTTTGGAGGGGACTGCGTACTCAGAGTATAAATAGCTCAGTCTCGTAAACACTTTTTTGTTCCGGTGGCAAAACTTACCGACAGATGTCTGTTCTAAGGTTGTACTAATTTTACAAGAAGTTTGGCATAGGCTATAGCTGAATAGTCCGTAGAAATAAATCAGCGGAGAATCCTCGGAGGATTCGTTAACAATGGTCACTTGAACCATCGCCACAAGAGCCACTATCCGACTCAAAAACTATAAAAGATCAGGTTTTTTGCCCTTTATAGAACCTTTTTGATAAGCGCCTTGACTTTCGGCTTCCATTCGGCATTTTAGTGACGTTTGAATGGTCTATGGCCTACGAGAGCCAGTCATCAAGCGCATGGGATGGGAGCTTTTACCCTTCGGACGGGTCTGGTCCACCTAATCGAACCATGATTTGCGTGCTGTTCACAGTGGGCACCGATCCAGCCTTGATCCTCCGAAAATGCGCGTAGAAGTGCGCCTCTTGGCGCTTTACCACATACATCCATTACTTGAGTGTATAGCTATCATGAATGAAATGAGTCCGTTCCACCAAGACACGGATGTCTACATCAGGACAAATAGGCTGACCCTTGAACTTAAGCCAGTTTGAGCTAACGTACTTATTCCCGCAAGAATCTTTTGTAAATTTTGTTCTTGGAAACTAAATCCCTCTTTTCAGAATGCGGATATAGCTGCATTGTCGAACACCAACTCATCCCCTCCATACTCGCAAGCGGGTACAGAACAGATGCAGTACTCAACGCCGGAGTCATGTACAGATCAGCGGACTGAAACACCGTCATCTGATCAGTTGAATGCTGAGTTCAGTACCACCAACGAGTACTCGCCTGACAACGGCATCGGTAAGCGTTTTCGCTGAGAATACTCCCGGACAAATCCAAAAGTTCCTACTGGACATTTTTACCCTTCAGCCTTCCAGCTTACTATCTTTGGAACAGCCACTGACACTTGATATCAATGTTTATTTTAATGGAAACGTTCCAGTAGGCTATTACTAGCCATGCATTTAATAGGGCAGAAAGAATTTTTAGCGGAGAAAATTTTAAATGTACCTGATCTCCATATCACGGCCCATGAAATTTTAAATTTTTGGAAAGAAGTATCTCCCGAGTCCGTCCATCATACTTTAAGAACGTTCTTCAGAACACCTCATTCATTTCCTATTGCCTAAATGTTCAGGGTCCGATAGGGATCCATCACCAGACTGTGTCTCGACCTCATCCGGTGAACCGCATCTGCTCGGTACGAAAGCTATTTCGGCTGAAGATGCAGAATTGCAGCGACGTTAGTTGCCATCGGTTTATCATCTCCACAAAAATTCTCCCGAGCCAAATCCTGATTTCCCATTTTTTTCAGAAATCCTTCGCCTGCAATCGTTCAACAATGACCTGAATGCTGACAAAAAACCTGCCTTAAACCTGCTGTCATCATTCCACAACAATCCATTGCTAGCTGAAAAATTGGCCAACTGTATGATACCTGGTATGCCTACACCACCATCAGCTACAGTACCATTAGCCGCTTCATTGGGTCAGACACCTACTACACATGAAGTGACGCCAACGAAACGGAAACGGCAACGGAGGTAAGGTTGAAAAAAACGTTTCACCGAAAGTATTGGACGTTCTTTTTGTGCTGAGTCATATGGCCACATAGAGAGGTGTAGATAAAGTCTAAAAGTCTTGGGGCGTTAGTCAAACCAGTCTGGGGGATGCGCCCACAATTCAACTTCCATTCAGAATTGTAGTGTCGTATTGAATGCACATGTGACCTATACAATGAGTTACGATGATCAGCCGATGTGAAAGACAGTGCTTTTATCCTCCCAGACGAGTCTGGTACCAATAAGCCGACCCCGGAGAGACAGAAGGCTGGGTGGCCGATCCTGGATTCCAACCCGTTACCGAGGTGTGAAGTGCGCCACTTGCTACTACGCCACCTCCGCACTGTAGATAAAATATGATTCATAATTCGTTGGGAGTGTAGGACCATTCTTTCTGCCACAACACCATCTCTGACTCTGGCATCATCTTGGTCCATATAGAGCAGGGGCAACCACCTGACCGCTGATAGCAGAGTCAGTCATTCATCCTTCGCTCATAGAGAGCAGCAGTCCTTTATAGGTGTCGTTTAAACGTCCTAAAAGGAATCCCATCCAGGGGCTTTCATTCCTGCCTGGGGTCCCTTTTAGGAATCTGAGTAACACCAATCTAACCAACACTTCTTTACCTTTAGAATTCTCCTCGTTCCGCCTCTAAACTGCTCAAATAGAAACCGATACGGACCCAAACTGATCCTTTAGCAAAAAAAAAAAACGTTTCGGAGTACCAGCTGACATTGTTGAGAGGTACAATAAAAGGGCAACGTTTTTTTATCTCCTTATTCAGAAATCCAGTATGGCCGTATTTTGATGTCGTTGATGGTACGGCACGATGCAAGCAATGTTTGTACAGCACAAAATCGGTGTTCAGTACGAATTTAAAAGTGCACCTACGATCGCATCATCGTGCCGATTACGAAAAGGTTTGTCCATTGTGTCGGTATAGTCAATTCGATTCCAGTTTGACTAAATTCACATCGAAAGAAATTCTGTAATTACTGTATAGCTATGTTGAGGTCTCAGAATCTACTAATTGTCATGCCTTTGCCCTAAGACCCCCTCGGACCCTTGGATGTAAGGCATCACATCTTGACCGAGAACCTTACGGACATTTCACATGGGTAGATTCGCAAGCTACATCAGAACTGCCGAAAGCTCTGCAGAAACCATTCTGACAAAGGGGTCCAAAAAACAGGGAGATACTAGGTGTGAGAAGTAAAAGGGGCGAGAAGGCGCTGGTCTTCACCATGTGGATGACGATTATATTCTATGACTTTGCGGTACTGTGACTACAGAAAGTTGGATAAATTTAAGCGTCAATCGCAGTTTTTTTCATGTGAAACTCGAAAGGTGTAGCTCCTGGGGTGGGCGGGATTTGTGAGGACGATTGGATGCCTTGTGCCGTCTCTGCACTTTGTCCAGTGCCCTTTCCATTAGCAAAATACCACTGTTCAACTGCTTTGTTTATGAACCAGCAATATCCCAAGAGTATTGATCAATAGATTCCATTATATTTCGTGGCCGTTGCCCTTTCATTTGCGGCATTTGGTCTGGTAGTTCTCTCGAAGTGATCACGCCCGTCTCTTGAAGATATTTTCCGTCCATGAGCTCTAAAGACGAGTCACTGTGGGACTGAACAGAAGCTTATCGGACCGATCGTTGTCACTGTAGGGCAAGCTCCTCTATTCTTTTACTTCTACGCACTTTTTGGAGATGGCAAAATGCAACATTCTTCCCTAAAATGTGTGATTTTCAGGTGATTCAAGCTGAGGACGCCTTAAATCTTAATGCCTTGCTTTTGAGCGGCAATTCTAGTAAATTATTCTCGACCGATCTGACTCGGAAGCGAATGCCACCGATGACGAGCAGCATACTGATGACGATCAATAAACGTGAGGTTTTTATTATGTTTATACTACTTTATAGATTTTTGGTGAAAAACGGGTCGTCCCTGAATTTTCGATAAAATTTTGTATTGTATGTCACCCGCTTTTTCTCGTTATTGCCATGACACGAGTTAGTTTACATTGTGCTTGGGTTCAGGAACCAACATGGGACGAGGCATTCGTGATAGGATGACCGTATCTATGCCGGGGGAGTCATGAGCCTTAACATTTGTAAATGTGTGAAGTTCGTGTGTAGCTATTACTGCTGCCCTTGAACTGAAGGGTATTTTGAATACTGGGTAGTACCAGGTGGGATGAAAATGGTAGGGTTTAAAGGAGAAAATCCGATGGTGATAGTCTTTCTCGGCAACATGTGGCTTCATCCTTGAACCCCGTCCGTACATTTCTGGGACACCTTCGATCCAAACTAAAAACTTGAGAAAACAATTGATGCCAGACAAAAGGCGTCACGAATTCGAGAGTTAAACCGGGTATGCAAGATTTATGAATAGTGCAGAACCATGATGTCGGTTGCGGAAGTGTTCGGTTCAATCCCAGTTGAGCTAATCCCCGTGAAAGACTTACCCCCCCCCCTTTAACAGGGAACTTTTTTCTCCTCCGGAATCTTGGAATCAGTGGGAAATCATGTACCATCTGCTAGATACTTGGCTTGTTCATATCATACTCCACTCCATACGTGGCTCACCAATACTTCACCAAAGAAAATTACCTCACAAATATCCCACTCTTATCGATTAACAACGGACATGGTCAAATGGGAACATAGGAGGCGCCCTAGAAAGAGGCAATCCAAACAAAATCTATGATTCATGGAATCTAATCCGGTTCAGACCCACAACGCTTTCCGTTTCATTGATAGGGTCAATTTTGTACAGCAGAATCTGGACAGAGGTATTCCCTATTCAGGGAGACAAGGGAGCTGTCGATGAAGAAGGTGAAAAGTCGAGCTCTCGTCAACACCAACTATAAATTTAAGGAATTTCACGCTCGACCTGTTATCTATACTGCCTTGCCTTTGGTCTTTCGCAGTGCGCTCGATTTTTTCTACGGTGGTGGGGGTGGCATTTTGGAAAGAAATCTGGGAGGATGGTACTGCAGAGCGATTTTCCGCGACCTCACCGAACTCGGTGACTAGGAGTTCAGGTTGTCATAAAAGTCGAGGTGGACTGCTCAGAACTTGACCAGCACCCTTTTGTGTAGAAAGCTACGTGCTAAGTAGGCCGAGGCGAGTGCATGGCGTATTCTACCGGAAGCGGTCTTAGCCGAGAGTCTCATATATTTCCGAAAAGATCTTCGATCCCTTACTTGTATTTCGACATAGCACTAAAGGTCTACGCGCACTTTTCGTTTGCGGCGATAAAATTTCACAGGCAAGTATTGCTCTATGCTTCGCTATGAGTGTGCGGTATGGTGTATCATTTGTATAAGATAACGTTTTGTCGAGCGCCGGTCGTCGGCGGCATTTCAGCTCCTCCACCCTTACACATCTCTGTAAGCTGCCCAGTGCTGTGAAGTTGTTTCCGTTCCCACACTACACTAGCCTATCTGGACTGCTTCAGACCTCCCGCTGACAGAGTATTTAACTTTCCCGTCTTCGTAATATTCAACCACTCGGACCAAGCTTGGATTTGGTCAGTCAGGATTCTTTGAACTGAATCGCTATCTGCTAAGTCACGCGCATCTGTTTCTTATCACCATGTTTGCAAGTTGGTTGGAAATGGGTGAGTGCCTTGCTCTTTCACTGTTGTTTAAGTGGACCCTGTAGTGGAAGCATGTTCTCAATTCTTATTGTGTGTTCCATACCCTACCAGGTAATCATCTAGCCGCAGGTCTGCTGTTTGGGTAGCTGGAGAGTTCTGTTCATGGCTGGACAGGTTGATTAGCATTGTAAAAGCTTTGTCAATCAATTCTCATTGATCCTCAGTGGGTCTGACCCCCTGCAAAGGTCGACCATTTAGGCTCTTCTGGAAGGAGCTCGAGAATCGTAAGAATAAATACGGTGCGGTAAGTTGGCCAAAAGGGTTGGCGCGATTTGATGTCGTAATCAAAAATGGAAGGATCCGATAGAGTGCAATGCTTTCTACATCATGGAAGCCAACCATGACAAATGAGTGCTCTGAGCAGGTTTCGGACCAGCACCATGTAGAGGATGGTAGTGGACGACAATGAGCAATGCACTGGCAGTCATGGGTATGTAGAAGTCGGTACTCTTGCTTTAGAGGTCTCTTTTGTGGTTGAGTGAGAATTCGAGGTTGAAGCGGTTTCTCTTGCCCGAGAAAAGTGTAAAAGTGTAAAAGCGAGAGTCCAAATGGTAGCTCTACCGTGTCGGTCGATCTGAGTCTCCTAAAAAGTGAAGATTTTTCGACTCTATCGACATTACCCCTATGTTCCAACATCCATGAGAAACCATACACGCCCTCTGATCCAGAAAGTAGTCGTCCTAGAGAGCCATAGCCCAACAGTTGCAAAAGTGAGTTCATTCCGGCAATATATGGCCCAACGTGTCCCTAGCTAGGAATAAAATCCAAATATACAGGGAAAAGAATCTCCGATGGAATTTTCTCATTGCCTTGCCACTCCTGGTCTTTCATCTTCACCATTCCAACTGCTATAACATCTCCAACAGAGAGATGGTCCTGCCTAGGTTCGGTCTTTGAGCATGCGCCATATTTGCTCAGTCATCGTTTCATATTGTATCAACGCTTCAATATTTGTCTTGTATACACCATAGCCCCGCTAGCCGCCATCAGCGCCCGCCTCATTCGATCTCATCGATCATCTGATTGCTTCGATTTCAATAAGATATTGGATTGAATGGAGGCCCCATGACGGGTGAGGAACACGTGGATACTCACTTTTAGACTACTAGGTGACAGGTTTTAGGGATGGGACTAGAACGCGGAAATATTCTTTCGATTTTCAACCAACAAGGAGTAGGCTCGGTGGGATGAGAGAGAGCGCTCGTTAGTTGAACCGATTTTGGCGTTGAAGCAGAAGGTTCCATTAGCACGAGTAATAGCCCTGCACGAATTAAATGATGAGAAATTGTGAAAAGTAATTATTTCCCTGATCAAATGAATCAGCCATTCGGAATGAAGTATGGCTCGCCCTCTCTTCAGCAGGTCCCCTTACTCTTTTCCCTACATAAACTACCCAATCTCCGCCCCTGGTTCAAGTAAAGCATCGCCCGGGTATATACAAATTTCAGCACAGTAGCTTGATCGCAGCGAATCGATAAACATTGCCGAATTTTTCTCCAGTACTGTCCCATTTTCCTCAAATGAACAAACAAAGACAGCCCCTTCGTTTACAATGTAGACTGCACCATGTAATCATTCTTCAGTGAACATCCTCTACACTTTCAGAAAACTATCTTAATCACAAAATTTCCAGTGGCCAGTCAATCGGCAGCTGACGACAATCCCCTGAACAGTGTGTTGCGACAAACCCTGGCTGCCGGTACATTGAACCAGCAACTACAACAAGTTCAGAATCAGTTGCAGGTTCGATATGAGCCCTTTAAACTCCAGATCCCCGGTAAGAGCTCCCAAATGAGATGTTGTTCAGGCTCAAGCTCAACAGAAGCAACAGCAACAGCAGCAGCAACAACAACAACAACAGCAACAACAACAACAACTAGCTCAGCAACAACAGCAACAACAACAGGCTCAACAACAGCAGCAAGTACCGTTGACGTTGAACGCTGCCAATTTGGCTGCATTGAATCAAATGGCTCGGAATCAGTTGAACAACGCTTCACAACGTGAGTTTAGCTGAGAATTCAGGGGTTATTGACGGAAAGACGACTTTTGGGCGAACTCGGCCTGGTATTCTGGGGTTTTCCGGACCCACGAAATGTTTACCACTGTAAAAATGGGTCCTGCGCTCAGCCCTTTCACAAATAATGTACAGACTATGGATAGCCCAATTACCCGAGGTTACCCTTCCCTTACCTGTCACTACTATCCTGTTCCCAGAGCACATGGGAAAGGATGGAAGCGAACAGCCAGGAACTACTAAGGTGAATGGTTTTTTGGGGATTCTGCAGCTGAATAGGTGGCTTTTACCCGGAAGGAAATGGGTCCTGCCCCCTGTACCGTCTTTCCTGGAAATATTTCCACGAAAGTTGAATGACCTGTCCTCTATAATTCTAGCGACCGTGATATAGGTAGATGGGTTGCCTTTTTGGGCGTTATCGATTTCCATAACTGATCAATACTATATGTAGGGCGTATGGTGTGTGTGATTTTCGCGTTATATGTGGTGTGTGTGAGTCAGGTGCACGGGAAACGATGTCTTCTGATAACTTGTCACTGATTGCAATGCAATCACTCTGTAATGAGCTCCTATAACATCAGCCCGTCTCCTTCCTTGTCCTAGAGCCTTGCCTATTACTATCACAGACCGCCTAAATTTCCCTTTCACTGAAGATTGTATTGTTTCAGCTTTGTTAGGAATGACGCCCGAACAATTCACCAGTCATTTCAGTTTCCTCAATCCAATAAAGAGAGGTAAGCATTATCGAATTATTGATTTCTATCGGATCCTAGTTAATGTTTCCCCATGGGGGAACTTCATGGTTGTCCCTATACTTTATGAAACACGACGCCAGTCATTGAGTACTGTCTACAAAGAAGTGCAAGTGTTCTTACTACCTCCAATGGATCAATAATTATTTTTTTACTATTTTCACGTCCTCAACTATGATTTAACTATGAGCAGAGACATCGTTATCACTGTCACTGAAGAAGCTGAACTAAACAATCTATAGCAAATTAATGCGAACATCTGCTCGCTTCCTATATCTCCGCTAAGCTTGGGCCCATGGATAGGCTAGGCTTGTAGGGCCCAGCGGACAGAATAGGCTTGTTGGGCCCAGTAGATAGGCTAGGCTTTAATGTACCAGCCTTTCGTGGCCTTTGTTTCTGTTCACTTCGTTCTGTTCGGATCGCTGATGTTCCTTCGAAAAACATCACAACGGTCTTTTCGAACTGGCTGAGAAGTTGACTACCGAAAAACGATTCGCGAAAGCTCGGAAGATTTTGGAAAAAATTCTGGGAAGCGTCTATGGAGCATTTGAGCATTGACCATCACTTCACTGATCTTTCATTCAAGGGAAATTTGTTTTGCTCACCAAAATGGTGAAAACCTGAGACGCTCTAACAATTCTTTCCTTCGGGGCGCAAACGTACAAAGCTAGTAGCAGAATCAGTCGAGTGAAACTGGAACTTTGACCATCCTTTTCCAACCTTCCATGCAATAAGTGAACTTCGTCTGAGCCTCAATTTGGCTTGTTCAATATTTGTTTTTTGACTCAATAGTTTGCATCAATGTTATCTCATAAATTTGCTTCATGGTCTTTTTTTCTTGGATTTGAGTTAACTCCTATGATTCTCCTTGTCCATTACCCTTCAACTTCCTGTTAAGATTGGCTCAAAGCGGAATTTGCAGACCTTCCATCTGCCCCGCATGGAACCGATGCAAACGGTATGCCACAGCCGAAACGTCGTCGTCTACGCCGACATCCTGTCTGGATGTTCTTCAAAGATCTCGAAGACCGCGTAAGTATTTTGAACTTGTGGAGTCTTTCATTAAAATGGCATGGAAGATCGAACCACAAAGGTTTCGAGCCCCATGACGAGTGCCCTGCATTGTTCGCTGTTTTTCTGATGATAAACTGATAAAGTGATGAGTAAATCGCTATGCGAAGCTCTGGTCGCGTGTCACATCAACAGTGATGTGTAAAGTTTTAACTCCCTGAAGTTCATGAATTCTTTTCATTCCCCATTGAAACAATCCACTTGTGCAGTCATGGAAAAAAAGCGAAGAAATGCTTTACATAACAATATCAAGTAAATCTGAAGGTTTCTCTCTGACGGACTGAACACTCTGAGAGAAAGTATAAACCGAGCTTATTTCAGATGGTTGGATGTATCAACTGCAGTTTCCGCACCGGTTCAGCTTTCAGTACAAATTTGAAGATGCATTTGAAGGCCCATCATAAGGAGGATTATGAAAGGGTGAGAAATTGCTTCATATCGATAGGAGCTTTCTACTTGGGGAATCCTAGTTTGAGGTTACTGGGACTAGGGTTACACGTAGGCAGAGCTTCTCAGGTTGCGTCATGGGGGGACCTTTCCCTTTTCAGGGCAAACTTTTGATTCTTTGCTCCCAAGGTATTCCATTCCTGCGAGTCGTACTGCAACAAGAGGCTGCTGCTCTCCTGTGTCTATCACTAATATCATATCGAAGTTTATCAACTTTTATGGGCCACCTTTAGTCGTGTGAGTGTAGACTACGCACAATGCAGAGCCAGCAGCTTCCCGTCGGACGGTGATACTAGTATTGATAACGGCATTATACATGAATGTATGGCGTATGCGCTTTGTTTGACTTCCAGACATATATGTACATAGGGCACTAGGGCAGAGAAGCGAAAAGAAGTCACTGGGGGGTTTTCGAATGAGTTTGATAGGCTATCAAGTGACCTGAAACCTGAGTGATCAGAAAAGACTGTTGTTTCCGTTATAACCTGATTTTGTTTACAGGTACTGAAGCTCGAAGGTGATATGCGTGTCGAGGAGAATGTCACTGGTCCACCGAATAAAATCAAAAACGAACTGATTGATTTTATACGTGGTGGAGGAAATGCTAGCACTGCTACTGCTGGTGAGTATGCCCTTTTTAGCGTTTTCTCGCCCTTGATTAGCTCTCCATTCTGACATCTCCTTCGTAAGAATCAGTTCCCGAGGGAGCAGGCGAAGATCATGAACTGCAATAGGAGAAGTTGGTCTTCAAAAAGCTAAAAGTCAAACTCATGAAAAGATGACTGTTCCCGTTTGCCTGTGCGCACTCCCTGAAACTAATATTTCATGCGTTGTCTGAGTCAGGGGGTTCAGGATGGTAGAATTATCGGCTGAAACCTAGCTTACCCATTTACAGTACCAGACAGTATGAAATCCAGATGGTTCCGGGGTTTTGAACCCGCATAGTACCATCATATCCGCGTCCCAGTCTGAGCCTTTGAATCCCCCCATTTTCTCTTCCATCAGTCCACCATTTTTATTTCCTATCATACTTATCCCAATACTCCCAAAACTGTTAAAAGTTAGTGCCCCGTAACAACCGAGATGTTCTCTATTTAGCTCATCCATCTGCTCCTCGAGCATCGCCACTAATCCAGCAGTTCATCAGCCAAACGATGGCGGCTCGGCAGAACAACGATTCGACTGCGAAGAAGGACAGGTGAGTTTGAACCTCTGATTTTGCTGGGAGGAGAACGGCAAATTTCAGAAATATGTGAGTGGGACCCTTTATCGTATTCAATATCAATGTTATGTTTAGCCTGGATGAGGATCCATTCAACGGAATGTCAATGTCTGACAAGTTAGCTGCTCTCGTTGGCTTGGTGCCAGCTCCCGGTGGTGTTGAAGGCGAAATAAAACAAGAAGAGGAATCCGAAGAGCCTGTCCCATCTGTACAGGTAGGCTTTCCCATATGAGCACTCTTACGTTGGCTTCGGGTAAGGTGTTATGGGAGAAGGAAACGATTAATGTTTCAGAGCGCCTTCGATGAGATACGGAGAGCAGCTGACCACATGTTGGCAGCGAATATGGGCCTAGCTCCGCCTCCACAAGAGCAAACCATCGTAAACCTGAACGGTTGGTCCTTCTCAGGGTTTTGGTGATCGCCCATGACCACCCGAACATTAATTTCCTAATTTGTATTGAGGCGGTAGCCGCTCTTAAAAAATCACGGAAATCGAAATTCCAATGGTTTTTAGGTTCTGTCGTTACCACTGAAACCCAATCAACGTCGTCTGTATCCACTGACGATTGTGATGAGAAGAAAGTCGACAGGGATATGGCCTTGGCCAAGTAAGTTACTGGTTCCCTTGGTTCTGAGAGCAACTCACCAGTACGGGGAGGCGGACTTTTAGGAATTGATGGATCAGCTAGAATTTTTTTTCTCTTTTGACCACTTCTTTTCAAGGTTCTGGTTTTCTGAAGGCGCAAACAACAACCTGTTGCAGAGTGAACAGTTTAAGGTTTGTTTGATACAATGTTGCTTCCAGTAGTTAGGCTAACGTCAACTAACCTTTGCTTTTGTGGAGTTTTCTGTGGCTTTTTGTCGTATTTATTTGTTGTTCGACTTTACTTTCTTCACCTAAATTTTCTGAAGGCGGCATCTACAACCTCGGCGGCCCTCCCTTCACTGAAATGACTAACTGCACCTTTTTTGCACAAGCACCTTACAACATTACAATTTCATTGAAGAGCTATCTCAAAAGCACCATAAATGGTGGATGGATGTAAAAACCCATGAGGGGACATATCTGAGAAGAGTAAGCCATGCTTTTGCTGCAGAAGGTGGTTCATCGGTGGCGATAGTATGCGTCAAATCATGTTGAGAAACGCCCTCACCGCTGGACTCCGCACCTTTTCGATACATCGAGATCACCTCACTGCTTCCCTCTGACCATATCCGCTTCCTCTCACCCTCAGCATGGTGTTGCTGCATCTCTACTCTCTTTGCAACTTCTACATCTCATGTCCATGAGCTCTCGATCCACTAGCTCTGCCGTTTCGCCCACAGTTCCACCACCGAACGGCCTTGTTTCCTTTTTCTCTTACATCAATTTATCCTTCCTTATTATGTTTACACTACCTTGAAGCCAGGAACAACGCCCATGTGAAGCGGAGCTATCCGCGAAGGTCGCTGATGTGATTGCTCTCTTTCAGTATCTTACCCACAGATCCTTATGAACTGGTCTAGGCAGTAACCCCAAAAACTCCCAAAGCGTTTCCTCTATAACCATTGACTTGGGTGCGGCAGCATACAGAGACACTTTGGTATTGGGAAGAACCATATTTGGAGAAAAGGAGGGCCGCTTGAAACCGTTAGATGCCTGTCTTCCGGAACTGCATGCTTGTCACCTCTGTGGTTTCCTTACGTGGTCGAAAGTGGAGTACATTTCTCCCGATGTCCTTCTTGCGTCCACTCTTCAACGCAGCTGCGGTCCATTCCTAATGTCGGCCATGTGGACTTGATTAGACCATATATGACCTATTAAGGCAATGCCTGATGTCGATCCAGACACGACGGCTGCTGCTGAAACATTTCTCTCGAGCTTGACGTTATTAAATCAGCTTCTAACGTCGTGTAGTAATGGTGACAACGGTGATGGCGCTGGATCTTCATCTGGAGGGTCAGCTTCGGAGACACCGCCTATATTCGATGTGTCCTCACTCACTTATGACGGCCTATTCGATGGATTGGCATCTCTCCAAAAAAACTTTGGAGTCGATGAATTGACATCTTTCGTAATCACCATCCAACTGTTGCAAAGTTCGGCGAAGGATGCCAAAGAACGTGTGATTGTCGATAGCGTGAGTAGTGGATTGGAGCGGATATACAACTTGAATTTTGAAACAAATCGAAACGAACGCACGAAGAAGTTGATTTCGGAGAAGATGAAGCTGAAACGGCTGTTCGAGACGAGCGAACAACGTGAGCATCGTCTTAAACGAATGAAAGAACGCTATCGACAACAACGAGAAGCCCATGAAGGCGAGAAGCCCGATCGCCGTAAGAAGGAGTATCGTGCTGCTGCTAAAGCCACGGAAGACGCTAAAAAGCGGGAATCCCAAGCCAAAGAAGAGCGACTCATGCGATTACGCGACTATCAACGGCGACGATTACTGAACGAAAAGCCAGAACAACGAGCGCGACGGCTTGCAAAAATGCGTGAAAACCAAAAACTCCGACGCGCGCGACAACTTGCCCAGCGAAACGCCACCTCTTCGACAAGCATGGTATGTTCTGTTGTGAAGCATGATTGTACTTTTTGTTATTGTAATTTGTGGAACAGGAACTAACATGCATGAATGATAACAATTTTGAAGCTGTTTGGAAATTGATCTTTTTATTTGGAAGCATAAAGTACCTCTTGCGGGGAAGGAGTAGGGGACAAGGGGCCACATTGACTAAACGTTAATTTTACCGAGCATAGGTCACGCCTAACAACTTGAATAAAGGAAAAGAATGCCCGTAAAAGAATACCATCCTTTCCTCTTCCATAGGTCAAATGTGCCCTTCCAAGGGTTATTTATGACCTCATCTGTTGCGACTTCAGAGTTTCATAAACCGGTATTTCTCCATAGCACTACCCAGTTCATGCTCGCTGTTAATCGAATACGATTCAGAGTTGATCAAGAGCCCACATTTCAGAGGCCATCCACCACTTCCTTCCTTCTCACAGCTTTTTTGCACGCTTTATTCCTCCCATCTTGATGTCCTTCGGCTTCACACTGAGCACGTTCACTTGAATCATCTTCTGGACATCATTATTGCCTCATCCTTCATGATTTCTCTTGTTCTTCTTCTCTACTTCCGTGACACTCTTCTTGCAGAAGCCTCGCCAAATCCCCTATCACTGAGAACCCACCCAGTGAACAATTATCGGACCTATTCCCTCATGTATGCGGGACTGACATACTGATCAGGGCGCCATGCTGCACAAATGAGACCTAAACCTTTTGGGTTACCCAAGCCTTTAGCCCAATAAATGAAAATTTCAAAAGAACCAATCGCCCTTATTTTCATTCTATTTTAGTAACGTCTTCTGTATACATTGATTGAATCTCGAATAATTGAAACCTTTTATTAAAAACCCCTCATTGCAGGACTTTGTACGTAGCCTTGCGCCGGACTACGAAATCCCAGAAGCTGGTGACCTAGCTGGACTGGTTGATATTGACGTCACCTCAACACAAAATCAACAGCAGTAGTGTGTTCGCTCTGTCGAGAAAGTGCCTGTCGTCATCGTCGTCGTCATCGTGCATTACTGTATCGTCGTTTAGCCGTAGAGCACGAAAAATAGTAATTAGAGCACATTCAGTGGTGTTTCTTCTCGCCACACTTTCATACGCACCCACATTCACGTCCATGAAAATGTCTTTCTTGAAAATGATCCCAGTTTTTTGTTTTTCTTTCAGATATTGATAGATATTATATTCCTCTATGCTTTTCGCTCGCTATAATACCGTAAGAAATCCTCATACATTGGTCTTTGATTTGTGTGAATTGTTGAGATATATTATACCGTATACATATACCTGAAAATAGTCGAGTGCATGCAAGAAACACTGAATGGTTGCGAAATTCCCGCCAAGATTGTGTATCGATCGATTCCAACCGCAATTGTGACCGTGCCGCAACCGCACGCTTTCGTGCAATCGATTATACCCCCACATTACATTCTTCTCCCGTTGATGACAATCTCTTCTGCAATATAATTATAATTAGAGTAATAATCAGCATATAGTAATTAGAATAGCGTCTGGGGGAATCGATTCCCATTTGGGAATCGTTTTCCCCTGACGTTAATGGTTCTATGGTTACATATTGTTTTGACCGTTAAGCGTTTGCCGTTACTACTTTTACATCGCACGAATTGCAATATAACGTTCACTTTCATTTGATGAAATACCTACCGTATCCGCGCCTCTCCTGAGCAGAGATACCGTACCGTACGTCCGTTCTGTTTTGTTTATGTTTGTAAATTTATGAAATGATTTCTTTATGTTTTGGCGTTTACCCAAACAATTTGATAGTGAACTTGTCTTACTCGTAGGGCTACTTTTTCTTTATGCTTTTCAAAAGTTGTTAATCCTTATCATCACCGTCATCATCCAAATGGCTTGTCAATGCGATAGAATGAATTCGTCGTTTAGGGGTTTTCCGATATAATGCGGTATTCGTGGCTCAACTATTTATCGTATAGACAAGCCTGAAGGAGTGAACCTGTCCAGTGGCCGCGCGGTTCGTTAAAATCGTGATGTGTTTCGCTTTTAAAATTCCCCAAATGTTCTTTCGCATTTCCACAACTCAGGGAGAGTTTGTAGGAGCCATGTTCATTCATTTTTTTTGTTGTTCATCATTTTGTCTTCTCTATTGTCTTCCATTATTTCCCCATTTCTTCGAGAGTTGCGAAATGTTTCTTCAAAGTATATATATTGCGTTGAAAAATGCCTTATTCTCATTACACAAACAATTACAATTAATCGGAGTAAACTAGTATGTTTATGTAGGTCATAATCGAGGTGTTCAATCATTTGAAGATAAATATATCCTTATATGGACTATGTGAATCTCATCTTTAACATTATTCACACAAAGCATCCCGCTATGTAGACACCACGAGGCGTCACTACGTTCGATGCATGACTGTCCTCCATTGGGTCCCTTTCTTGTCCACTTTTTCTGTCTGCTAGCTCTGCCTGTCCTGCTGTCTGTTTATTTATCCATCTACCTATGTATCTGTCTATCTTCTGTGTGTCTGTCTATAGGTCTGGGTGTCTGTCTGTGTGTCTGTGTGTCTGTCTGTGTGTCTGTGTGTCTGTGTGCCTGTTCTGCCTGTTCTATTCTGTTCTGTGCTGTTCTGTTCTGTTCTGTTCTGTTCTGTTCTGTTCTGTTCTGTCTGTCTGTCTGTCTTTCTGTCTGTCTGTCTGTCTGCCTGTTCTGTTTGTCTGTCTGTGTGTATGTATGTCTGTCTGTCTGTCTGTCTGTCTGTCTGTCTGTCTGCCTGCCTGCCTGTTCTGTCGGTCTTTCTGTCTGTCTGTCTGTCTGTCTGTCTGTCTGTCTGTCTGTCTGTCTGTCTGTCTGTCTGTCTGTCTGTCTGTCTGTCTTTCTGTCTGTCTGTTTGCCTGTCTGTCACTCTGTTCTATCTTTCTGTAGGTATGTGTATTTATCCTTAAAGCTCCTGTGCCTTACCCATCATTTGTGGGCGATAATTTTGAAGGCACAGTTCGCGATAATCTTGAGGTACCCGCTTTTATTCGTAAAGCGGAAGTAATCCGGTTTCGAGAAAAATATGGCTCCTCAAGAGTAATTGCGATTGCGCAAGGACCTGACTAAATCAGGCCAGAACCGTACAGAACTGTATGTCACTGTCGCTATGGGTCGTGACAAGTTGTTTGAGCTTCCTACATGGGTTCCCTTGGGATCGGTGCAGCCTCTACAATGTCGGTAAAACTAGCCCGAGGATACACACGGGCCATTCTTCAAGCCTTTATAAGTCCCAGACTAGGCCATTTTCTGACCTATTAGTGCCAGACATGGCATACACAGGAGCCTCAAATTCATCCTGTGGGGGAATCTCAGAAACCATTTTTCTCGTGAACTGTGCCTTTAAGGGATCACACATTGAACGACAACTAATCAACAATATTTTCCATCGTTTTGATGAAAAATAGGTGTAGTGAAGAGTGAAACGGGTTAAGGTGCAGTGGGTCATTGCTGATACATCTGCCCCTTGTAGTTGCCCAACTACAGTCCATGTTTCACTTCTCAAAATTTGCTGAAACAGGCTGGGACCAGATCGAAGTATTTTTGGGGGCTGACAATTGTCAAGGGGCCCAGGCCTGTTGCAGGCTTCTAACAAGGTTGAAATATCAACGACGCCAATGCTCTTATGTGAGGCTCAAGAGCACAGATCATGTGTCGTTTGAATTGGGTGGTCCCTATTGAATTACTTTTGTCTCGTTCACTACATTGGATCCTATCAAACCACAACCAAGATGTACTCCATAGCAAGCAGGTCCAGGTGAATTTTCTGATTGTCGAAATTTTTCTGGACTTATTCAACTCCCGAAACAGTTCTCATTTAATCAGATTCGCTGAACCACCAAAATATGATGGTGCGACCCCTTAACTCCATTGTTCGCCCATTTATGTGTCTGTAGAGCAGAGTGGAATCAATTAAATGTTTACTGACCATCCTTTGTAGCTGCAACCCTTTCCTTGGCCTAGTGTTTTGAACTGAAATCCTGTCTTTCTGCTGAAACCCCTTGTGAACCTTGAAAAAAAGCCGATCTAAAGCTTTTGAAAGAATTGAAGAGTGAGACATCTTGAAAAATCCCCATCTTTCCAGAAACTCTCATTCCCTATTACTAACACTTCATAAGGGAACTAAATGGTTTCTCTATTCAAGTTTCCTTACGTTTTATGTAGAGAACATCTTTTCAAGAAATTAATACATCAGATTGATCAGAAGCACATCATGCGACACGTCTGCGTTGAGTATGTCCACTATCTCAGAAGACCAGTACAGATGCGCTTCATCGACTCATAAACCGCTGCCATTTCATGGATTTAGACTCTATGAACAGGTGAATTCGATGTACAAAGCTTACCAATCACGAATGCCTACATTGAAATTCAATCTCAAAGTGCGCACCTCCATATTCACTGAGAAGGAAGCAGGATTCCAAATATGTCACTGTGCAAGAGTTCAAAGGTCCACATATTCCGAGTACATATTGAGCTTTTCCTGGAGAGAGCGGAGCAGTTTTCAGCCGTTTCTGTTGCTACAGTAATTCATGTCAATGATGGATTATAGCTGTTCCTAAATACTAGTATGTGCTTTGTTGACTTTTGAGTTGCAGTCTAAAACATCATTGAGGACGATACCCCTGAGCAGCACCAACTATCGTAAAACCTCTTTGTTAACATTTATATTCCCCCTGTTCCCAGAATTGGGAGTATAAACAGCCTAAAGTAATCCAACACATCTCGTTCTCGTTTAGCTTAATCATTCTCAACGGCTCCTATGGAGCTTCACATTGTGTGTGGTTGGAACGGTGGCTTTGTTCTACACATACTTCGTACTCGAAGAATACCTCTCATATCAGACCATTACGCATCTGACTGTCAGACAGGTAAACAAATTCTACTTCTCTCATCACCGCAAGACCTTCTCCAAACCTCTCTGCACCAAATTTTCGTGCAATTTCGTGGGCATTTGATTACGAAATCCCCAACAATTCGTGCAGTACGAAGACGAAGAGCCCCATATTCTAGCCATAGGGTCGTCCTATAAATGATAAGTCCAGTACAAAGCCTCCCTTTTGCTTCAAAAACCCAGTTCTTAAGCTAGGAGACCCTTCGTGGTCAATCAGATGTATGTACACTTGGAAACGTGACGGGAAGGGTTTTGAAGTCCCGCGAATGTGTTATACCGTAACCCATTCAACAACCTCCAAACACCTATACATATGTACACGAAGCAACAAAAAGGAACCTTGGACGAGGCCTAGGTGTGGGTGGTTGGACAATGCGGTGGTTACTGTGTCACACTCACGGGACCCTAAAATCCCTCCTGTTGAAAACAGCCGTTTTAACTACTTGCATGCCTCATTATAAAAAGATTCTTCTTTTTTTTAAGTGTATGATCTTCAATATATACAACGCTTTCGTGAACTAGCTATGTTTTTTGCTTGTTTGAGGAGTAAATTTCCTTCCAGTACATATATTTCTGCGATGTATGGAATTCATATCTTCGAATGACATTGAATATTGGATATTTAGAAGCTCTCAGAAGAAGCATTAAAAATGAATAGAGAATCGAAGAAAATTTGAATATTTGTATATCAGCGTATTTAGAATGATACACTGCTTCTTCCCAGCATTCATGTATGCCCTAAGAATCCGGATCATCTCAACTACGAAGTTCTTTTCAACGGTAAGTTTTCTTCGGAGCTCATGGTGATTATGAATCTTCAAAAAGCTTCAAGAGTATCCATCAAGCGTATTCATGCATGCTCCAGGCTCCTCAACTTGTTCTCAGGGTCTGCTAAGTTCACTCATTGAATTTTTTGCCTTATGGTGGCTATTCGTAATGACTGTACTAGCAAGTCAGGGTATTCAGTACATTGAATACTAACGGAGCACAGCAACATTTTAAGCCACGAATCCACCGTTGGCCGAGCATTTCAGACGTAGACGACTCGATAGAGCCAAACCTCTGCAGAACATGCTTGTTCGAATGCTTCTTGATGCCAGCTTTGTATATCATTTTATCTTCCTCATTTTTTCCTCCACTTTCTCGAAATTTGGTTTCAGATATCCAACAGAGAGTTGGTCCTTTGACATCCGTTTTGAGAAGGGACATCCTTCTCTACTTCATAGCTGCTTGTGGTTTTCTGAACACAAATGTTGACACATGGTCCTCAACCCAAATATCGACCATTCAACCACTGTTCGACCAATGGATGGGTAATCGATCGATGGCAGAGATGTTTCAGTTTGTGTTTGATGAAAATGGACTGCAATGTGGCGATGTAAGCATCCAAGACATCCGTGTGGAAACCTATCAGCCATAATCACCTAACTTGCTCAATTCAGATCTTCTCCAACTGCATAACGATGGACTGTTGTGAGCATTTCAAACCGCACTATGTAATGTTACGTGGAAGGTAAGCCAGATTTCCTGAAGTCGCCTTTTAAAAATTAAAGGTGCTTGTAAAGCCATCAGGGACGGGACGAACGGGGGATCTACCTCGCTTCTGTGAACTCTACTGAATTTGGGAAAGGCGGCAGATAGTTGCAGTGCAATGTGAGTGAAATAACTGCTTAAAAAGTCTTCGAAAGCATGACATCATGAAGAGAAAAGGGAAAGTGACTCTAGATTGAAAGTTGAAGATGCTTCTGGTGATGCGTAAGCATCAAGGGGAAATCGAAGCAGCGAGGTATGACGATTACGGTACTGAGCGGAGCAATACTTTTTCACCTGGATACACGACGAGGTGTTAAAGTTGTGACGGGAGTTCTGATGCGGGAAGTGTCAAGTGATGGGAGAAACAGGAAAGTTAAGCTGAACACTTGAAAGTGAGTTGGACCCCAGAAACGTGCAGACAGAGTGAGTCAGCAGGTTGGGTAGCAGTTTGGCTAACACTGAAAAGCACGGTAATTTGCCAAGATTAGAGCAATGGCAGCTGCATATCAAGGATCCTATCATGATAATAACTTACCTTACTACTAATTTAATTACCGCTTCTTGAAGCATATTTTCATTAAGCATTTTTTATTCTATGTTTAGTTGACCTACCCGTTGCCTTCCACTGCTGATTACGGGTATGGGAGGGCAGAATGACCTCTGAGTTTCGCGCTTGACTAGGTTCACCTCACACCCACCTACTTGATGGCTGCTCCTGAAAGGTAAATTACGCTGGTACACATCTACCTCAAATAATCAGTCAGTTTTTCTGGCATTCTGGCATGATTATGTTCATTCGTCAAAATCGAACTTTCTGGGCAACGGGTTTTGCCCTTTCCACCGTTAAATAAGATTTTTTTTCAACCAAGTCATGTGCTCTCTTTTTCGGGAATGCTTAATCATCGGTTAATTGATGCATTCTGATGCAGAGATAAGATGTTTTACTTATATTTCTTGAAAACCTTCTCAGAGATCAAAGTATAGCTTGTTACTGAGCTCAGCAAACACCGTACAGGTTGTTTTCAGGATCACATTGCTGTAAGTGATTACCCCGAATGAATATGTGGGTTTTTTCAGATGTATGCGCTTGGACAACTATTACCAAAAATCAGGTGGTCAATCAAGCGCATTACGTTTGAATTTCAAGAACTGTAACAGTCTACTGATCGATGGCAAAGAACAGGTCAGTCAACATTGATGATGAGGGGCCGTGGGCCGTATGAGTTCGCAGAACATTCGCCGCACTTGATTTCATAGTATGGTAACAGTCCTAAGAAGTGAAGTCATGGGTAATTATTACCTTCTATATAAACTACCCTTTACCAAATCCAGTCAAGAGACCTTTCTACGCTTTTGCGGCGTTGTCCCATGGACTATCTTTCTTTAGAATTCAAGAATACTACAAGATTCCAGACCATCTCTCAGGTGAAGTTGCCTTGGAAAGAAAAATTTAGGGTGGAAAGGAGGTAGCGATTTGAGCATGCTTTCGAGATGCGCTATGCACTCGCTTCCTATTTGGAATGGTAGAGCCATTTGAATGCTTATTTGGCCAATTTAGCAATTTTACAAGATCGGTCGGCTACCACACCATAGTACTTATCCTCCCCAACAAGGTTCGCTCAAAGTACCAGATAGTCGGTATCGAGGGATTCACGGTAGAGAAGGGAACTTGAAAGATGGTCGTTGGTGATACGTGGAAGAAAAGGAGATGCGCCTTTGCGCCTTATGAATGGGCTGGGAGAAGAGAAGAGCTGGGATCTAATAATTCCCGTTCTAGAGACCCTATTTTAGCACTTCCTCTTATCACGCCGTTGCTGTCCTTTTACATTAACCCATTGACGACCGCATGGCCCGCGGTTGGGCCACACCGTATCGTACTCCTGTAGTATTTGTACTATCTATCGAGTGTTCTTATAGTTTTTTCATGTTCCCAAGTATCAGCTGAGCTGACAGCCTTCTAGAGAATCTTGAGCATTGTGATCCAGGAATCATTCATTTTCAACAACAGTTAAAAGAGAAATTAAAAGCTAATGTAAGGTTAGTGTAGAAGGCGCGATCGCCAATGGGTTAATATTATCCTTGCTTTCTGGTCTCGATCTCCTAACTTTTCGCTAGGTGAACTTTCTAGTGAATCTATAAGGGTAGAACGAGCAGGGGTAAACAAATCATACTACTGAACTCAGCAAAAGCCGTTTTCGATTCAGAAGCAGTATGTCATCTATTTCGGCGATGAATGGCCTGAAATCGCTATCTTCCCGCGGATATACGTCACAAAGGACGAGTTCGTCTTAGCGAGCATACAACTGAGAAAAATAAGGATGATGCCCAGAAGGGACGTCTGTTCTATTGATCCAAATCGCAAAGGTAAGCAATTAATCACATTTTAAGCTTCCGAATCTACTTCAAATGTAGCTCAGTAGGCTCTTTGTCGGTGCCCTGAACTTTTGGAGCATGACTATAGGGCAATCAAGCATAAGTTGTGGGAGATGGTGACATTGGCTAATTATCAGATCTGGAAAAGCCTCTCATCCATCACTTTGGAGCCAGATGAACATTGGGGTCATCGTGTAGTAGGATCTCATCCGGTGCACAATTATAGTGCCAGACTTGGATCTTTTCTGTGACAGTTCTACATATTGCGTCCTTTCGAAGATCCTTCACTTCACATTTGCTCCTCATTTGCACCCCTCATCTGTAACTCTCTCAATCTTCAGAGGGAATGTTTTTAGAGTTGTTCGGATAGCTGTTCATTTTTGGTCCGAATCAAAAAAATAGTCCCTCTATTTTTCGATCACCGTTGAACCCTTCACCACCAAGTTACCAGTAACGATTTTTCATTCACTGCCATTAAATCCAATCACTAATTACTTTGACTTAACTATGATGGCTTTTTCCTAATGGGTTGGTCTCCAAAATTGTCCCATCATGCTGTAGTCAGTCCATTGCGTTACAGGTCGAGCCACGTGTTACGTGAATCGCTGGCTGGAGGAGAATCTGTTGCACCCATTCAACTGCACCCTTCCATCCATGCGTAACTTGCGATCCGCCAATGGTTACGAGGTCTGCGATCCGCACGTCGTCGTCGCAAACTATCACCAAATCATCACAGCGAACACACTTCGGAGCAGGGTAGGTGGAGATTTGAAGAAATTCAATGGTGAAGGGACCATCAACAATAGGGGCTCAATAATGATTACTACGTCCATAATTAATGGTTAGCACAATAATCATAAGGTTGATCATGGCACCGCAACTATAATAGATTTGGGAAAATATCAGAATATCAAAGATTCATTGAAAAAGATTGTATGGAACGATGCTTTTGATGTGTGGATGGAGTGCAATCAGTGATAATAACTGACAGAAATCAGGAGCGGGATCTATGTCGTCTCCGGAGGCGCCCTTCTTTTGGGAGCCGGAATTCATTAGCTATCACATGATTAATTCAGATTTCATTCTATTTTTACAAGTAGTCTTGGAAAAAGTCAACTAGTCAAGGTAATGCCCTTTGTTCGACAGCTGAGACTACTTCAATTGGCATCACACATCGATCAAAGTTTTACTGAGTACCCTCCCCCTTTCCCTTCCTTTCCTGCCTCAAAAACCCTCATATTCACTTATTCGCCGCCAGAACATTGGAAGTATCATGGAATATTTTAGTGCCAGCTGAATTGTGACCGATGGGATCGGTACTTCCAGTACTGGTCATCCGTGGAGAAGATGCGAGGCGCATTTCGGCTGGAAGTGTTCTATGCTGACCTCAGTGTGCGTTTTGACATCTTCAACAGCCATCATAGTATCACTTGACAAAATTTGATTTTAGTATGAGGAATACGAGGAGATCGCCATGCTTTCCTATCCTGGCTTCATCTCACAACTTGGCGGACAACTCGGCCTATTTCTTGGCGTGTCCGTCATCTCGTTACTACATATTGTGAAGCACTTCTCATTTATGGCTGTGATGTTATTCGAAAAACTGTCGCGTTAGACATGTTTGATTGGCTATCACCCTATCCCAAGATGGTTGTGGGAGGGATTCCGCTCGAGTTTGCGATTTTCTTCGGCAGACCAGGATACCGTAATTTTCTTATGGATTTGCGATACACATTCATAAAATTTTACTGCGACTTCAACTTGTTGCCAGCACTATTTCTATGCATCTGATGTGACTTTATGTCTAAGGAATACAAGAAGTAGTTGGGTCATGTCTGGGTGATTAAGTATCTACGATTCGGTCCTATACCATATTTTGCAGGTAGCGACTCCACTTCTCGCTAGTCTACTTCCATCCTGTTTCATTCCAGGCTTTGAGAGATGCGCGTGTCGTGAACTTAACAGAAACATTTTGTTGACAAGGACCTCCTCTAATGAATTGCCCCCATTCCCTTTCCACATCTATGAATATTATCAAATTGGTCTTGACTATTTCCGATGGATCTGAAACTATCAGATCTCAACGACAACGGCCAATAGGGAAGAGTTTTTGATAAGTCAAATGCTATCAATATATTTTTAAAAAAGCAGATGGAGTACAGGGTGCAGTTGTGAAGAGTAATCCCTACAGTATCAGTAATTCCTACAGTAGTCTTGGTACATACTCGGCGATTTTCCTATTTGACACCCACCTTCGTAGTGATACGGTACATTACGTACTTGACACTGATACCAGTCTGATTGTGTTTTTTTCGATGCATTCTGTCAGCTTAGCAATCAAGGTTTATTCATATTTAATTTATCATTATTAATTTATGCGATGCGTAATCGATCAATAGTATTATTACAGCAGCACTATCTAAACGACTATAAAAATAGCTACAGTCGGCTACACAGTTACGACAGTTACTATTATGCAGAGGGGGAATCACTGATTACTTGGCTACAGTCCTATAGCCATCTTCATCGAGTCCATTTGATGCGATGTTATTAGTTAGTGATGGCTTTGTAGTGACACCAGAAGTCCTGCTACTACCGTATCCAACGTTCATCGTGAATTCCACCTGAGGTCCTCCACCATAATTCATATACTGACTTTGTTGAGCGTTGTTTTGATAGCCACCGTAGTTTCCAGCATAAGAATTACTATAGTCACCCGTCGTTTGTACTGGACTATAAGTATCGGTTTGATAACCGGCGTTACCGTAGCTTTGCCCGGTACCGTACCCTTGACTGGGTTTGTAGTAATCATATCCATTGCTTCCGCTCGAACTTTGAACATTCACATTCCCATAGTCCCAAGAAGGTTGGTAGGTGCCCTGGTAGCTGCCTGGATCCGAAGTACTGTATTGGTTCCAAGCGTTGTTATTACCGTAGTTCCCCTGCTGGACATAATCATTACCGTAATTCCCTTGTTGGACGTAATCGTTACCATTACCGTAAGTTGATCCACCAGTTGAAGGCACTCCATAGGTCGTTTCTATAAATGACGGGAATTGGCTACTAGATCCTGAATAGGCGGTCCCTGAACCCTGGATGCTACCGTAATTGTAATTTTGCTGATTAACTTGACCATAACTTGCACCGTTTCCAGAGCTGTATGAATCGCCGGTGAATCCAGGGCTAACCGTAGGTGTACTGTAAGATGAGCTCGAATACTGGTAATCCATATAGCCAGAATCAGGCATTTTCTCCACTTCCATGTTACCGTATCCTGAATTCTGACTATATCCACCATCAACATTTTGGTAACTCTGTTGTGGCCATGACGATTGCCGAGTTGTGCCATACGGTAGCCAGACAGTGTTATCGTAACCCTGCGTAGGAAGGCTACTGTAGCGCTGATAATCGTACCCTTGGTCGTTCGATTGCGTGTTCATGCCACTACTCATTTGACTGCCGTAGTTTGAATAGTCACTGCTGCCGTACCGATTGCCAATACCGTAACTGTTGTCGGAACCTTCTTGGTAACTGGCACTGTACGGATTTGATCGGGTACTGTAAGTTGATTCTGGACTGATGTATACGGTAGAAGGAATTGAATATCCGCCATCGTAATCCGCATTGCTGGCATATGAACCTAGAAAATAATCCTTTTTATGTGTTGTGGTGAAAAAAAAAGAAACCAGAGGCTCAAACAACGTATTCTTCTTGAGACCAATAACTACCGTATCTCGTCGGGAAGAAATTTGTTGAATAGTAATACAAACGAAGAAAATGTAGGAGAAACTTCATCCCTTCAACACTATCAGGGGTATAACTTCTTGGACAATTCGTTGGGTCCCGGTGTTAGGTACCATTTACATAATACCATGCTAACCCCTGCCCGAATGTCTACGTCGACCCTGTCAAGAACAGCATTCTGACATTCGATGACTATGGCCAATGTATCAAAACTGCCAGTTTTCATTAAAAAAAACTCACAATTAGATTATAGAGCAGTAGGTTCCAACCTGATCTATCGTATCCAGCAACATTGGAGCCCATCGATCGTGACTGCCACATTTGCGCCTTCTCACTGTCAATGCTTCCTGAACCATTACTTTACGTACGTACAGATCGTTTCCCCTATTTATCGATTCCACAGCATAGCCTTCGACTGTTCTGACTCCTGCTCATGCGACAATCTGTGTCCCACCCTGGGCTGGCTGCCCAATTTTGACTCACATACCCACATATGCGAATGAAATTCGGGTTCGGGTTACAGTTGCACTGGCTTTTGCCGCTGGTTTCCATATACCACTGTGCAGTGAGTACTGCGACCCTACCTAAGGTCTTTTCTTACTTCCACTGTTAGCTAAGGATTCAACTTTGGAAGTAGGGTACCAGTATGTGGGTGTTGTATGTAGGGTCGAACTATTGCTATAGAACCGCTTCCTTCCTTCCTTCCTTCCGAAGCGGTTTCAAGGACATTTGCTACTACTCAGCAAAGCCTACGGAAAACCGTAGATCACCAGAGAAAGAGTAGGTGCTGCAGATGAAGGAGAGTAAGTCAATTGAAATATAAGCAAACGATGATAGAAATAGAATTACCATAGCTCCCGAACGTATGTTTTCCAGCTTTATTAGATTTAGTCAGTGCTCCCATATAATTCGGTCCACCTGAGGATGTTTCCTGACCTTCTGGTATACCTCTGTAGCCACTGAAAAGGTAGATTTTGATTGAAACATTATTTCCATTCATAGACAAAGAGGAAAGAGAAGGCTGTCTGTTTAAGAAAATTCGTTTCGGAATGTTTTCATTGCTGAAAATCCACATGTACCTACTCTGCTTTTTAAGAATAACCACCTATTTGGAATTTCTAATGGATGAAATGAAAAGTTGACTTGGTTTGGTCTCTAATATGCAGTAAACATATGTATTTGTCAATAAAAATTGTCGACATTTTTTCAAAAATAAACCAAGTTCTGGGTTGTTGAAGGGCTAGCTTGACGAACCTGAGGTAAGGTTCTCCTGTGTATTCTACTTGGAACGGATTAGTACTGTATGTGCTTCCAGTTCGCGTCGCCTTTCTGTAGAATGCTCCTGGAAGCAAAATATTGCCTTCAATATTCTAAAAATTTGAAAAATAACGAGAATGAAGTGCAAAATATCGTTAACTGTGGGATCACTGCTTCTTTTCTTCGGCTCTCTAGCACTAGGCCCTTTCAGTGATGGAATTATCTTCCACCAGTCTTCCTCTTTTTTCATGACCACTTTCGCGATGAGTAAGCCTGTCAAACTTACTCTCGAACCATTTTGGATCGGTATTGAACGGACCCATAACTAGTTTTAGTCTATAAGTCTGCACTCTCAAGGATTCTGCTAGTGAGGAGGGTGTATTTAACATCATGAGGTGAATCAGTTTCAACTCATCGTTTCAACGGCAAGCTCGTTCTCAAGTACTTCTTTTCGTACCGTAGGAAAATGGTCTTCATGCCATACCCTGATGCTGGGGAGGTTTTCATGGTTTCTGAACTCTCCCACACCTAAAAACGAGAAACTATTTCCTGAGAGGGCAGCGATCCCTTAGCCCTTTAGATTTAATAGAATATCTGTGTATAAAAACTGGGCAACCATCAATTGTCTTTCTATGTGCACATTACTCTATAGAAAGAAAAGAAAATTTCTTTTCTTACCTTTGCTGCCTTTAGCATGTTCCAAAGTGTTGACCAGCTTGTGAAGATCCTCGTTTAGTCCACTTATTGCTTCACTTCCCTTAAATGGTATAACTGACTGGAAACCGTGAAAGTACAACTGTCAAATCACAACTGACCACATCCGTGATGATTTGATCTGATGACGTCGGCTTCGTTTTGGAACGGATCTTTGCAATAGCTGGGAAAGGTGGTGTGAGCGAACCTTGGTTGTAGGCAACAAGTGGACGAGGTGAATCTAAACAAAGCTTTTACCCTTGAACTACACTAGATTAATTTTGAAACAGTTATACTATCATTTTCTTTACATTTAGCCTCCCAAGAGGCGTCAGTGAGGGTGAAAGGCTGAGAGGAAGGCAATCGTTCCCCCAGCGACTGCTATACCAACTCGAAAAGCCTGAATAGCGGAATAATTGGACGTCACATTGTCACACTGTTTAATTTTATAGTTTGGGGTAGCGCACAACCGCAGGTCAACTGTGTGGGAATTGCAGCCATTTGTGAGGGATCATGTTCAATCTGCTCACAGAGCACGGGAGTTCTCAGTTAGTTGTCTCGTCCTTCCCCCCAGCGGCCATGGCTACTTGGTTGCACCAGCCACTCGGTCTATCCGTGCGGCATCACGTTTGAGTAGGGTAGGAGCTTAAGGTCCTGAGGTCAAGTTGCTTTTTGAAACTGCTTGTCCAACAACGCGTGCCAAGATACATACAATATATTCCATCTATCTTTCTATGAAAGCTTTTTAACAATCGGGCCTGATTAAATAATTTGTACAAACTTTCAAGCAGCAAACTGCCAATTGATCTAACCCAATAAGATTAAAATATAAATATAAAAATTACAAAAGATAAATAGACTATACCTCGACTAATTTTCACTATGCTCACGACAACATCATTGGTTGCTGTTTTTTTCCTAGTAGTGTCCGTAGCATTTTTCTGGCAGTAAGCGATAGTCACACACAGAAGCAGCAATGTTACACGCATGTATTCTCTGAAATTCTTGAAAATAATGAATATTGAAAGGGTGAAGGCACGATTTTAGTAGAAGTGTGAGAATATAACTTCTGTAATATATAACTCGTTCCTGCTACAGGTTTTGTGGTCACAGGCATTGTGTGAAATACATGGGATATGGCTAGACCTGAGTCGAGGACAATCTGCCTAGAGCTCTTGTTACATCTGGTGGGCAAATGTGGAAACAAATGGATTGGAGGTCCTAGCTCCAGCCCTAGACCTTCCGAAGTAGAGAACTTCTTTGGATATCACACAGGCGGAGCTAACAGTCTACTAAAAGAAAATTTTCAGCTTGAAAAAAAGTGAATTCGCGTTTCCTGCGCTGTGTAAGGTTCCCTGCACGGGATACTGTATAAGTGGATTTTAATAATGAGATGTGATAAACGTGAAAGTCTTACAAATCAATTTTTCTAGCAACATGGAAGAACAGAGAGATCAAAACGACTATGTTTCAAAAAACTGGAATAAAGATGATGTGAATGGTACCAGACGGAGAGACTGCCGGTGGGACCTATGCAGTCAAGACGTCGGCGCCTTTGTCTTCAGCACTGCGGGGTGTCAAGTCGTGCAAATAATACGTTTATTGGTGTCACTCGATTATTTGACATCTAGTGGTCCTTGAAATAGATGGGATCCAGCTGGACCTAGACCGGATCTAATTTTTGTGGCCATCAAATTTGAACCCGTGGTTCCGCTTCCTCCTGGTTCACATGCGTTGGTTAGGGTTCGGAGACGACGCCTCTCCAATCAATCTCCGGAAAGAAGTGGATCAATGGAGATACCAACTGAAATTTTTGGACCGAATCTGTCTTCATCACAAGGATGTACTTGATTATACCACCGATCTTGCCACTTTAGTAACATAGTGACGCGGATTTGATTGAGTTTGTGTAGCTCTGCCTACTTGAATGGTATGTCCTGCTGCTAACTCCTTCCCAAGAGGGCGTGAGTACCATTCCTTTCTGACCCCATTTTCCTATTCTTCGAAAAGCGATTTTTGAATTGGAAGGCTATGTTGCCTAGTTTCCAACTCTTGTTTTGGCCTCTGCAGAATTGTTTGTGTTGGTAATCTTCTGTCGTCAAAGGTTTCTAGCTGGAACTATCAAATGAATCAACTCCCTAAGGAATCGACGGGATCGTCATGTTTAGAAGCCGGGGCATCACCGTTGAATCGGGCAGACATCCTTGGCGAAAATACTGATATACGGCATAATGCGCTCGTGAAGGCGATTTTGGATGCGCTCACAGACTCGACTGTCTTCGTTTGAAGTCGTGCATCAGTAGAGCGAGAATTTTTTTCGTCTATCGAAGTTGGCGGATGAATGGGTCAGTGCCTCCTATAATATAACCATCATCTTCTTCTTTTCCTCAGCGTTTTCCTGCCCTCACAAGGCTCGCCCTTCTCGATAGCCGTCTTTCTTCCCTCGATGTACGGCATCTTCTGTCGCGACCTCACTCCTTGCAGGGCTCTTCTTCTTAATCGTTTCCCACCAACTCCTCTTCGAACTCCTCGTGGTCGCTTCTCTTAGGCCTCGGATCCGACTGAATATCGGAAGGCTCTGTGGCTTTGTCCGTACCACCCTACTTATTGCTCTCTCATCTTTGGCTGTACAGGGGCTCTTTTATCCTCCCATGTAATTCTAGAACCTGGCGTTTGAATTTGGAATGAAGCTGGGGTTCATCTATCTAAGCGTGACTTAGGAGGGATTTGTTTCGTGAATCATAAGTGTGGTGTACTCGTTTTGCCACCCCACCCACACCTTTCCAACAGCAGCACTCAATCATTTCTGCAAAAGATGGTCTTTGTTTCATCTCACCTTGATCTTCGCCTTCGATCATGATATTTGGTATGACAACCTTCCCATTTCCCACATTGTTTTCGCTTTGCCAATGCTAGCATGTTTGCAGGGTTTCAACGACATAATACCTTGTTTTCCAGTCATTTGACCAGATGATAAGAATCGTGACTACTCAATGTCAGCGAAAGCTTCAACTAGTCAATAAAAGTCATGACAACATCCCCATGACCCTGGCTAATGCAAAGTTCGAGCAGTTTTGATTTTCTGTAGTATAGAGATGAAATTACCAGTAGGACTGCAACAGAAAAATCGTCCAAGGTGCAGTTTGGGCTCGAAATTCGTCCACGTTAGACATGTTGCCACGCTTACGATGTACCTTATTGACAACCGACTGGTCTAGAAGTATAAAAGCATTGACACGTGCATAAGCCCACTTCGAAAGCGATTGTGTATGCCAAATAGGCGTCCAAATCCCAGAGCATTCTGGATAGACATGGGATGCGCTGGCGCATCCTCTCAATAAAACACTTTGATGGAGGTCCCCTTCTTTAAATTTTTTTCTACTCTTCAACAGAACCATGAGATTTGAAAATTAGTTGTTCTTTGGGATCAGATATTGTCACTTTCCCATAACATTTTTCATCTAAAAAAATTGTACTGGTGATTCTAAATAGGTTGATGCTAGCTATCGCATTTTCACAATTTTTGTAGCCAATAAATAAAACAGTTTTTTTAAACATAAGCGGAGTTGTGTGATAAGTATCTAACAGAATAAAATATGCCTAGACTGCTGATGTTTCAAGTTGAGGCAAACATTAAAAATCGATGGGGTCTTCCCGGTGCTCAGTTGCTAACGCTACTTACTTCAGCAGCTCTTTATTATTAATTGTAGGGAATATACATTCAGGAAAACTTGCGAACAGTTTCAACAACAGTACTTGGTAAAAGACTAATTGAAACAAAACGGTTGACGAGAGTGGGATTCGAACCCACGCCTCCGAAGAGACTGGTGCCTAAAACCAGCGCCTTAGACCGCTCGGCCATCTCGCCACGAGGTTGACTTGCGTGAGCGTTGTAGTCAACAACACGCCTTTTGCATACTACAAGCGTAGTCGAACGTAGTGGTATTGTTTGGGAAGATATTTACGTTTCCCACTACCTATCCCATTGCGAGTTAGTCGAATTCTAAGGTTTTGGTAGTATTTGACAGAATGTGGGCATGGTTAGGGCTTGTGAAGTGAGAATGGGGGAACAATAAAAGGGTTTTGTTCACTCAACCAAGGGGTTTCTGTTATTGCGGCCTTTAGATTAACGAAAAAGAGAAAGTTATCATCACTTTCTCGAATTCTGAGCAGGAATGAACACGACGGGAGGTTAGCCTATGAGCTGGCCTCACAACTCGCGGCAAACAAGTAAACAATAACTATCAACACAGATTGCACTCGGAAGGAATTAAATTGTTTTGACACGTGTGTTAGCGGGAGGTTCGTTTGGAAGGTTTGTTTGTAGCCTTGGAGTGCAACCATCGAGAACCGTTTTTCTCAACCTAGTTGCGTCTGCTCTCCCTTCTGTTTTAGGTACTGTAACCTTCTGTTCAGATCGAAGATTCCTTGTGGTCTATGCTGCTGTTGACGGAGCTAGGACGTTGTTTTCTAGTTGTCACCTGAGCAGATGATAAGGTTCGTGACCGCTCAATGACAATCACCATCTCAACAACTGAACAAGAATGGGAATCACGAGTATGAGAATATAGTCAATACTGGATCACGTTTACGTGATTAAAAAATCACTTTAATATTACTTTTTCATAAAAAATGTAATATTACTATGTAGTTACCTTGGACGATTAGAAATTTTTCCCGATAGAATAGATTACTATCATCATTAGCTCCAGTCTGAAGCCTTCAATTGGGCCCTTTTCGTCTGGGAATTTATGGATGCGGCCCTGCACTGAAACTTTCCCATGAAGAAAAAATTGAAAAGGAGAAGAAGGATGTCAATGTTGGTCACTCCTTTAGGAGGCGCTCTGAGTTATTCACATAATTGGAACTTTGTCCGCCTGAGTACCAACCAACTTGCAAGGCATCCGTTATTGGCTTATAGAAGCAATATTTAAAAAATTCAAAGAATTCGGCAGCACCGAGAAAAGGTTCAAGTGATTGGGCAACATCGAATCTGGGAACGGCATAATTGAAAGAGTTCTTCTGTTGAATTGGGGCGGAAGCGATGTGGTGGTAGCTGGCCCACACTACCAGCCGCGTGCTCCAGAGATCGAAACCCGGCTTAGTAGTCGCTCAGGGTAACCATGTTCATCAAGTTTTCCGATTGGTATCAGACTCATCTAGGAGGATAAAAGCACTACTGGCGTTTTTATTGGCTTGCAACCGCGGGCCACTCCCATTCAGAATGCTACCAGGTTTTTGGATGAAAGTCGAATACGGTGCGCACTTCAGAAATGAGATCAGTTACTGCCAAAATTACTTGTTTGATTACTCCTGACCGTTTTGATTACTCCCACACATTACACCCATATCCCCATTTCGGTGACAATCGTCATCTGATCGAACGAAGTCTGAAGGGCTTTCGATAACCCCTACTTACGTTTAGTTCACCTCCTCTTAGCGTTGTAGATAATCTCCCTTCTCGAGCTCTACAACCGCAGATGCACATCTGGAAGGATGTTCCCTAAAATACTTACTATCTACTGCTTCACTTCAGGACGCTAAAGTATTTAGTTTTGGCCTTTACGTGCCTTCTTCTCTTCGCTGCGATCTTTCGGTCCCCATTCGGTCTTCTTCCAGATTTGCGGGTCGATTGAGAACGAACATCCCGTTCATCCTTGATGAATGACTTGCAGCCAAAATGATTTATGGGGGACGTCTTTCTGCTCTGGAACCGGCTTTCGTTCGTAAGTTCATTCCACCTTTTAAGATTATCTGGGAACGTTTTTCTTTGCCGCAAACCGCCGTCTTTATTGAACATTCGATTTATTAAAGTCTTTTATTGCCTGTCGATCGTTGAGCGGTCATAACCGCTCATGGTACACATCCGGTATGGCGATTGACACGTCTTCACTAAATGACAACGATGTTGAGATGACTTGGGAGGATGAAAGTAGGAAAATGCCTCGAGTTCAGTAGGTAAATGACCCGTGTAAGGAGGCGCTCAGCCAAATTCGAGCAAATTCGCCTTCTGCCCTTTTCAGGAGTATGGAAATGTCTCAATGCCATCTAATTGGAACCGGCAGATGTCTATGAGCCTGTTGTCGCTTTTTTAAAGCAAGCCTCTCTTTTGATTTACATAAAATTCTGTAAACCCTTAGAAAGTCTAGATGGCAGTCGGCCTGGTTCGGTGCACGAGTCTGGAACTCTATGTTGTATCCCCTACCTTCGGTACCGCTTCCCTTTTTCTAACAGTGGTACAAGTAGTTTCGGAGTGTCCAGACCAAGAATGAAGTGAGGAGAAATAACGGTGGGATTGTCGTGAGTCAAAAAGCCATTTACATAAAATGGATGTGTAATTGGACAGAGATGCCAAGAAGTTGCCGTTGATTGTATAAAAGACTGATGAGATCCTTGAAACTTTTGAATTTTACTGCTGTATCCCAATGTTGCTCTTCGCCTGTTTAAAAGTACACTACAGTCACCTGTAGCACTTTAAAATTGAATAAGACTGATGTTCATGGACGAAGTTGCAATAAAAGTAAGCGACCTTCTCCGATACTCCCAGGTCCGTTTAACAGATCAGTGATCAATAAACAAATCGAACAGATCATATAAACAACATCCCTTTTCCCGGTAGCATTGGGGGCGTCTCCAGTACATCCACGCAAGAGGTCACGATCTGTTTTGACTGAGCTCAAGTTACTTCCACTTTCTCCATAACTCATGCCAATGTTTGTTCCCATCTCTCATGGGTGGAAATTCTATCTTCATGCATTTCGTTCGACAATTCATTCTCTCCCTCATTTTTCCCTTCTTCGATCATTTATTTGTTACCGGTTTCTTTTTTCCTATTCCTAATCATTCCAGAACTTCATTTCAGGGTCAACCAACACATTGGCATGATCATAGAGCAACTTCTCCTGCCGTTTATCTTGAAAGGCACAGTTCACGATGATTTATAGGTATCCCTTCTTATTCGAAAAGTGTTGAAACTCGTCCGAGGATTCTCGCAGTGCCATTTTTGAGCCTTCATGACACTAGGGCCTTCCCCCCCCCTTTTGAGCCTTCCCAATAGCGCCAGATATAGAATACGAGGGAAATTCATCCTATGGGGGAATCTCGGGAACCATTTTTATCGGCAGCTGTGCCTTTAACATGACCCGGTGTCTCTAATTTGGACCTCCTCTCGACCGCCTTTTTGGTATGCGCCGGACACTTAATCCGTCTAATTTTTAAATGTTCCCGAAACTTTTTCAGGAATCCCAGTGATCCTTAACTGATATTGTGGTCGTATTTGCTACCCCTCTAATTCCTTTCTATACTGGTTTCATCACTCCATACGACCACTGTTCTCGTTCTTTCCTTTATGTTTACAGCTTTGGCGTCGCCACGTTGTTTTCATGAGCGACGTCATTTCAACACCCAACGCCCTTATTAGGGACCGACTCCTCCATTCACCACTAAAAACACTAGTGCCAATAATTGGATCATCTAGTCCTATTAATACCGCCTGGGTGTTTTTATACGTCTGGTGACAAATTTATTTAATTCAATTGAAAATGACGGCCATCACAATTAGAGATTCTAAAGAAGTCTACAAGTTAGTCTTTTTGATGAAATCTGCCGACCGTGTTCAATTGTGTGGCAGTTCAAAACTCGAGGAAAAATTCAGGGCCTTGGAACTTGTAAATAATCACTTTCTGTGGTTGAAATCATTCTCCCACTGGGAATTACTGGGAGTTGTTCTCCCTCCAGAAGTGGTATCTTCGAAAGTACTGAGGTTTCTGAAAACAAAGTCTATAATCGAATACTCGTTTCAGTTCTCTAAAATGGATTACTCCTATGGTAGACTATCGAAATTGAGTCCGATAAATTAGATTATCATGTTTTTCGCTGTGACTGCAACCGACGGTTTTCGATCTCCATCTTGCTATTAGGGTCAATTTGAGTAGAAATGGGCTGATCGAATTATTTTACCGAAAATCTGCAGTATTTGCACAAGATATGGCGTAATTTAGTAGAACCAGTCATGAGAGGCACCCATTTAAATAGGCTACCAAAGGATTTCCATACAGAATTTACGGTCGTTGAGCGTAACTTCTTTCTCTTCCGAACCCAATACTGTCTGAATAAAGGCCATCTCAAAAAAAATAGAAGGATAAGTTTTCTTGACAATGACCTATCCCATGTGCGAATGCGCTCCGCATGCGAATTCCATTCACAATCGAAGTGGCTTTTGAATGGCCTATACAATGACTTGCGATGCCCAGCCGAAGTACAAGTAAGGTACCAATGAACCGACCTCAGATTACTGACATGGCTGACATGGCTCAGTATCCATCCTAAATTCGATCCCCGGACAGGTGCAAGATGGTGTGCCACTTTTAACTAAATCTCCTCCGCTTATATGACAGTAATACCGTCACAGCTCCTATCCAAGTGATAAAATGTATTTTCCCAAAAGCAATGCATTCACCACTATGAATCCAGCAATTTGACGGGAAGCGATATTTACCCAACAAACGCCCTCGATAACAGAATGAAAATCACTGGCATGTGGATTTTTCATTCCACCGTTTTAGAGCCGATTTATAGATGTTACTGCAGTCGGGGCGGATTAACGCAGAGAAAAATCGTTGATTTTTCGAAGATCATGGGTTCAAAGGTAGTATTGCACCGGGCTGCTCGCGATCAAGTGTATAATGCCGCCTATCGGAGATTATTTCCCAATGATACCCCTCGGTCCTCTATACCGTAATGCAAATGGTGAACTAGCAGAGGCCTTGAGCATGGCAAATAGGCAAGTCTATAAAAATGCACGATATCTAGCGCCCATAATAGCTACCGTGTTTGGGTAAAGTGGAATTGTTCGCATTCCAGGCTAAAAGGGAGTTAACGCACCCTGGGCTACCCAAAATTCTTTCCTAGCAGCATAGCCCCATAGAAATCACCAGAATGGATTTAGAGGGTCTTCATCACTGGATCCTGAGACTTCTTCAGGTCCCATCAAAGCCTTTCGAGTGTGGATGGTGGAAAAGTAAACAAATTTCGAAAGAAACAACGTTTACGAGATACTGACACTCCATATTCAGAAAAATCTAATGCCTCTTGGAAGAGAGAGGGGAAGAATGCGAGTTGAGTAGCGCTCATATCCCAATTCGAAAGCATTACAGTGGCACGACTTAAAGACCTAAATCTCACCCATTTTCACTGAGCACTTCTTTCTTTCAAGGTCATTTAGTTGACAATGGACAGCCATTAAGCAGCGTACACCAGCGGAAACTCCGAGTAGTTCACCTCTTACTACTGTTCAGTCAAGAGCAGTTCAGAATTGCTTACCAAGGGCCAGAATTTTTGAATTATTTTCCCTTTCTGGCCACCATCTTTCTCTAAAATTCGCTCTAGAGAACGGTGGTGTCCTGGTAGTGTGATGGACAAAAGTAAGACCTAGAAAGCATGGCGCGGTACTTATTCATAGGCAGAGCGTTGTGTATCTCTCTGAGCCTTCTGGAGATGTCAATACTATTTCAAAAAACTGCCGACTGAACCAGGCATCCTGGTCCAATTGGCAGTGATAGCTGAGTGTAATGGACCATTATCGTAATCCTTCAACGTCATTTAGCGAATTGGATTAGCATCCACATTCACTACTGGAAACCTGTGTGCTGACCCTTCTTTCAATATGTCCCTCACAGGTTGGCTTGTCACGCGGTAGATTGACGATAATCTGGGCTGACTTCAGCTGTGGAAAATAATGAATTCAGAGGTCTACCGAAACCAGAGGTAATCACTTCACATAGAGGGTCCTCCTCCCCTTAACCGCTAGCTTTCAGTACACTACCATGATGACCGCTCCCATAAAGCGACGATTGGGTTCCCTCCCTTTCGTTTATGGACCATTGTAGTGCTCAATACTGTTCGAAAACAGTTTTTGGCAGCAAAACCAAGACCTACCCCACCTTTATAGGATGTGTTCTACTTCGCCCAGATGCTCCTGTACTTATTGAATCGTCCGAGCAATGCTCCCTTCCCCAATCAGCATTCAACCCTTTCAATTTGGTCTGGTCCCAACGGTACGTGAAGAAGATGGAGTGTAAAATTCTCAACGATCCCTAGCTCACATTCCGATCGCATTTGGTAGTCAACTTTTGTTAACGCTGTGACATTAATCGAATTACGATCCATGACGGAGTCAGCGCGTGTTCTGTTTTTTACAATTATCTATAAACATAGGACCATAATGATAGGTAAGTTTATTATGTACATATCATCGGTTATTTTGATAAATTCATGGTGACAAATTCTATCTTCAACAGTCAACGAGTAAAACTGTAGCGAAAAACTGTACACACAAGAATGGCAATAACAAAATCATTCAACTTTTATAAAGAACAACAAATAGATGAAGACGCATGCATGAATACAAAGCGACCGTTCACCGTTATCACAGTACGCAGCATGCTTTTTCGTTGTAGGACCCACTCAATGTAGAGTGTGTGTAGAAACGATGCGGTCATGATTTCAGAGAAATGATATGTGTAAAGCGACACAAGGAAAGTGTTAGTATAAACCCAGGAATTGATAAGCCGCGCGCAACAGCGCGCAAGGCTTAAGTCGATGAAGTAGCGAGCGGCGGTTTTCGCCCGCTTGCACAGCGTACGCAACGCGCACGCGTGCCTACATGATGCGCCATTCCAAATATATGGACAACAAAATAAATATAGGGCATCTTATTAACTGTACATCATATGCACTAACGACCATAAGTCGCGGGTCTGGGCGGGTAACGATTATTGACAACAACTGGGAGCTCCACGACTATGGCCGTCTAGGGAGATATCGGCCTACCATTCAGTTACGTATTTGTCGGTCGCGGCTTACAGCACGTCGCAGAGCTGCCAGAACGGCTGTGCTTGGGGGTGGGACACGTCTTCGGGACGGCCGAATTGGTTTGGGACCATCATGGTAGGTGGATGTTGTCTTAGATGCTTGGACGACAGCCTTGAGATCATCGGAATTAGGAGGAGCCAGAAGAGACGTTTTCGAGAAACGAACAGGTGCTCTTGGTTGTTCGTCTTGGTGATTCTGGAATAACGGCAGTGAGTTTGTGATGTCTTTATTCGCGTTTATACTCTTGTACGGATACCGTATCTCACTTACCGGCTTTCCGGTGGATGTGGATGCCAACGAACCGACACCGGATTCGTCTTCGCTAGTTTGGTCACCTTCTTCTTCATCATGATTGTCTTCACGCTCAACCTCCTCGCCGATTTCTTCCAATTCTTCACTGTGCTCTGGAAATATGGCATTCAGGAAGAGCTTGAATTCGATTTGAAGGAGCAGCTCGTGCAGGAGCTGTGACTCACCTCTCTCATCGTCTTTTGCTTCCTTCTCATTGATGGCTTCGCCTGCAGCAGCGCTCAGAGTCAGCCAGTCGGCGGTCGGTTTCGTTACCCATGGATGTCGAAGGATATCTTCGATAGTACATCGTGAGAATGGGTCAAACTGAAGGCATCGAGCGATAAGGTCCTTCGCTTCTGAAATTGGTACCGTTAGCTAAAGTCTAAACTGCACACTTTCACGTGTTACCGTAATACAAATAGACTTTTCATGGATAACCATGCTTTTTCGACGGCAACATTTTCATAATTCTCGAAATGGGCCAACTTGGGTTCCAATCTATTCATAGGGAGGTATCCACTATGCACAAGGACAAGTGGGAGTGTTCTGGGAGGTCCCGCACCGCATCTTCGGCATAGCATCTTTAAATGTGGCCCAGCGTCAACGCCAACCCGGTGCCTTCCACAGGGAGACCCCAGACAGTACATGTTCTTTAGCAGGGACCCCTGCTGGCAAGTAGACGCTGATGGTGAAACACATAGGGAGCGTAGTGTACCCATGGGTGCAGATGCGTGAGCGAACGGGAATCTAGAGTAACTGGTTGACGACTTTGATCTTTCTTGGTCAACTACGTAGGTGCCGCAGCTACCGTAATCGAAGCGCGGCGTAACCTCAGGTCTTTGTGTCTCCATTCCCAAGCGTTATATCTAGGCGGACACTATTTGATTGCAGCAATGTGGAGGAAAAAGTTATTGTACTTTTAAAGGTCACCTGAGCGAAGGATTCAAAAGGAAGGCGGTTCACAAAACAGCCAGATGGTGAACCGGTTAGAAGAAAAAGCGTTTTGATTGATTTGAACTGAACACTATGAACTCGGCACCGAACATCAGCACCAATTGTGCTCGCCAAAGAAAACTATGCCCCACTTGCTACCCATGATAGGCGATCAACAAAACTGGCTCAGTGTTGAGTAATTCAGGCAAAAACCACTCCTGGGTACAGTAATCCGTGTAGTAAAGCGAACTCAGGGCTCTATGATGGCACAGTGACGGTCTCGAATGATTCCAAACTTAATAGTGTCCACTCCCAACAACTCGCACTCCTTTGACCGTCTAGTTGTCTCGGAATAAGGCGGTCACTGGGACCCTCAGGATCTGCATCGGACACTTGTACTCCCGATGAACTCGTGGGAAGCAGGAGTAACAGAAAGGATCCATTGTGTCCCGAAGATGGAACATTCGCGACGCAGATAAGATTTTTAGCTGTCTCGAAGGGTCAGATACCCCATTATGGACATGTTCGGAATGATTTTGGGAAAGGTAACGGCTTTTCCCACATAATGGAGGTGTAGCTCAGGGAGAGGTAGCAAATTCTATCTCCGAGGCTCATAAGAACAAAAATACGACCAGTGGAGGGGGGGAGGGCGATTCCACAGCAACATAGAAGCTGGTAGCGCACAATGCCTACGATGTTGCTGTCCAAACGACCAGGTAGTGACCCTCAAGGCTCGGCTCTTGGATATCCCCAAAGGAGCCTTCGATCTACCTCTGTGAGCAATTGAGGAAACCATACTGGTAACTAGAAAACGAGTAGCCATTAGAAGGCATACAATGGCTTCTCAATCTATCCATTTCATTCCTAGATCGCATTCCAATAGGGGACACGAACAGGGGCAACCCGGTCTTGCAGGGCATGTGATGGCCATCAAAGTCCTTGGTTCCAGGACATCAGAGAATGACCGGCCATGTCGTCAGAAATCATGGAATTCTAGAAGAACCATCCAAACGGTTTCTTTGGTTTCCACATTGCAAACCGATCAGCTCGTCAAAGTTCTTTGTTTTACTACTTTTGACAAAGTTGCTACCGCCGGTTCATCAATCACTAGCCCAACAAAGCACGATTGTCCATGATCAGGGCTCATCTGTGAGATCAATCAGAATCTACAAAAGGCTGTGCCTTACCTGGAGACACGGTGGTGAAGAATGGGAGCGGCCCAAGTAGATGAGCAGTACAGATGTCCTTTTCATTTCGGAAAGGTAATCGACCGTTTAGGGCATTGTACAATAGCACTCCTAATGACCAAACGGCTGCTTCACGTCCGAGGTACAATGAGTGCAGGAACCACTCTGGAGGGCAATATAGACGGGTACCTGAAAGAATTTACAATAAACCAGGTGATCGGGTGAAAAATCTCTTCATCGAACCTTTTTGGGTTCTTCAGAGTTTTATTTTGCCATTTTAAGTCCCTAATTTCACCCCTTCGAGTCTTTCAGAGAGATGGGTAGGTGTGTACCCACGTGCAAGTTCAACATTCATTAATCGGGTAGCGTTCACCGAACGACGACGGATGCACGATCTCAAGGTCGGAAACTTTTTGAACATGAGCGCTCAGAGAACCAATAATCAGCTCCAGAAGGAAAAGTGCGCTGTGAAACACAGGCAGAATTTTTCTTCAAGAAAATTGTTAATTATCTGGGTGGTCATGAATGGGAGAAAAACGGGGCATCGGAAACATCAACGGTCTTTCTTTTCAAGTGGGGTGGACTTAAAGAATTTCGGATTCACCGTAGTAGGTCAAGTGTTTAGCTCTCCCTTAGATACACAGTAGCTATTCCAAGGGCACAATAGTCAGTAGGACACTACTCTTTGGCCCGGTAGTAGGGCTTCAGTAATATTTTACTGTCACAGCACGAAAGGAATTGACAATCCTTAGTCTGGTCTGCAAAGCCCAGCTCAATTTTCTGGGAACGAAGTCTAGTTTTTTTTACTTATGGGACTCTTTCGGCCGGGAATTCACTCCTCTACAAAAGTCCTGTTTATTCATAAAGTGCGCACGCATTTTCCTCATGGATTCTAAAAACCTCATCTTCACAATTCCGATTTCTGCCGAGTTACGATCCCTTACCTACAAGTCAGGCCCATCATGCCAATTACAAAGGAGTTCGCGAGAAAATTAAAAATCGATTAAATGGGAAATTACGTCCATGTCGACGAAACGCGAAAGTGTTGGGAGAGGGGTAGGGGGACGAAAAACGGTTCTTTGAAATTCTACGCTATCACTTGGGCAAGGATATGATTTATAATGAACGCAGTACAGTGTGACGTAGACGTCTTTTCTAGTTCTCAAGAGAAATGATTGCCATTTGTTTATCAGAAGGTTGATTAATAAACACCCGTAAGAATGTTGCTTCACTGGATGGGGAAAAATGGGAACGTGAGAAATGCGCGTCAACTGGTTGCCTTTTCTGGATGCGCCATGCATTCAACCCCTCCCGATGACGAAAAGAAATTAAAACCTGCTGTCGATCTTTGAAAATACTTGTAGGTCTAGTAGAAGGTTATTCATTGTTGTCCTTCCAACCTTAGTAGTCAGATACTGGAATCCTTTTCTTTCCCAGGATTATCAGTTCTTGAAGAAAATCTTCCTCTTTACCTGGTCTTTAGGTAAGAATTTTTTGCCTTTTTCTTCCTCTCATAGCTGCAAACCCATTAAAACCCCAGTAAGAAGCAGGGAACCGTCCCATTGTTCATATCGAGCTAGTTTAGGGAATTCCCAGAATGACATTGACCAGCTATAAACCTGCTTTCTACGACAATAAAACAGATGAGCAGTTTTGATAGCCACTTTCCCACAAACGCAGCCTTGCATTGGCGTTCTGCCCATACAGACACTTCTTTCAGTCAAGTCACTTGGGCCTCATCTGATTGTGAGAGTGAAAACGACCCGGCATGAGAATGATCGGGTTCGTGGAGTCCTTCAAAGTCTCCGATACTACGTGCATAAGCCAAATATGCTCCGCATTCCGAAGTGTTTACCACGTGCCAACCTTTTTTGCCGTTCAATTTTGACAGATGAGCAGTGAAGTGGAATTCGGAGGCGTGTCTTACCTTGAAAGTCAGTGTAGTGTGACTTCTTGAGTACGGTGGCTGCACCGAAATCGATCAGTTTCGTGTCACCAGTGACAAGATCGATCACCACATTTTCGTCCTAGAAACAACAGCTCTTGCTAATAACTGTGACCACCTTGTATACTGTAATACCAATTGCACGAGAACAAGTTTTTCGGTGCAGAACATGGGCTTCTTCCCCTTTCTCCGGCAATTCAAGTTCATGGTGAAGAAAGCAATGAAAGATAGTTGAACCTGGGGGTGGTAGCAGTTCGCGCGTACATTACACTGCACTATTCACTATCTTCACGTCAGGCAGAACCCTAAGGGAGAAAAAGGGAGGTGGTGGGGGAAGTTCAGAGGCTCAGACGTTCGGTCTGGGGCCTCCAATCACCTGAGCAAGGGGTTCGAAACAAGAGTCTAAACGAAAGCCTAGAACCATCAGGATGTCCCGGACGGGTATGGAGATTTTCTTGGGAGTAAGGGTAATTATCGCTGGGTAGGCGATTTACTGGGCTTTTGGAGAGCCATGGGTAATGGGTAAAGAGTATTCTGATGCAGAGATGTGTGATCAGTGATTCGGATGCTGTTTGAAAGAGAAACGCATGTCAAGTGATCGGGTTTTTGCATAAAGAATTTGCCATCACGTGCGGTCAGAACTTTTTTGGGGGCGATTCGGAAATATCAGGGTTGAAATGGGAATTTTAAAGAGTAACGTCCCAGATCTCGTTTTTTCCAACTACTCGGAAAGGCTTTAAAGTGGATCTCCAAAGGTAAGTGTTGATGATGATCCAAAAGGGAAGTTTCAAATGCTCTGGAGTTCACAGAGAAGAAGTCTGACGGTAAACCGACTAGTCTCGAAAGGATACTTTTTTAACAGTCTCCTCACAGAGGAAATAACAGGAGAACAAGCTTGCCTAATCGAAAATCTTTATTTCGTGATTGATCGCTAGTTCCCTTCTATTAGTCCCCAGGTCACAGGAAATAACATTCTGTGGTGGATCCATTTTTGAATAATTGCTTGGAGGTTTCAGAAATATGAAACAGGTTTTGGGAACAAAATGTGATGTGGTCACGGCTCGGCAGCGGGGGGGAATAGGGCGCTGAGAGGCTCTATGCACCGTCCTTGCTCATCAAGCTTGTAAGCCGTATAATCATGCACATCACCCCTCTATTCACCTCGTTTTGACTTTCTCTCCTACCAGGCAAGCCGGATATGGGAGTTAAGCGATTCAATTCGCAAAGCGTGACTTTGTCACTTTTACTACGAGTACACAACAGGAAAGCTCTGACATTACACTCATGCAACGATACAACTGAGGTGGGTAATAAAAACTGCTTGGCATTCTTCCAGAAACTTTTTTACTCACCTTCAAATCTCGATGGAGAACTCGTTTTTGTGAGCATTCATTCAATGTTTGAGCGATTTGTCGGAAGAGGAAACGAGCCATCTGAAAAAAATATATATATGTCATTTACTGATTATTACTCATCAGTCACCCAAGCATGTCGACCTCTTTACTGGTTTTCAAGGAGTTAAAAGTAGAGTTAACGTACAAAAATACTCATAATTTTTTCATGAAAGCTATACCTCTTCATCAAGCTTTTGTTGTCCTTTAATGAAGTCAAACATATCGACACATGGATACGGTCGTTCCATGACGATCAGGTAACCTTCAGGGATACTGTACCAATCGAGGAGACGAATTACACCTGAAATTACTGCTTAATACATCCATACCTTTCTAGCATTCTATTTTCATTCAGAGCCGTCCACAGGTCTGGGTACGTTATTTGAGGTCGTTTGGGTGAGGATGTAATCCCTATATACTTCCAAACCTCCCCCTTGGTGGGCCTTTTTCACTGGAAATTATAAAAACTTGTGAGAGTAAATTTAGTAACCAGTACATTCAGTGCATCTCCAAAGAGGCTTGAAACAAGATTAACGGCGGAAAATCATCATATTTCGAAGTTTTTTCTTGGAAGAAACTAGTTTGAAGTATGGAAGTCATGTGGAGCCGTAATAAGGATTAAGGACCAAAATAAAAATTCGATCAAAGTGCAACGACAAACGGAAGAACAGGACGAATGGGAACAGCTGATGATGAACCTGGCACTGATATACGTAACAAATTAGATGGCCATATGACCCCGTGAAAACGTGCTCTCTGACCATCAAAATTTCTCATTTCGCTGTCATGAAAAGTGGGATGGAGATAGCGAAGTGGCAAAAGGCGCCGTCTAACATGCGCATGATTCAGGAGTTGGATCCAAGATCGACAACCGCCCAAGCTAAGTAGGCATTCCAGAAGTTCGATACCGATTTGCTGGCAGCAGACCCTTCTGGTAGGATAAATGCACTGACTAGTACTCCGGTTGGACACCACAAGGCAATGTATATCGTAGATACGCAGTCAAATCGTACTGCGATTCTTAATGGATGTCGAGTGCGGGGCGTATCCACAAGTGGGATTTATCGGTGCGAAAATATTCAAGTGAACTTAGCCAATTTTTAGGCATTTAAGGTGGATAAGACAATGCCATATGTATAAAAGAAAATGGAGCAAAAGCAATTTCTCAAGCACATTAACTGTTACGTCAAGAAGTCTAACCAGACAAACTGATAGGGAAACAGACAAACGGAATAGGAGGCGTTTCGTAGGTTCCCATGGTAAGATCTGGTAAAAACTCCTTTCAATTAATGAATAATACTATATAATTTGTGAAATAAGCGAAAAGAAACAGACATACACATAAACACCAAGGGAATTGACACATTTCTAGGAACGACGCTTTTCTAGCGATTCATGCGAAAACTCAAAAAATGCAATTTCGAAATTTCGCATATCGTGATTGAAATGAAGGTGAGGTTTCACTGAAGTTGTAAAAATTCAATAAAGGGCGTGATCTGGATCAAAGTAAAGAAAAAAAATCCCAGATTTACTTTCAAGACACAGTGGGTCCTTATTTCGGCACCCGGGAAGGTGATAGAAACCATAGGAATAACTGCGAATCATAGAGAAAGCAACAGGTAGCCAAGCAAGAATGAATGGGAGCATCCCTAGCAATCGAGAAATTCGCCAGTTGAAACAGGAAATTTTCAAAGAAAATCTTCCTTCAGCCTATTCGACCATTTTGCTCGTTTTGTCGTCTTTAATGACAGAACGGACAAAAAAGCCGACGAGAAAGGAAAGAGGCAATATGGGGCTGCACGAAGTAGCAGATAGGCTTACTGTACGTGGACGAGTTGTACGTGATCTGCATGAAAGGCTCACCTCGAATTTTTGAGCATTTTGCCAACATACAGATTTCCATAGGTAGATGTTCGTCATTGATCTGCAATATGGGTATTGTATGTGGGGGTCGTATTGAGGCAAGGGGAAAGCTTGTTTGCTATACCTTTCCCCATTCCCTAACTGTACGACGATCAATGAACTTCACAGCAACTGGGAGCTCGTCTGAGACACGGATGGCACGGTAGACAATACCAAAACCGCCTCGACCGAGTTCACCTTTGAGCTTGTAGTGTTTCTTGAATTTGTTGAAACCGCGACCTGGAATTCAGTACATCTTCGGAAAGCACCCAGATCGGGAAGAGACTGTTTTGGTCGTGGGAACAGATTAGGAAGTCTACAGGAAACGGCATTAAACGTCAACGGGGAAGAAAGAGGGAATGTATTGTGAGGGTAAATGGCTTAGGGGGCTGATAATCTTTTAAGAGGTAGAATGGGCAAAAACAAGACTATCTATAAGAAACGATCAAAAAGCACATGGCCGTAGATGAAAGGGACTTACTTGATTCGCCATTAAGTAGTAGTTTCAGATTGAATAGTTGAAATGATGCCAACTTTTTCACTTTCTTCGCAAATACCGGTAGTGTCATTGTGTAGAGCCAGCGTGTAACTCTGTAACCGAGATGATATGATTCTGCGTGTGTGGGGTGTCCCGAACACGATGGGCGGCGCCAAATAGAACGGGTGCGTGACGACACAACGAGCAATGGATGGGCGGGACGTTCACACGACACCAGCCACGGGAAGGAGGCCCACATGGCCGCCATCATGGAAAGGCGTGGCCACGGGGGAAAAGCGTGAGAGTGACGAATCTACGTGATGTTTGCTTAGTTATGTAAATGAATGTATTCAAAATATGTGAACTAGGCGCAGAGATCAGTGTTAGATGGATTGGCTACTTGCCAAAGGGAGACAGAGCAAATATGTGGGCACTTTCTTTGTAAAATATTAGATGGAGCGCTTAAGCGGATTTTGTATGTAACCCCCTTCATTTTTATTAGTTGCCCATATAACTTTTACTGTCAATTCTATCTGGGCTCCTTCTCGAGGGTAGGGTAAATCGTCAACTTGGAGAAGTTATGAACGGTTGAAAGGTGCTGATATGAAGTTCATATTTCAATTTTGTTAGTGATTGTGGATGTGATTTGAAGACATGGCGCAATCCAACAGCATAAAGAAAAACTGTTGCTGATGAAAAGAAAAAATATGTTCAAATTACAATATGACGCCTTTACCCTGAGTGAAGTTAAAAGATACGCCGTGCATTGCAACTTTTGGACAAAACTGGCAAAAGTCTCGGAGGTTCCTGCAACAGTTTTTTCTAGACCATGACCCGATAGAAATGAATTAATTAATTTACAACGACTGTCAAACATTTTACATTTCCGTTCATATCGGCAAATGGGTGGTCGTTCAACGAATAATGGCTTGTTTGTTGTAGAACCAGTTAGTTCAAATGATCAGGGTTCTACCTAAGAAGCTAAACGACGAAAATGATGGATCTCTTTAAAATTCATCGGTGTGGATCCCATCAAGTCGCAGTAGAATGCAAATTACAAGGTCTTCTGGCTTTTGTCGATCCCATTTCTGGAATATACCGCCTTCACATTTGACTTCGTTCAGAATTGTAGCGGCTTATATTATGCGTATGGAGGCTATATACTGACTTGGGATGGCGTAGGCAAGTGTCTAAGGGGATCGGGACTTCAGACGATAGGTTTTTAGTGACCACTTAGAAATACACAATCTCTGCTCGGAAAACAACAAGGAAAAGTGAATGTTCTACCCATTGAGATGACAGATGAATTAGTGAAAGTGTTGTGGTACAGACCCGAGTTTATAAACAAGCTTATGAGTCAGCGGGTTGTAAGGGCAGAAAAACCAGAAATGATAATGATAGCATGACTAAAGCCCCGTGAAGCTGTTTGGCAAAGACGAGGTGTAACCATGGGAGAGGAAAGTAGAGAAATCAAGGCACATTACCTGAAGGCACCGCGCATGATGATTTTGGAGTATGTCGCTCAAACGAATAATGGAAGTGATAGAGTAGAATGGCGAAGAAAGAGTGAAAGTTGGTGATTTATAGAAACAAGAGGCATAAAAAGAGGTAAAACTAAGGGTTGAACGACAAAAGCTGCGTAGAAGGGGTATTGGGACGAGCTGTCCAAATACGTGTGCCATCGCGTACACGGAAACCGCTTTTATCGTAGGCTGTGCCTCTAGGCCGAAAACGTCTTTTTAAAATTCTGAATCTGGACTAGGAATAACGTCATATGCCGTCCACCGAAATGAGCAATGTCAAGCAGGAGATTGCGTGAGGTCTGCGTTTGTGTGCGAATCATTACGAATTCCATATTCTTTTTCCAGTTCTTAACGTCACTTGGGTGACGTTTTTGCAACAAAATGGTGACATCATTAGCAAGACATCACGAGTACTTTTGAAAGGTGTAGATCTATTAGCAGGACAGGAAGAAGCGCAGTTAAGAAGAGAAGGCATGGCGGGTAGAGAAAGATTCACTGTCGTATCAGTTCTCTCTTTGAAGGGGGTACTGTGGGTATGCGGTAACTCCGTTACGGTGCATATAGATTACTGTGGCCAAGGAAGTGTTTGATAGGTACATAAAGAGGTACGGTACCGTAATAAGGATGGATCTCATATGCTCATTGGATATGAATGGTGAGCGAAGCCATGAACAGTCATGGCTCTCTAAATTTTGGTGGAAATTATGAGCCAAACGTTCTTTTTTGAGCCCCATCTACATGGATGGTAGCGCTTCGGATGCATGGATGCCCTGCAAAAGTGATTGAAAAGCAAATGCAAATGTTGTGCGTTCGATGGAGTTGTCACTTAAGGGAGTCCGTTGAATGTTCTATGATGTGACCGGTCAAATCTGCCCCCATAGCGGAACCATAATTCCTCCATAATGCCCAATAACACGTAGAACTCCGATGCTGATAAATGAGGTTTTACAAGAATTCCGTTGCTTGCAAGGAAAGTGACGAAGGTGCTTAAAAAGAGGGAATTTTAAGAGAATAAGGGGATTCGATTGATAGCAGCATTGAAGCATTCTGCAGACTTTAAGCTCACTACGGTATCAAAAGTCTCATTATAGTATTCGGTTAACAACATTAGGCTGTGGAGGAGAATCCACCGTCATGCCCGACGTTATAGCGCAATGGATAAGCATGACGTATAGGAAGCACATGCACTGGTTCGGTTCTTCCCTGATGCCTAACGTTGTGCCAGTAACTGAGCACCGCCACAGCGGATACTATCAACACTGTGAACCCTGGGACTGTTAACCTAGTAAAGGATATAATAGTGGGAATCGTGTCCTAGGAACTGGAGCAGACAGTAGAGGGTCGGGATTGCTATCATTTGTCAAAGGCAAGCTATTCCCTGAACATGATTTGGAGTAAGACATCCACCTTGCTGACTAAAATTATTCTCGTCCATGAAACTACTTGCCTTTGAATAAATGTAGTGCCAAAGTATCAGCTTGAAATCATGAAACAACGAATTAAATAGCAGTCTTCAAGGACGACTGCACAACCCATACCAAGGAGGAAAATAGCAACTGGTACAAAATGTAGAGAGAGTGGTACTTAACCCCAAAGCAGGCCTCATATAAAGCGATATTTCGGCTGAACAGGCCATAACAACATGTATGTGATCTTTGAGGTACTAAAGTTTAATATCCTCGACAACAGATTACATACGTATCAAGCCAAAACGAAACGGCGACCCCAAGTTGGCAAAATGCCGTGTGGGAAAAATGGGTAAAGGAAATTTATTCTCAGCTTGTCTCGAAGAAAGAATTAATTGCCCGTAACTGAATACCGTCCAGGGATAGAAATGGTCCAAATGCATAAAAACTGGATCGGAAAAAAGTACGAGAGGAACACTCTCTAAGTGCGCCTTGGAGACAGCTTCATGTTCTGAGTTATGGGGTGGTGGAAGCTGGGTTACACTCAACGGCTAATCACTTTGTTAGACGGTAGTAGGGATGCCCCGAACTGCCTATACTATTTTGAGCATTTCACCTCTACTTCATTTCTGTTCTCTCCTAGAGGCCTGTTGGAGTGCTTACCCATTGACTATCTTACGAAGACGAACTTGGGGAGATCTTTCGGTATCCCATAAACATAATGGATCACTTTCTTAACGATTTGATAATGCGTTGTCCATGAATCAGACCAACCCGGGCAAAAACATTTTTTAAGAAATTGCACCAAGGTCAATTAGGGTTCCTCTACACACGTGCTCAGGGTAGAGCTCCGTTCGTTCCAGATCGCCAGAAACCACTTCAGCAATGAAACTAGACCAGGCAACCTTCCGAAATTCCCTTTAAGCATGTGCTAAACATGCCTAGGGCGACGTCTTATACACCTGGTGAAGAATTCGAGGAGGCGAATACAGACTTGAACAGCTGTTCCCCAGACTAAGAAAAACCCAAGTAAAAAAATAATCGTTGACGTAGGTGCAGTGAATTCCAAGAGGAAAGCTCATATTTCAACCCTGCAATATGGAGCTACATCTAAAAAATGTTGTAAGAAGTCTCCAGCCATGGTTTGTTTTACAAACCCTTCCGTTTTGAAGTCGTGCTCGCGATCAGGCCATAGAAGGGGGAGCGGGGAGGGGAGAGAAGGGAATTCGGGCAAGGATCCTGTTTGTAGGGACTGATCTTTAGCCTTATATGCACGTCTGCAAGAGCACCCATTTACGTCAAGGCCCGAAATAAAGCTAATTCCGATGTGGTCACTCACTGATTACCATAGTTTATCATTACGTACGTAGTATCCGTAAGTATAGCTACTTAGCACTAGAAGCAATCTACGAAGTAGTCCTGATCGTCATAAGCGGTTTGTCCGGCTAAATCTAACCAAAGCTGGGGTAAGTGCTATAAGTGGGAAAGCGGGATTTCAGGCTAAACACTACTGGAGCCGGGATAAGCTTTACAAGTGAAATGCGTTCATAGTAAAAGCGGATCTTCAGAGGAACTCCGTCATCAATAAGCACTAAGGTTACTTCTACGTAAAACAAGGGGAGAAAGAGCATCGGGGAAAATTATTCAAAAATAATCAATTCTTCGAGATTGCGCCATGCCTTCACTCTACGTCTTATTCGTGTACGTTCCATTTGACAATCCATAACTCTCATCAAGCATAAAGTCTAGGGTCTACCCTTCGAAAAAGGGGTTCCAATTGAGGATTCCTGGAGTGGAGAACTAGCCTTATTTGTCGTAGCTTTTTTCATGGCTTTTTATTGTTTCTCCAAGGCTGAGCCATTGACTCGAACTTCAAATCTTTTTTTAGTGGTGTAGTCTGTCAAAAAGACGTTTGACAACCACTTGTCAAGGTTTTCCCCCAAGTTGCTCTTTTTTCTCCCCAGGGAGTAGACGGTGTAACAGCTGGTGCAACTGAGCAGAATACTAAAAATAAACAAAATCTAAATGCAATACATACATATGTCATACGAGCTGGAGACAAATAACATTCTCAGGTTACCAAGTGAAAAGAAAGCGGTAATCTCAACCTCTTACAACAAAACGGGTCGAGAGTAAAGTTCGTACTCCGTAAAAAAGAGTTGCACTTTGTCGATATTTGGCCAGCAGAACCCAAAGTGCAAGGTCCATTGGCAATAAATCGTAGGGAACAAATGACAGGGAAGGTTAAATAAATTGATCATGTGCACTGATTTGTCCTTTTGAAAGAGCGTTGAGCGAACAGGATTGCCTCTTTGGAAAGCCGGAGAGATAGAGTGGTTACTTGGAAACATCGAGAAAAGGAAATCAGGCAAGAAATAGGAGTCCACTTAAAGGGACCCTGGGAAAATAGTCGTTGAAAAAGTTTCGAGAAGGAGTTCCCCGAGTAGAACTGAAAACTACGCCTTTCTGGGCTCATCAGCTCTCCTATAGGAAGTGAATGAAGTTGGGATTTCTGGCGCTCATGGGAATCGACTACTGGCAAGCCAGTATTTCTACTCGCCATACACTCATCTTCTGTAAGAGGATGTAGGCAGGAAGAACAGCCCGAGGCTGTAACTTTTTACTGCCGAATGGGTAAAGAGGTATGATCTATCTATGGAAACGGTGACTGGAGAAAAATCAGATGAACAGAGAGGACGGGAAAGAAAAGGTAACGAGTACTGGGATTATTTTTGGAATTTTTTGCTTTTTAAGGGTTGCTGCAGAGAGCTGATAGCTGCAACGGCGACAGAGGGGCTATGGTATGATAGTAGGAAGATTGGCTTACTGGCGTACATCGATGAAAACCTGTTCAGCTGAAAAGCATCCATCACCGATATGCAGATGCATCCTGGTAGACATGCTTGAATTAAGCTTCATATGTGGGTCACCTTTCAAGGGAGTTTACAGTAATCCAGTAGAGTACGATGTTTATCGGTCTGAGTTGAAGAGTGAAGAGAAAAAAAGAAAGTTGAGCTTTGATGGGCTTCTGCTACTCGTTCATCCTAGAAAACGGTCAGAAAACCGGATTTCTTCAAAAAAAAAAGGTCGTTCGTAGGATAACAATCTGTAGAGGACGTACAAAGACTTCCCTGCACCCAAAAGAGATTCAATTGGACCATTTGCTGATAAGAACACAGGCATTCTTTTCCTCAAAAATCACCGAGTGACAAGGAAGGAGCACGGCTGCAAGCAGTGGCAAAAAGAGTTATGACTCATCTAACATTGACAACAATTAGTCATGTTTGCAATTTACCCTCAGAGGTAATGAAGAAGAGTAAACAAGTCTAGTGACGGCAGCTTAGCTTTCAAAGCTGATTAGCTCAGACAAAAAATGTACCGCAGCTTTGACATCAGCGCCTTTTACCTTGAATTACCTACGTACCTCAACCTACTACATGTAGACTACCACATAACCTACAGATCGGGTCAATTCCGCTAAGTCTATGGACATCAGGTGCAGAAGTAGGGTCAGAATCCCGTCCGGAGCTAGAATCTTACTATTCCTGTGAGATCAGATGCTAGGACAGGAGGGGTGTGGAGCGATTCACGCGCCAATATAATGAGGTCATCGGACAAAACACGCTAAAACATCATTCTTACCATCATAACGGAAGTTATAAGAACTTATAAGTAGAATAAGTGAAGAAATGACCAACTATGCACGTTTACCGATGGATTGCGTTTACTAGGATCGAAAAAATTAAAGTTATTCTTATTTTGAACGTTTGACTAGTAAATTGTTGACCTATGAGGTGAATTCTCAGTCTCGAAGGGGCTTTTTTTGCCATAGTAAAGAGATTCGCTCTATTCGTGGTGAAGCCGTGAACTACTGCAAATTTATTTGGTCCATCTCAACAGAAAGGTACTGAAACGATGCTGCGTGCGCGATGACCTCATTATATTGGCGCGTGAATCGCGCGCCCCCCAGGACAGGAGCCGTCTGAAGAAAAGCTCGTGGCGCTGAGGCAAGATAAAATGACGCAATTTTTTTTTGTAAATTTGAAAAAAAAATTTAATTCTTACTTGAACGGCGGCTGGTGAGTGAGCATTGCGATGTTCAGGAAGTTCTCGTAGAAGAAACTCGGATGATAGGCTTTCAGAACGGAATCGATGTAAAGATTACTATTTACTGCTGAGCAGAAGAGTAATATTACTTTAAAATAGTAATGTGGACGTTGTTCTGGTCGAATCTGACCAATTTATACTCTTCTACCGTAGTTATTAGTCATCTGACATTCAGATGACCATAACTTGTGGCAATGTTAATTGCCTGTCTGGGAGTTTTTCTTTGCTCAACGTCAACGACTGATGTCTGGCGTCAACTGATTCTGATAAAATTCCTGAATAAAATTCATGGTTTGGTATGGAGATAACTGGACCAGAGGACACTTTTGCCTTGATTTTTTGCAATCGCCATTCGCACTTTGGCGAATAAAAAGCAAGCGGCTATTGATTAATGGGTTTTTGGAGCATTTTTCGAATAGTTCTTGGCACTCTCTCTCTGATATTCGGGGAAGATGCTGAGAAGGAAGCCGCTTTACCACTCCCAGTCTAGCTATTTTCCATCCTCAAGGAGCCGGTTCTTGAAGCACCACCAACGAAAGCCATTATCGAGATTTGGGGACGAACTCAGCATATTCGAAGAATGATGTATGGGAACGCATTATTTTCTCGTCTATCCAGCTTAATTACATACGCTCGGGAAAGGAGGAACTACCAAAGGATGTGACAAAAAGCCCGAACTGCTCGGCTGCAGTATATGCCGACTATAAATTGCAATTAAGAGAACGGGCGAGAATCCCGAAGTAGGACGAAGTAGGCCAGTCTGAGGGCCTCGATGACAAGCCATGACTATACCTAAGTCCTCCTCATTAGGAGGAGAGTGTGCGAAAAGCCACTCGGACTAGTCGATCAGTCAATCGGTCAAGGTTGATCAGTCTCGTCTGAGGGTGCGCTTCCCACATTCGACTTCCATTCAGAATCGCAGTGGCGTGCTGTGGCCGATAAAATGTCTTGCAGTGGCCAGCCGATGTACAAGTCAGTGTTTTTATACTCCCAGACATATTGGTTTATACTGGTGCCAAGTAATCGACCTTGGAGGTATAGAAGGCTCGGCTTGCTTGGACGGATATTGATCCAGGGTTCGAACCAGTGACCATGTGTGTATGATAGTGCGCCACTTGCCAGTACACCACCGCCGCTCATTATATTATACTGAAGATTCTGTGAAGTGAAGTACTCTTGATTTTTCTCATTACTTCAGTGATCAACTTTATACTCAGGAACTCGAAAAAAACGGAGGTCATCACCCATCCAAAAGCTGCTGCATTCAAAATTTCAGTGCCAAAAGAGCAGCCAAAACATTACAGAGGTCACACTAGTGGGACATCGTATGAGGTCATACCCTTTGACGTCGAGTATTTTTGTATTCGAAAAATATGCCGAAAAACACATTTTTCACTGACATCGCCCAGCATGACATCCAAAAACACTTCGTAATGTCGTACACGAAAACACGTAACATATAGCGTTGGAAAGAAGTGCTACCGAAGATGGATGATTTGGTCTGACATCATTGCAGTCTACACGCAAATTTCCTTGCATCATACGGACTTCAGAGAACGAACATTTCAGCAATTTAAGTTTTCTTCCAATTTCCCGAACGCAATTCAAAAAGTCGAAGTGGGAACTGATGACGTAAGGGAGCAAATTCCGGAAATCACCTGATGTTGCTACTTTGCGGACGATAGGGAAATTCAGTTGTAGCGGGCATAACAAAACAAAAATATAGCAGAGGATGGTAGTTTTGTAGAAAGCGGAAAGAAAATGAAATTTAATGTCCATTGGAAAAATCGAACTCAAAAACTTGTGGTCAGGTCCCCAAGCCAATCTGCATAGGCTCGTCTTCTAAGGAAGTGCAAGAACTAGTCGGTAGAGTTGCTATTCCGTCTTTGGATTTGTAAACACAGTCTGGTACTGGATCAGACTCCGGATAGGAACCTGATTCTCTACTGAAAAGCTCAAGGGGAGCATGTTTAGCCGCCTACTAAAGTGATTCCGAGATTAGAAGGATTGAAGCATAGGAGCATCAGAGAAATGGCGATGAAGGGCAGCACGTCCAGTCTGCCAAGGCCAACAGACCCGGAAAAGTAGTGGAAAACAACATGTGTATACACTGATAAACCCGAAAAGAGAGAATAACAGAAGGCATAGCGATGAAAGAGAGAAAAGTATGAGCTGATGAATCGTAGAATCGGAGAAACGATAGATCGGTAAAACTCAATAAACAAAATAAGAAAAACACAAAGGGAGGTACCGTATATTTGCCACCACCCATACCCCTTCGGTCCCTTTTGGGAGAACCCATGAATACCCATGAGTTCAAGCCAACGCAAAACAACGAAGCCTCAAGTCATCAACTTCGAGGAGGCACAATAGAAAGAGGTGCTATTTATAGAAATTTCTTGAGGGAAGATTGTCAGATTGTCAGTAGGTGTAAGTCTGCGAACCAGGAAGTACTGGTACGACATACTCAAGAATGATTGAAGATGTTGTCAAGATAAAGCACGACATTGCAAAACATGTGTCCCTGAGGGGCTTATCAGCAGGCAAGTACTTCGTGTAGTATCGTCGTAGAGCATAAATATCTCGAAGAGGCTGAGAAAGTGCTTCCCATGTGGGTCTGAGATTTTGATACCTCCATTCCCCATGAGGAACATTAGTCCGTTCAAAGCAACTTTACTTGGCATCAGATCCCACCACTAGAATGTGCACAAATTCTGGGTTTCTCTCCCATTCTGAATGGAACGGTTACAGTATCTTTTAAGGGAATGCCAGCTTTCCCATCTTAAGCAGCCGATGACTTTTCGAACGAGAGGATCCGAGAGCTGAAAAAAATGGAGAAACTTGTAACTCCACTGCGAGTTTGAGTTAAATATTTTGTTGGGTGGGAGCACTATGTGCAATCAAGGAAGCACTCGCATAACTGAAGGTGGAAGTGGGAAGTGGTGCCATTACCACTCGCCCGGTCAGTAAAATACCGTATCGAAATCACCCCATAAACAGAGAGCTTTTATTTCTTTCGAAATCGTCGCAATAGGTACAGGACACGTTCATGAAAAGAAAAACAACAGCTTTTTGATTGAATGGCTCCACAAGTCTTTCTGTGGGCTACATGCCCATTTAAGTGGCTCTTCGACAGTGAAGAGGGGTCGAAGTTACAAAAAAAAACAGCGGCTTTTTTAATCTAGAAAGGTGAAGGGTCTGAAAATAGCGAATGGCTATGGGTTGTAGAATGTAAATATAATGTAGGCATCAAGGATGAACAACTGATTCGGAGTTCTCGAGGAGTTAGTTGGTTAGGGTAGTCGAGCTCTAGCTAAGATTTTAGGACCGACCGTATGGATGGAAGTTCGCTACGCGGCACTGCTCCACATGCGCCCCTTTGCAGATCTAAGGTGATTCGAAATGGGGCTGAAGTTCCTTGTATATGCAGACCTCTTCTAAGGAATCACGGTGCAAAAATGGTACGAACTCCTAGAGCTTGGACAAGGTAGCAGGTAGCCAGGTGGATAGAACTGTCAGAAAGCTGTCAGGATGGGAGCCACTTGAGAGCTTTGAACGAACTCGGTGGAATGCAGCTATAAATGTGGAAGACTCAGGTCAAAGGTATAGAAGAAAACAAGAATTACAGCCATTGGAAGGTACGATCAATCGATCGCCTAAAAATAACTCTCACAATGATAAAGTACAACCATTAGCAATTCGAATTAAAGAATTAAATAGGCGCCTGACAGAGGTGGAAAGTGCATGGAAAATGTTGTGAATGAGTGGGGTGGGGGGAAAGCAGGGTTCCAGATAACGCACAATTCATAGACACGACTACCGATACGATTTGTAGATAAGGAAGCTGACGGCGCTGGCCACTGTAGTCCAAAATGTCCATAACCATTAACTGCTCTAGTCCTTGTTCCGCTATTCTTCAAAAGTAAAATTTTACGCGTCGTGCAGTGCGGAATGTCTCAGAGTACTCAGGAATCGCCTAAAATCCGTTCGTAGGTATCGCTAAACTTAAATTCCATACTCTATGGGTCTATATCGAACTCGTCCAAGGCCGAACTTTGAAGGTGATAGGTACCTATTGAGGCGATTCCTGAATACTCTGAGACATTCCGCACTGCAGGACCGCCGTAAAATTTTACTTTTGAAGAATAGCGGAACAAGGACTAGAGCCAGTTAATGGTTATGGACATTTTGGACTACAGTGGCCAGCGCCGTCAGATTTCCAAAAGGTCCAGTTCAGCGCTTCACGTACACTGCCGTAGAGTCGGGAGGACTGGAACAGTATAAGATTTATCGAGCAGTATAAGCTTCAGCTCGAATAGCATCCAATAAAATAAGGGTATGCCACCTATATGGGACACTCTGACTCACAGGCTGCCTTTGAAGGGCAAACCAAACAGTGGAAAGAGCCGTGCAAATACGTGAATCAGAAAGATGGAATGTACAAATCTGGAAGCATGAATTTGGATGCGGTTTGACCGAAGAGTTGGGGCAGCAAGAAAAACCTCGAGGTTCTCCTTACTCCTAGTGGGGGCGAGCTCACGCGACGGGGAGCGGCTATGCTCCGCGTCACAAGGATATTCAACTCGTTCGACCAAGTTGTCCTTCGATGTCTACAGGGTGACTGTAAAGCGTTGGCCAAAAAAACTACAGCGGTATTCGGCTACTGTTTAGGTCTTATCGGCTTCGTTCAAGCCTGGAAGCCCAGAAATATTTGAGATTCATCCTCATCAAACGACATTCGAGGCCTTAGCTAAGTTTAGGCATAGGCTATAGATACAAAGATGGGTCTTTTATGGCTCCACTTCAGGTTTTCTACTGTTCCAAACCCTACTATATGCATAAACGCAAGAAGAGTGCTCGTTATGGCCTCTGTACCGGACTACTTAATTGAGTACGGAGAAGAAATTCATTCGTCCACCAGCTTGTTCTCATTGGCTGTTGAAAAAGGTCCACGAACCCCAGAAATCATCGAACGGGAAATTTATAACCGCTATTCTGTAGCGAGGTAGAAGACTATTCAATAGCAAGGTCTTGATAGGAAAAGGGATAAAGAGCACGATGCCTAAAAAGCAAGGTCGAGTCCCGTTCGAGGCCAAAGATTTGCACACAAATCGCCTCCCTTGTGGGACTATTCTGTGAATTTATTTATTTCCTGTTTTTATTGCTTCTACCAGATTCCACTGAGAAGTTAAAAATTTTCCGAGAGCCTGACTGAAACAATACGTTTCTTGTTGCTATTCGACCGTGCTTTTTGGCATAGAGCTAATCTGCTCATAAAACCCTTCCCGAAAACTATTTCTGGGTGTTTGGGCTATCTCGTAGGTGATCTCTGTCCCAGTGATCATGCTCATGTGAAAGATGGAATTCATGTGACTCATATCACCAAAACACTTTGGAATTCCAGACTTAATATGATACTTTGAATATTCAACTATGGCGCGTTTGAAATTGTAATTGAAACAAAAATTATTCAAAGTAAAAGGGATTACAAAGACGTAACGTTGTTGTTTCCAATGTCACCGGTTCCCCTCTCATAATCCTACAAGATTTCCAGAGATCGTCATAGGGGACAATCCATACTCATCGAAGACGAGTGTAGGGATTAGGTGGATCTACTTCGTCACAGTGTTACGTGATCGGTCATGAAAGCGGGTTCTCATCACATCGCATTCCTCGGTTTAATACCACCCCATCACCATCATGGTGTTATCGTCTACCGGGAATTGGTGGCAGTTACTCATCAATCGGGAGAGAGGTCTACGAGCTGTCTGGCAGCGGCGACGCAACCTTCGACCTCCCAAGAAACAGCTGTGGCCCCTTGAAATGAAAGAGCCAATTGAAGTCGGCTCGGAAGATCATGCCCCGCATATCTCCATCGGGAAATAGGGATATTCGACTATACCCACGGTACTATGTTACTAGCCAGCCAGCCGGATGATAGAGGAGCCGGTGAAATGTTAGGGTTCGAAACCACCGTCAAGTGACCACCCATCTGTGGTACATACTGAGACGGGAAACCAGTGACTTTTCCTCACAAAAGAGAGTTCTGAACAAATTTTATCCAAAAATCCGAAACCAAGATGACTCTTATTATATGCTCGATGCTCGTTGACCTCCAACGATGCGCACGTGGTCGCTTGCTGCCAAAAACTCGTAACAACACTCCAACATTCAATTCTCCCTAGCGACCGATCACACGGGGGACTCTTTCGAGCAACTCGGATGGAATTCTCGGCTGTTTTAGGGGAAGAAGAGGCAAAAACACCTCCATAGAAGCCGTGCTTTTCCAAATATAATTCACAATTACATGCGGTTTTATTTGTCCTCTTCAATAACTTGCGGTGGCCAGCCGATGTACAAGTCTTGCTTTGATCCTTGCTCCCACAGGAGTCTGCCTACCATTTAGCCGACCCGAAGGATGGAAGGCTTGGTTGGCCTAAGCGAATACCGACCCGGACTTTGATCCCGTGACAATGTGTTTGTGGAGTGCACCACCTCCACTCAATGCAAAAAAATATCGGGTGAAAAGGTAATAAACAGTTTTCTAAATTGAACGAACACATGAAATAACCCAGCACCACTCTTTTACTTTCACTGCCACCTCCATGTTTAGCGTTGTGAATGTTGTATCATCTAGTCTTTTGCAGCTGCTGGGATACTAGAACGTGATTTCAGTTCTCGTCGACGGTCATAGTTCAGCAAAAGATATGATCTAAGGTTCCCGATACAGAGATCTGCTGGTTCCGGCACTCCACAAGCACAACGAGTTTGAAAGTGTAAGAACGAAATAGCGCAGGGGTTTCAATGAGGCTCTAACTCACGGCGTTCATTAGAGAAGACATCCATTTAATTGGAATTCATTTATTTGCTTATTTATTGTCATTTAGAGTGCCATCGGAAGCAATGAATCCTTTTAGACAGAATCTAATCGATGACTGACTTATATATCACAAAAATTTACCCGGATAACTTACTCCGACTTACAGTAGGGATAACCTCGCGATTGGAAGACTTTGAGACCGGACTCTTGTTCCAAACTTTCTTTCCAGTAAACGTCCCAGAAATCCCAACAAGCCATTTTGAAGAGGACGATGATCCGTTTGGGAAAAGTTCCGCTCATAACCACAAAAACTAGGTTTCTCAAACATCACAAGTGGATGACCCATGACGCCATTACCAAAAGTCGGGCGGAGGTGGTGCAGCCAACTACCCAATACACGGGCTAAAGATGAGTCCCGGACCGATGTCCGCCTAGGCGTTCCATTTCTCCGGGATCAGTTAATTATTATTAGCCCCATCTAGGAGGATAAAAGGACTGATTTGTACAACTGGTCACCGCATTTCAATGTATGGGTCATACACTCATTCGAGCTGCCTCCATTCTTTCAAGTAAAGGTCGAACGTGGTGGGGGAGGGGGGGGGGGGAAAGCATTATAAACAACAGACTGATCAACGCTGAAGACTTTGTACTTCGTAACAAAAGTTTGAGCTCACCAACGTGCCAGTAAACGTTCAACAATTGATGGTCAGCTGTTGGTTATGTCTAGAGTGAAAGTACAGTTTAGAAGCAAGCCGATGATGCTTGAATCGCTTAGAGGTTTTGTCGCCCACCATCTGACCCCTACCCATTTCACTGAAGACTCTTGAAGTGGGGTCGACCTATGCAACGATTACAAGGGAAAAGCTAAGCCCAGAATGACGTCATTACCGTAGCGATACTAGTTAGTTGTCTGAGGGCAAATGGTGGTAGGCTTGCTAATTCCGCCCAAACCCATGGAACTACCCGCTTACTGCGGTCCCAAGGTACCAAATAGATTTAGAACTCCTTTCAGAACTACTTTACATTACAAACTCATCAGAACTGCATCCAAGCCATAACTTCTGTGATCTAGATGTATAGGTTCGCAATTTCGACTGAAGGGTGAGTGCCACGGCGTATTCTAAGTAGAGCTATTCAAAAAGCTTTGCTCTCTATGTAAGCCAGTACTTTCTTCTCTGCATAGCAGTGGTGGATGTAAACAACTTGATAAATCAATTAATAACGATTTTGTTATCATGTTATAGTGTTCACAGGCGTCAGGTCGGCGTACGACCAGTTTGTTCGTTGGTGTGTCGTTACACACATACCGCTTGAACGATATGACAATGATAACAAAATAACCTAGCAAGGCTTTGCCTGTAAGTGCGATACCCAGTGGTGTAACTGGACTCCCTCCCTTTTTGTCATATACTATGTGATTGTGATGTGTACGAACGAAATGATGATGGATCATCGATGGTATCAAAAACGTCATAACATTGCACACTTCAGCATCGCTACACAATCATAACATTACAACTGATTATCAACACAGACCCCCCTCTTCATAGTCTACCAAGCCCTCGTCAAGAGTTCAGGGAAAATGGAGGGGACCTACCCACACAGCTCCACGACCGTCTGGTCCCAAAAGGCACACTTTGACTGCCTTAGTGTTGGTGAACACCCAGGTTTTCGGCTGTTTTCTCGGGAAGAAGCCATTAAATACTAAGGTGTTCACCACCATCAGGGCAGTTCGGGACCTTTCAAGTGGATCTAATCGACTGCATTTTTTGAACAAAAACAGGTGGTTCGGAATAACGTACTCAGCAAACTTGGTATCGTAACTAACGGGCGTTTATACTTTTAAAGACAAGATAGTTTAGAATTATGAAATATGGGCAGCAGTTATTAACCATGTGACGATAGGATTCGGGGTATAAAACATATAGAAGTGAGCAAATATTTAAGCTGAACCTCTAACGGGCAACAAGGATGGAAATCGGATTCATCTGCAAGCAGTACGAGGCTTTCGACGGCTCTACTCCTGAGACCGGTCCTTGAATAGGACCAAATCCTTCTGCATTTTTTGCAACTTTTTCGTATCCTACTCTCGAGCCTTGTATACTCAATGGAGTCCGGTAGACCACGCCGTTCCGTGAAACTTGCACCTGGCATTTAGCTTCTGGTTGAGGAAGCTCCAAGGAAGAGAGGAGGATTAGCCAGAAATTTCCAACGCTGCTCCTACTTTGCCGGTCATGTTTTATCGGTTATCCAGACCGCAGAATTGAATTCGACATTTGCGGCTCATCGACTACATGCAAATAAGCTTGAAGGATCCCCTTGTAATCGTAACATAACTCTAGTTTCGGGAATAGAAAGTTGAGCTGTACCAAGTAGGGTCAAACTCATCCGACGAATCCGTTTGGAGTATGCACAACTCTTGAGGCAAGAAATAATCCATTAGCAATATTCAAATCCGTCGGCCCGTGATGAAAGTCTTTAAAGAATTTTGTCCACGACCCTTCCGACTTTAGGGCCCCCGCAGTCCTATGGTGACAGAGTCATCGAAAATTGTAAACAACGAGATCAACTATGAACTTGGGCTGGATTACCAGCGAACATCCGATCTGATTGCACACGCAGGTGAACACGACAGAATCGAGTAAAACTCGTGCAGTTTCTGATAGAGTGAATTTGGAGCCCCCATCAACTTCACCCTACCTTTACAAATATCAGCGTCCCTACCAGTTATCTTCCAAAACCACTCTCAAATGTTGATGGCTTTGCTACATTCGCTTTTCAATCTTATATAGGGCACATGATTTATGAAGGTAATGGTAGGTAAAAACACAAAATGATGACAAACATCAAAGTGCAGAAGGTAATCAAAAAAAAAGTTTTGGAAAGCACAGACAGTCAGCAGTGAAGAGTACTTTTTGAGAAAATTTATGCTTGAACTGTACCAACCCATCCGTGGTGAGAAATGAACCAAGTCTTAAGGGACAAATCAGTCCCGCTTTTGGTATGCGCCCTGTTCGATTTTTACCCAAAGTCGTAGTCACTGTTTGAAAGCGTATGTGTTCTTGAAAATAACCCGGCACGGTTGGCCCATGTACAATTCTGGACTTTCGTCCTCCCAGGCAAGTGTGATACCAATTACGACCCCAGAATGGAAGGCGTGATTGGCCTAGGCCAGCACCGATCCAGATTCGATTCCCGGGCAATGAGTGGGGCAATGCACCCATCGGCACTGAATCACCGGTATTAAATATTGCGAAGTTCGCCGTATATGTAATACAGGGTTCTTCCTTCACCTCCCAGATATTCCATAAACTATTTTCAGGCTTTGCCATCATGGGTCTCAAGCTGGAGAAACAGGGGCCAATGGATAGGGGAACAATATCCCATAGTAATGGTAGGGTTTGAGTATACAAGCGGTAGTAATGACCCGAATACAACAATCCTATATGCCCGCTGAGCACTTTCCTACGCAGTTTCCCTTATTTACATCCCGAGTATAAATAGCACCGAAGCTATGTATCAAAGCTGATTTAATACAATGATCTGGGTACCCTCGAAAAAAGCATGTAAGCATAAACATCCAACTGATCTCTGAAGAGATAGCTTCAAATTCAAATAGCATGATCAAAATTGTTTATAGTGCGAACTGGAAAAAATAGAGCGATAGAATGAACAAATTTATTGTCTCGCTTTTTACTGCTATGCAACTAACTGTTGTGGCAACAGAGATCACAGCCTGTCAGCGCCCCAGTGGTTCTATGGAATAGACCAGTATCGATAATCATGTGATAATCCCTACTCGTATATGACTGAGTCGAGTAGAATAACGGCGACCCCACGATCGAGGGACGAGCACTGGATTAGTAGAGCAAGTGAAACCTTTTGCTGAGACAGTCTGTCGACTTTTGAAGTGGAACTAGTCAGGCTCTTGAATGGGGGCTCTCATGGAGACTCTCGCAAGACGTTGGACTTGAATCAGGCCTGACTAGTCGTTGTTGAGGGGTTATGATTCAAATTAATGACCCTTTCAAGGAAGCTGAGTGAGCGAATTACTCGGACTATTCTCCGGAATCATCGGGAGTTCCGATGACCATTCTCCCGGATCACCAGAACAGCGGTTGTTCCAGGTGGTATTTGATCTTGTGGACCTGGGGAGCTGCCAAGGGGGCAAAACGTGTGGCCGCCCGTTGGGCAGTCCTGTCGTGGCCCAAACCCTATAGCCGTTCGTCCACACGAAGATTGCAGCCTGATATCAAAGAAATCTCAGGAACAAATCGTTCTTCTCTTCCCTCCCCCAATCTCCAGCCCATAACTAAGAATAGGTAATGAAGTCATGCACCCAAACAGTACCAGTAGCTATGCCCTTTGGTCACCTGAAGAATCCTAATGCTCTTAAAATATGTTCTTACTGTATTCTATTTTTTCCCTCACAATATTACACAAAATCACCAAAATAACCAGTTTGGTCCTCTCCAGACAGACGAAACCCACATCATCGCAATAATACCATGTATCACAATGGGCCGAAATGGCCCATTACTCTTGCCCTCGACGAACATGACGATGGCGTAGACAGCAGCTGCATTTTATGGGGGCATAGTAAATCACGTACGCCATGATCACATTACGTTTTGTTGTTAACAACCAGGAACATCAAGAACATCCTGTCTGATCAAATAACAATTTATCACAAAGAAGGCAGCCGCTACTTGAGATCAACTGCTGGGGTAGTAAGTTTGTGTACTGGAGAAGGGAACATCAGCACTCCTCACTGAATTGCCGTAGGGAGTACGGTATGAATCGGTTGGGGACCATTAAATTGCACAAATCTGCTCAGTCTTCTTTAGTTGGAGGCACAGTTCACAATAATTTTGCGAATTTTTTTGAGTTGAAAAGCAAAAGTATTGGTTTGGAAAAATGATTGTTGGAGAAGAGAGCGAGAAAATTCGGCGACCGGGGTAAAATAGGGCGTCCTTAAAAAAGTGAAAGGAATTGAAGAAGGTTGTACGAGATCATCATGATGGAATGGGTATTTGGACGAGTATCAGTTGTTGCAGTCGTGAAGAGCTGGCCACATTGAGCCAAAAAAGTACAATATTCTCTTTCACTGATTTCAAGAGCTGCGACTAATTGGTTGAATTTCAACATGGATGCTACAGATGGATAGTACAGCATCTGCAATACCGTGAAACTCGTCCACTTCTGAATATGAACGTTGATAGAGCCCTTATTGCATCCTATCTAAGTAGATTTTTTTGACCCGTTAGCACCTCACATGGCATATTGAGGAATATAGGTCCTCTCTTATTGGAAATCTCGAGGACCCTTCTCTCGTAAACTGCGCTTTTAAATAGAGGGTGTTTTGAAAAGAAGGATCCGTCGGAATATATCCAGGACAGTGTCTCAGACACCTGGGTCAGCTGATTTATGGCCGTTTGCCTAAGCCATCGCCTAGTACATCAATCCTTTGGACAGTTCAAATACTGTTCGAATGCCTCATATCCGAAAAGATTCATTTGATTAATGTTGTAAGTATATATATTGATCGGTAACGAACTGGAAAGACGGAAGAGCACCAGTCCATAAATGAAAGCATTGCTAGCCATGATACGGAGAAAGAAATAATGAGAACTTCTAGAAGTTAAGCGAAGATAATGACCAAGAAGTTGAAAGCCTCAAAGGCCGCCGCTATCGGAAAGCTGGAAAAGCGACCGCTCAATGGAATATCGAAAAAGAACGGCTAGTGACGTTAGAGATCACGAAAGATCGCTGATAATCATTGATGGTAGATGGTGGTTCATGTCACAGGAGATGAAATGCGGCTTGTACATTGCTGATGGGGATGACGGCTGCGGAGGCTGACGAACCAGCCCAGATCGTTTAGGCCCCGGTTTCGGCTTAGCGCCAAGAGATCGTCTGTCATCGGGGGGTCGACCGATCATATCGCGCTGACGGCGTGATCGTTTCGCTCTCCGGTTTTACCGACAACATTGTATGGCCAGGTCATGATCAGAGTGATCATTGGCATTGGCGGATGTCTCAAGAATCGGGAATGGGAGAAGGTCCGTTCCCATATGCATTGCGTCAACACATAATTCAAAATTCCATGCTGCGCCATCACGGCTATCACCCGTAACGCTCATTCCCATCCATCGGATCTGATTCCCTGGCCGGTAACGGTGACCCTCATTACTCGATACCTTCATAAGTCGGCTTTGAGAGTCCCATTGAGCACAGTTCTAGGAAAATAAGCCAGTATTGCTATCATTCCATCCCGTATAGGATTCGCACTTACCCAGCTCTCCTAACCTCTCTGACGAACTCGTCCTTTCTTGTCTCCCCAACATGCACAACTGATATGTTAAATGACTAGCCCCAGTTTTCTTTCTGTTAATGCTTTCTTCACGTTATACTTACACTGAGTACATTTATGGCCGACTCACTCCAAAGGATTTATCCTATTATGACTTCTGTCAAGGAAGTGGTGCTGTAGTGGTAGGGGGCGCACTATCTCACGCGCACAAACCAGGGTTCGAATCCCTGGTTGATACTCGTCTAAGCCAACCCAACCGAACCTTCCATCCCTCCTTGGTTGGTTAATCGATACCTGACTTGTCTGGGAGGATAAAAGCACAGGTTTGTACATTGGCTGGCCACCACAATTCACTGTATGGACCACACACCTATTCAAATGGTCACTACGATTCTGAATGGGGGTCAAATGCTGGGGCGCATCCCTAAACGGAATTGATTAACGCCAGCTTTACCATTCACTGACAGGCTTCACCGTTTTAGCTTTCTATCTTTACCTTCGGTTTAACGAAGGGTATTGGTAGCGGAGGCAAGCTGCTTTGTTTTACTCTAGCTATCCATAAAATCGAATCCGTTGAAAAATTTAGAAGAGAATTCATTTACGGATCCCATCTCGAAGGAATTACTCGCTCGAGACCTGCTTAGAGCTTGCGGCATTCCTCGTTAGCATTGGCCTAGACTCGAGAGGAAATCTCTTAATCACTGCGCGGAGCGAGTTTTGATGTGAATCAACCCATTAATCTGAAACGAATCAGTGGCGTTCCCGTTCCACCACGGACTAGTGGGATACCGTGAGAAGGAGACATAGGAAGGGATAGAGAGAAAAATCGAGACCGTGGCGAAAATCGGGAGAGATCTGGAGAAATCAGAAGAGATATAATGAGAAAAGATCAATGAGAATGGGTAAACATAGTAAAGGAGGCAAAAAGGCAAGAAATCGGACAAGATGAGAAAGAAAAGAAGATTCTATCAGTGATGAAAAGCATAAAAAAGTTGCAAAAGATGGAGAATGAAAAGTGAGGAGGATAAACAATTGAAGAACTACTCGATAAAATTGAAGGCTGTAACAAGTGCGGCTATTTTTTGAAAATTCAATTTCGAGTGCAGAGGAGTTGGATGGAGCCCCATCCTATGCTCCAGGGGGAATAAGGTTTTCATGGGACCAAACCTAAGTCGTGCCAGACAAATCGTTTTTTTGCGGTCAAAGACAGAAGATCATTTCCGAGCCAAAACAAAGTCCACCTAACCGTTGGCCTTGTCACAATCTCACTTCCTTATTTCCTCACTGTTGGGGTCAGCCGGGAGAACATGTGCTGTCGGAGCCGTCAAAAGGTGTAACAGCCGCAAATTCCTCAGTGAAAAATTGAGGTACCTAATGAAAAATTAATGCTTTTCGCAGTCTGGATGACAGATCGGGGACGAAATGAGTTAAATTTATCATTAGAATGGGGGTCAAATGGATATACGGACAAAAAACGACAAAACAATCGAAAGTTCCGATGTGGGGAGCCCACACTTCTTGACCTTGAGGTAGGCACGGATTGTTCTTTACTTTTGACCCTTTGGGGAATCACAATACCAAGTGCAGCAACTGAGTATTATCAGGAAGTCAAATATCAAACTGTGAGTTCTGAATGAAGCTAGACCGCATGGCGTATCTCAAGAGAATAATCAAAGTCACTTCATTACTTCAAACCTCGTCCTCCATTGTTCGATGCACAGGATGAGGATGTACAATTTTTGATTCCCCTTGTGATCCCTCTTCAAGGAGTTGAAAACGGTTCAAGGGCCTCCTAGAACCTTTAGCAGAGGGCTTAAATCATTCTGAGGCTTTTCGGGGATACGATCAGAACGTAACGAAGCTTTCCGTTACTGCGCTATCTGCAGCTTCAGACAGAAGACTGCATTCCAATTAGCAGGTACCCAGTCAAGGATTCATCGTTGGTTGAACAAGCCTTCCTGGAATGGACGGTTTCTGATGGAGTCCAATGTGACGTGTGAGTCATAGGGAAACTCGGTTTGAAGAAAGGAGGAAAACCGGCTGTTAGGGTTTGTCATCGTTGTTGATGTGTTCACCAAACGGTACGCTTCATTGGAGCGATCGAAATCATTCGTGTTTAACACTATTCTGCATGTCGCGATTTACTTGAAGCTGCTTAACATCTTGTTGACCCTTTTGGGATATGTCCAGGCAGTCGCCTTCCAGTCACAGAAGTGGAGGCTCTGAACACATGCCTTTCCCAGGGACAGGCATCTTCACAGAGGAATTCGATCTCTCTATTTTTACTTTTCGAGCAACTTTTTGATGTTGGCAAAAAGAGCCAAAGCCAAAAGAGCCGTGCCATCTGACTTTCGTAGATAGGAGCCATCATCATCATTCTGATCAGGTCCTATTTACAATATAGAGATAAGTATGATCAGCTCCTATCTACAAAAGTGAGATGAATATTAAGAAGTTGGATCAGTTGGTTCACTTCAAGTTTCGTTTCTTCGTAGTGGCCACAAGAAATTCGATCAATTGAAAATTTTATAAAAAGTTCATCTGAACATGCTTGAACTGAATTCCACCCGTGAGTAATGAGTAATTAGGAGGGCAATGGCCTAAGTATTTGGAGGAAAAGGTCTGCAACTGAAGATTTGTTAATGCAAACATTTCTTTACTTATCGTCTTGGAAGTTTTTTTTTGTGCAGTTTTCGGATGTGACCGCTCACTCCTATGCACTTTTTTGCAGACAAATATCAGACCCCGTTATCATAACCATTACCTTTGACGTATATGCTTTTTAACTGGGTAAAAAACTTCGTTTGACGCCAACAAAGGGATTAGTCCAAGATCTTGGCAAAAGACAAATAAAAATATAGCAGAAGAAGGTATACCGTAATATGGCATTGAATGAATGCCAAGCGAGCAATTAGGGCTAGTCTAGAGTCTATAGACGGGACTCTTTACACAGTCGAAAGCCAGGCCAAGAAATCAGGTTCGTTAACGACTAATAGATCAGTGCCACACGCGAGATTATGCTAACTGACGTCGAAAAACTAGATCGAGAATGGCTGGTGGCATCGACAGCAGTGAAGTCAAGAAAGCAGCGAGATCGGGAGTTAAAGACGATAAAAACTCCACTTAAATGCTGAAGAGAGCAATTCAAGAGCGAACGTTTTGTACTCCTGCATTGATGCTTAAGTGCAGGACAAGTGCTTGCTCAGGCTTCCACCACCTATTAACGCCACCGACCACCTGTCACAAGATTCATGATTAATTGTGAAAACGAATTTTTCGAAAATGTCATGAAAGGTCATTTATTCGAAAAATGCCCAAAAATTTGTACTTCGGGAAAGCATTTCTGTTGGGTTACCTCATTTAATTTTGGGCTGCAGCCTTAAATAACTTGTCCTGCCTACTACGGTAGTTTTGCCCTAATCAGGTCAGCCTCGGGCACCTCCTGACTCATAGGGAAGTCGAGGAGAAGGCGCTCGGTGAGAATGAACTTTTCAACTATTCTACTTCCATCTCAGTTTTCAGAAACTTCACGTGACCACCCACGAAGACAGTATACGCAGGGTGGAGCGCGGCTCAACCACCCAGACTTACCCTCCTCCCCCTCGCTCCCATGCTCGACTCGATGAGTCTCCTTGCCACCTTTGCTGGATCCCTCCCCAGTCCTTGCGCGCCCCGTGAGAAAATGTTTGAGGAGACCTGTTGACCCATCGCCATACTCTTGGCCCTGCAGCTTACGGATTCCCACCTCTTACTTCTGACGAGTGAGTGAACCGGCTTCGTCGAAAACTGAGGGAAAGAGGGAAGCAAGAGCACTCAGAAGAACCCAAAACATCGGAACAAAACGATCTTATCAGCCTAGATTTGAAAGTGATCTAAAGGCTGGCGCTCATAGCTGCCTACTTATTGACAGGATTCACTGGAAAGAAAAGAACACTGCGGTCGCGCTGAACAGTGCAACAGCGTTTGAAATTCCCAACAATACCTCCCTGGACTCAGGAAGATTTGCGCTTAATTTATGCTATTTTCACATTGCTATGAGATGTAAATTTAGAAAATTGACGCAGAGAGTAGTCATGTGAATGTGTAAAATGACGCATGGACGATCAGCTCCGTGATGCTAAACTTAAACTCAGCTTAAACTTATGCCAGAAGCGAGTTGTAAAGTAAATAAACACGATGAGTCGAAATGATGTCCATGCAGGAAATGTGTTCGGCCCCCGCGTTGTTGGTACCGATGGTGCTTGCTGATCTCCAAAATCTCCAAAACTGCTTCAAAAAATGATTGTACCTGCCCCAGTTAGGAACCCATTTTTTCGTGGGGCAATTGCACTGAGCGGTTGAAACAAATTCAATGAGGATTTTCTCATAGCACAGGCACGTTCACCAAGATTTTGGGGTACACTTTTTAGGTTGAAAAGAGGTAGTGTTGATTTAGAGTAGTGAAGCGGTGACGAAAAAAGCGAGAAGATCCCCTCATTTTGCGGAAAATAACTCTTTTTAAAAGGAGTGGAACTAGAGGTTTACGAGATTACTATGGCAGAAAAGGCATGAAAGGGGTAATCGGACGAGATTTCAGTTGTTGCCATTGCGCAAAGAGCTGATTACATGAAGCCAAATAATCTGAGGTCATGGAAAAAAATCGTTAACAGAATGGAATCGAACCAATGGAGGCAGGAAAGCCCATTGTTTCTAGCAAATTGATAGAGCAAGATTAGCCATAAGTAATACGCACTGAAATGAGGCTCAGTGCATTCCCAAGATAACGCATCTGTTCTCTGTATGCATAGAATGAGCAATAGAAAAGATGAATGCCAGCACACGGCACATAAAATGTAGCGAATATAAAATTTTGTAACGATTTTATGGTCGTCATAAACTTTGCAATGCTCCCACTTCTAAGTAGCACTTATACTATTTCCATTTTATATGTGCCGTTACGATTTCTGACAAAAAATTTGCAGGCGTTTGCAGACGGTTGCTGGAATTTCGTGTTCTCTTCAACCTTGTGAACAAGAGACATTATTTCAATAGGTAGAGAAGGCAAAGTAAAAATCAGGCCTTAGCAGACAAGACAGTACCAGTAGTAGCAACTATGAAGACTGTATAAGAGGTACTGTGAGCAAAACCCTGGCCTAGGATTGTGGCACTTCTGAGCTAATACATATCGAACCTCGCCAGAACTAGGTAGTCCTTCGTGGCAATCTTATTGTTAATGGCTCACAACCAGAATAGAAATCCTTCGTATAAAGAACATTCTCGGACATCTTTAGGATCCAGGCCTGTCTTTGAAGCTGAATCGTTTTGATGTCTAGCAATTCCGCTTTTAGAATGCACCGTGCATTCTACTCCCCTTCGAGATCGGAGTGGCGTTGCGATGGCCTGCTTATGTGATAGGTCTGGTACGAATTGACCTACACTGTAGGATGGAGGGCTTGATGGCTTTGACGAGTATCTGTCCGGAATGGATCCTCGAATCAAACGCACAGTTGACGATAGTTTTGAGGTACCCGTTTTTATTCGAGAAGTGGAAGTATAGATTGGGAATAATTCATCGGTAGTGAAGAAAGCGAGGGAATTCGCTAATTTCAAGAAAAATATGCCTCCTTAAAAGCAGGGAAAATAAAGGTTGGACGAGATTGCCAAGACGGAAACAACGTGGAAGGAGTATTCGGATGAGGTTTACGTTATTGCAGCTGCACAAAGAGCTGACTACAGCAAGCCAGAACTGTACAGAACTGTCTTCTTTGTCGCGGTGAGAACCCATGTAGGAAGTTGTTTCAACTTCCTACATGGGTTCCCTTGGGATCGTGCAGTCTCTACAATGTCGGAGGTGAAACTCGTCCGAGGATACACATAGGACAATATTTGAGCCTTTACAACTCCCTAACTAAGCCGTTTTCCGACCTAATAGTGCCAGATGTGGTATACGAGAGGGCCTCAAATCCATCCCGTGGGGAAATCTCAGAAACCGTTTTTATCGTGAACTGTGCCTTCAAGTATACGATAGTGCCCATTTGGCACTACACCACTTCCATTTAACACTCAGTTGACAAGGCTACATTAGGTTAGAAGAATAGGCACTTCAATATTCACAACTGAACAGTCTGCTCTGAAAACGCTAGGTCGACAGAAGCAGGGGCTAGGCAATCGAAGATCTTCAAAGAGCAGATGCTTCTAGCTGCAGCTGTTTGAGGCCACTAGGGGGAGGAATAGGTTACGGACTAGGAAAGCTTGCATACCTGCCAACAGAGCAGACATATGGCATTGGCCGAACGGAAGATGTTCAGAAGTAGCGTAGTAGGGAGCCGTAGCCACGGAATTGGGCGTTGGCTACCTTCTGATGTAGGGCCCACCTTTTCGCAAGGTATGATAAGAACGATTTTGCGGCCACTGTAAGAATGTGGCGCCAACAGAAGCAGCAGCTCATCTTGGGACGTGATATGATATCAGTAGGCGAGAACTCGTCCGAACGCCCCATTCTACTCGTTCATTTTGTACACCCCAAAAATTTAAATGTCTACCAGGAACTTGATTTTACGGACCCTCTGGCTCTATTTGATGGATGAAGTGGTTCCAACTCTTCGCTCATGTACATCGTCTTATCATACCCACCACCATCGAGAATGAATAAAGTACTGTGAAAGGGCAGTCGTTATTTGCAAATCATGAGTAAAGGCCCAAAAAAGGAAACTAGAGAGCACATTGAACTTGGTCCGATCTTGTACTAATGTCTTGATCAGTTCACCTTACGCTGTTTTATTTTCTGGAAAAAGTGTAGCCTTCAAAACCCGGCAAATACATTGGGGTACGCCATGAATTTAGCTACCAATCGGCAGCGCAGAAATGTTTGATTAGGCATCGAGACAGAGCACCCCCCTTTCCTCTCTTCCATAATGCATTCTTCTTCGACTTCCCTGACAGCCCTGAAAAAAGTGTGGGTAGAATGTCTGTCTCGAAGTTTGGACCGAACGATTTTCCAGAAGTGAGGTAAGTAATAGTTCGTTATCATTCCGCTTCGTTCCCTACACTCTTCAAGGTACTCATAAAGGAAGACTTAGGTCAAACTGAAAGGACTATGAGGGTCATTTAAGCGCAGAGTTATAAGCCAATCAGTAAATAGACCTTCCTAGAGGATAGTTAAGGTATTCTCTAGAATCTCCTGCTTCCGCCTTGATTAACTATCAAATTAGTAAAAAATGCATAGGAAAGAAGTGGAATCACGGGAAGAGCGTTGACAGCTTAGGAGCAGGCGGAAGTTTGCTTTGCATCGCTTGTCAACTGAGGCCGGTTTTGCATTTGGGTGAGCCAGGCGGTCCCGATTAAGTCGAGAACAAACGGAAAAGTTGTGGGATCATTAGGCCAACTACGTAATGATCACGAGCAGTCAACAAAGTCTGCTTGTCAAGTGAAGCCAGTTCTGTCTCTGGATGATTCAGGCAGTTCCCATTGAGCCCAGAACAAACTCAATAGTTATGAGTCTACAAGGCCAACTACGTAGACGTCAAAAATCGTCTACAAGGTGTTATCTGGAAACATCTCATGACAGACTAAATGATGTCATATTTTCTAAATTAAGGAAGTTTACCGAAGAGATTGCAATCTCAAAGTTCCTAACAAGAATAACAACGCCGAGGAAATAATTGTGGGAGGTTCGAGTAGGAGGAGAAAGGCAGAAAAGACGGGAGCACGACGACGCAACATCAAATTGAGAAGTATTTTCGCCATCAAATAGCGGAAATACATAAATTTTACAGTATATATCTTATTAAATCCTAAATTCAGAGCTCTATCGAGCTCTGAATTTTAAATTCTCTCAAAAGTCACAGCGGTGTGTATAAAGTCGATGCTGTAGTCATAATCAAGTTCAAAGTACTACTACCACAATGGAGCAAGGTTACGGTAGAAGAAAAAGGACAGAAGAAATTCGACAAGACCCGAGATTAAGCTTCACCTTTGTCCGGTTTGTACTTCATTAGAATCTGATGATCGATATCACACTTTCATCGGAAAAAAGAATTTCGGGGTACGGCATTCACTATGTCACCTCCAGATGTTTCGGTTCGTTTTTCTGGTGCCACATTCCATTAGCTATACGATATAGAACGAGGTGAAATGCGTGGCAAAGTGGAATGGTGATGACAGAGCTTGCAAATAGGGTTCAAACAAACTTCCTTGACATATTGCAGATTTCAAAGACCACGGCAGCCGTCCAAAGGAGTTTGTTCTACAGTGGAAAAGAGGGTAGGAGACATCGAGTTCGGACTAGACATTATCCTCAAAGGAGATGGACCTTTTTGCGACTTCTGACTGTATTCATCACACCTTTCAATGTCCTGCCTAACGTAGTTTCTTCATCCCAGAATAAGTAGGTTCCTACGCTGTCTTGCTGCCGAAGGTTCAACATACCCATGGACTTTAAAATAAGCTACGAAAAAGTGTAATGCAGTTGCATTCCAATGCAAAAAACCCGTGAATGTATATTGCCTGAAAAATGGCTAGAAAATGTGAGACGGAGAAATTTTAAGCTTTCACTAAGTAAACACCATATCCTACCGTACTCTCCCAACCGGAACTACTTTCACTGCGTATGTAACCTTCTCCCTTTGCACTGTTTCCTCTTGCAAATCAAGGTCGAATGCATGACGCATCTATTTGCTATCGCTGGGCTTGTTTCCAAAGATTTCTGCTTTCGTTATCAGCTGAGTTTGGCGTCAACAGGGTGTTACGTTTTTGGTCAAAAAGGCCAGTGATTTTGCGGTCGTCAAAGCTGCTGATATGCCGTGAGGCTGAACACCAGGCACGTAACCAGACCGTTGTATGGCTAATTTTAGTTATGATGAGCAAAAGGAATGTAAGTAGAAGAAGAGAGATACCACTGAGGACCAGTGCATTCTCCTTGGAAGAGCAAGGGCTGTATACCGGTATAGGAATCATAAAATCTGTCATGAGAGGATTTTTCGGAGGGTAGTCTGAATAGGTGAAAGTAGCCACGGAAACACCCTGTTCAAAAGTGAAAAGTCACTCCAAAAACTTCCATAGGGGCTCAAATCCTGAAGCTGCAGCCAACACTTGTTTCATGCAAAGTCTCTTGGCACCGAACAGTCCCGTTTTGAGCCGTGCTCACCTATTCGACTTCTATTCAATTGGAACTGACGTTTGCGAAAGTGCGTGGCCTACATACTGATATAAGGGCCAAACCGATGTAAGGTCAATACATTCGCTTGGTATCATTTGAATGGCCGCGTTGGGATGGAAGACTTGGCTGGGCGTTGGCATCCATCCAAGTTGTGTTTCTCCTGTCCATCGGTGACGGAAGCACCACTTGTCACTAGTCTACCTCCGTACAGTTCTAATACAAGTCACGGAAACATAGCGAATATTTGGAACTGTGTACGCAGGTAGCGGACCAAGAGACGTCCAAAACAGCGATTTCTTCATACCTTGAGATCTTTTTAGTATTGTAGTTGGGCACCATACCGACCAAGCTTTCAACCAGGAGAGCTGGCGTCAGAACACCAGTAAAGCGGACCCCCATTTTAAGCGAGACACTCGCTAAAGAGGAACAAGAAGAATCAGAATTGTATACCGTTGGTGTCTTTGCATTCGATTCAATTTGCAAATCTACAGCGAGGCGTCCTAAGCGAAGTCAAGCAGCCATTGAGAGAACTTTTGGTAACAAGCACTAAGTAGAGGATTCGTGTATTTCATAAATAGTAAATCCAGATCTTTACCGTAAGTAGTAAGAAGTAGAATCAGGCAGAAAGAAACCTTCTTTCCTAAGAAGAACATTAGAAACCATCAATTAGAACATGAGAATCCATTACGTAGAAAGAGTGGCATAAGGGACGAAATCATGCGACAGTGAGTACCGATACTCAGACAGTATCATCAGACCGCAGGCTACGGAAAACAACAGGTCATGCGAAAATATGACGTGAAAAGTGGTCGTTGCCTCTAAAAGAAACAATATGATTTCCAAGACGGCAAGCAGGATGGGAAACAACGAGGGTGTGGAACACCGTCCGATAAGAATCATTACGAAATCGTGGCGATAATCGTGCCATCATTCATTTCTGTTAATAAATAAAGGAGTAGTATATGGCGCATTCTGCTCCGGTTTCTGTTGGATACTGCACCTGTGGAAAATGGGAAGAGAAAGTCTCGGAAACACAAGATCTACTTCTATGGTCATTCATAGAGGTGATAAAACTCCGTGAACAGTAACTTCAGCTTCCATCCGTTCACTGGAGATACGCCATGAACATGACCTACATGCAGATGTCTTGAGATGTTCAGAATCAACTGCAGATTGAGAGCCTTATTTTACGGCCTTTGACCAACTTATGGGTTTTATTCGATTATCTCATTTGCTTCGTTCATGTCAAACTTAACAGCTGACCTGCACTCCAATGAACCTTATTCATCATCCATTGACACATTCTTTACGGCACTGGTTGGATTTATTTTAATAACACGGGGGGGGGGGGAATTAAAGTGGGCCAATATATGAACTTTCAGGCTTTCTGTGAAGGCCACCTCGAAATATATCACTCCTGACTGAGAAGGCACAATCTAATATGACCAGTAATTTGCTTACTGGTCACGGTCTGATCAGGGTGAATTACTTTGGCTGATGACTTAATAAGTGGCATGACCATGGAGAAGGCGGCTAAGAAAAAAGTCATAAGAACTGGAACACTTTCCTCTCAACCCTCGTGGACGAATTGGCAATGGTTGAGCTTTCATCGCGCCATTCTCTGATCGTCATCGGCTTGACGCTATATATTTGACTGCAAAAGCCCCCAAGTCCTTCCCAGTGCATAACATCCGAAGTTATTCTGACCATTAACTGTGCCCTTATATTCGAAAACGAGTTAGCATTTGTTGCTGCGAACATTGTACGAGCTCACGTGTTCTGTTGGAATTTCCTACAATTTTTAAACAGTGCAGGGTAACAGACTGAAAGGTTAGCTAGGACTTCACCTAGACTTTTGGGATGCACCAAAATAGCCATGCAGGAACTATCTACGAATTGTGGAAATACAAAGAAGAACAGTTGTGACACCCGCGTGAGAGCCGAGCTGAGCTATGACTGAGCTGGAGACATCATGGCATCTTGAGGACCTGTCACCAGTTGCTGGCGCAAAGGCGGGATTCGATCCGAGGACACTATGAGCAAGATGCGGCGTATTAGCCAACAGTACCTCTAGCCGAGTGGACGAAAAAATGAAAACGAATGAACATCGAGGTAGGTGGCTTAGTAAATACAGAAATGGTGAGATCTTGTTACTCAGTGGGTTCCTTCCAACCAACTCATGAAGGTAGGCTTCGAAATATTGCATTTCAAAGAAACAAAAAGTAAACCAACAAACAAGTAAACAAGTCTTGTGAGAAGAAGAAGTGGGAGACCGTAAGTCGGCAAAGATCACAACGGCACTTTTCTAGACTTATTCTTCACAATACGTATGAATCACGAACTGTTTTACAGCGCGAATGGGAAAATTCCCTTCTTCCGAAGGATCTTATACTCAAAGCTAGAGGGTGTTGGTAGAAATCAACAGAGTAATTACGAAACAATCTCTTACCAATTCACTTCCAGTCATAGTCAACAAGGTGACTTCGTGAGTACTAGGCCAACACGAGGGGGGTGGAGGGGAAGGGGTGGCATGCTCAGGAAAATGTGATGTCATGGTAGGCATATAGGCATAAAGGGGATCTGCACTATAACTCAAAATGCGGAAGTACAAAATCAAGCGTTCCGAGGAAACGGAAGCCTAGTTATTCCAAGCGCGTAATCATACACCATGAATAGTTCGTAACGTAGTACTAGTCAGCTGCAGCGAGCGATTAATGTAGGCGGAAAGTGAATTCGTACAAAAGCAAACAATCTGGTGTGAGCGCATGTTCGCGACTCTTATCAGCATCTTCTGCAGATAGGGAAACAAACAAAGTGAACAAAGTGTTATAATTTGTCGCCAGCCAGCCTTTCTTACTAAACTACTACTTGATGGAGTCCTTAAAAGCTTACGGCAATGATAACACGGAAACATTCCGTCAAAAAAGCCATATATTTTCCTTTTATCCCCCAATCATTTTATTTTTTATTCCCCAAAGCCTTAAGGTAGAAGAAGTTGAATTTTTGGCATGGAAAAAAGTTTGATCAGACCTATCAAACAATAAATTTCCATTCATGACGGCATTTGCGGGACCACTGATTCTTAGTCACCTCTAAGAATTCTGATTAATCAAATATTTTTTTTACTATCTTCCAGAACTTGGCCGGAGGTGGTACTGTAGCGAGGGGTGCCACATCACCCACGCATGGTCCGGTAATCGAATCTCGGACTGATGCCTGTGTAGACCAATCAGGCTTTTCATATTTATGAAATCAATTAACTGGTACAAAACTCATGTGGAAAATAAAATCCCTGGTTTTTCTAGGCTGGCCAATGCAAGCCATTGTATAGACCTTACCCACATTCAAAGACACAGTTCACGATAAAAATGTTTTCTGAGATTTTCCTGCAGTATGAATCCGAAGCTCCCTCTTATACCATACCTACCGTTATAAGGGCGATAAACGTCCTGGATAGGGCACAGTAAGGAACCGGAGATTGTATCGTGTAAATGCCACACCCCTGGTGGACGAGTTTCAACGGCTTTGTAGAGGCTGTGCCATCCACAAATAACCAGTGTAGGAAAGTTCAAACGGCTTGGTAGACCCATAGCAACAGTGAAAGGCATTTCCGGATAGTTATGGTTTGATGGAATCAGCTCTTTGCGCAATGGGAGCGAGGTAAATCTTGTTCGAACACCCCTTACATGCATTCCTGTCACGGTGATCCCGTACAACCTTCATTTCCACTACTTTTTAAAACCTTGAAGTAGGCGGATTATCTTGCTTTTTTTGCCACCGATGTACTCCTCTACATCGACACTTCCGCTTTTCGACCTAAAAAGAGTCCCTCAAAACTATCGTGAACGCCCTTACATTTAAGCCCTCGCCCTCGAACCTTATTCAAGTCCGAATTGTTCGACAGTAATGCGGTGACCGTAGCACATATGTGTAGCTGGTTATACATTCTATCATTTCAAGAAGAAATAGATCTGAGCCAAAGACTTTATCTTTCATTCATTCCTGTGAATACAAAGGTACAGCAAGGACGAAGTAAGAACGCTGCACTCCCGTTGCAGTGCGTGAGTCATCTCAGACAGAATTGGCAGCTTCCCTGTCAGAGATAGCGGGGTGTAGAAAAGTAGACGAAGGGTCACGTACTTGCCAAAAGCGGAGCCATCTTTACAAACATAGTAGATGGGTCACTACAATATACCTGATCAGGGCTACAATTTGTTCACTTTGCCTTTGTGTAAGGTGAATGGACGAGATAAGCGACCATAAAATCAACGAAAATTTTCGGAACACTTTTTAGGAACTGCACGTGTCCCAAAAGCAAATTGCACTTTGTTCACCCTCTAGGAGCTTTATGAAGCTACGTGCAAGCGGAGGCACGTGAGAAAGGTTAGTTTAGTATTCGTTCATCACTGATAAAATTGCTTGGAGTACTGGCTCAACCGAAAAAAAGTAATTGTGAGCAATCACATGCACTTTGAGGAAGCTAACATCACCACAAACCACGCGGGGAACTAATGTCAGGGGTTTTCCCAATAGAACCGTGAAAAACTCTCACAGTCGAACATCTTCAATCTCTTACTGAAGGTCCGGCTGGATACAGCAAGAGGTTCGAGAGTTGAAGGGAATAAGTAGCAAGGTAAGGCTCTAAGATACGGGCTGCAAAAGGTGAGTAGTAAGCCCAGTCGGGTATCAGCGCGGGAGTCGATCCATAGAGCACAAGTGTATTAGCAGCGCCGCTTGCGACCACATTCGCCGAAATTGGGACTGTAACAGGAATTTCTTGAATGGTTCGAAAGTTACTGAACGTAAATTTTCGGTGCACTTCCGTGTGCCGCCATGAATGGTGTCCTCTCCGATTGCGAAATCGGAAACTATGAAGGCATGCCAGGGTTAGGATTGCCCGATGATGAAGAGATGAGGCTGATCCCAATTGTCATAGTGGGATCCTTTTGTTGTGATACTTTGATGATTTTAATTTTAGATGTGCAGTCCACTAGCCAGTCAAACGTTGGAAGGAATTGGAACTTCTCAATTGGAAGTTCTCACGAGTAAAACTGAGACATTGACATTGAGACTGAGGAGAGGATGAACTATAGAGGAACTATAGAGGCTCAAAAAGCAAAGGGTTTTTAAAATGTTTTTTTGTTCTACTCCATATACTTTCAAGCTCGCACATGACCTACCCCTAGCTTGACGCTTGGGCCCCAACGGCTCCTTCATGTTTCAGGCACCAGAGCGTTTTCTTTTTTCTTGGTTCAAAAAGTCTTTTTAAGAGATCTTTTCCAATGTTATGCAAGAGATTCCTTCTCATAAGAAACGAGGATGACGAAGGGACCACCGCCCTACGTGGGCGGTAGGGAACCCTAAAAGCACTAGCAAAACTCTGACCTTGCTAGCCAGAAACACTCCGTGGAGAAGGATGGGGTCAGACTATTCAGACTGTTTTTACTTGTGATGAGCTTAGAAGTCTGCAATACAGCGTTATGATACAGCGAAACTGGCAAAATTTGGCTATATAAATGATGTAATAGAAGGTGCCTCACTACTGCACACGCGTGGTCCAGGGACTGGATCCTGGATACCTGCCCAAACTATCCGAGCCTCCTAACCTTGCGACATCGTTCCATTAGTTCCAGACTTTTCTATGAAGAAATAGATCTGTTTTGTATCTACATCCGTTGATAACCCATTTCGTTGTATACGCCATCGTACTCAGAGAATTGCTGAATAGAAGTCGAATGCGAAAAATTTGCTCGGGTTGCCCTCCCGACTGAAACTTGTTTATTTATTCAGACACATATTACATATTACGGGTATATTACACAACAATATTATTGAGGTTCACTAGAATTGACGCTGTTCCAACTACTAGCAAAGCAGAAGAAGTTCAGATGGAGAGAGACAAAGTATAATTTGCAGATAAGGATAAAGGATAAAGTTTTTGGCGTTAATCAATCCCGTCTGAGGAATGCGCCCCGCACTCGACTTCCATTCAGAATCGCATTGGCGTAATGAGTGCGTATGTGGCCTATACAATGACTTGCGGTGGCCAGCCGATGTACAAGTCAGTGCTTTTATCCTCCCAGACGAGTCTGGTACCAATTCACCGACCCCGGAGGGATGGAAGGCTTGGTTGGCCTAGGCGGGCATCGATCCGGGATTCGAACCCCTGACCGTGCGTGCGATATAGTGCGCCACTTGCCACTACACCACCTCCGCCCTATAATTTGCGGATAGAAAAGCAAAAAGTTTTAACCATATGTAGATGAGAAGTAGAAATAAAAGTGAAGCAAGAAAACCGCACGAACGGGTAATTAGTGGAATCACAGTGGGACGTATCTTTTGTATGAATAGTCAAAATATTATACTAAAATACAAACCTTCGAAATACAAAGGAGTAGCACGGTAGGACCAATGCCGTATTGCCATCCATTTGCATCTACAAGCTCAAAATGTGAGTTGTCTTCAATAGAATGATATCAGACAGGGCAGTAGGCTTACTTTTAGAGTCTTTTTTCACCAACTCACCCTTTGAACTGAACTTTCAAAAGACGATTAGCCGAAAAGTAATAGAAAAAGCTCAAATGCAGAAGTCGCAGGGCTTGCTCGAACTACTTACCTTTTTAAGCCTGTTGAGGAGTTTATCGTTTATGACGTTGGTTGATTGCTTGGTCTGCAAAAACACATCGCGGATACGATCTTATGAACGAACAGCCTTGGAACTTTGCGCAGATGACGTCACAGATCTTTGTATTTCAGAATGACGTGAGAACTTCCTTTACCTTTCAAGAAACCGACGGAAGAGGTGGGACCGACCGGTTCATAACCCTAGTCCATGATTAATCAGTGATTACATCCGTAGAAAAGAAAATGAAATAGAGGGGTTTGCAAGAAAAGAAACATCATAAAGTATACTTCTTTAAATGTTGCCCTAATAAACTGAACAGGACATGTTGGATTCGCTCCTTCTGAAGGTATCATTATTCGGGAAGAAACTTTGAAGTGAGAGAAAGCGAAATTTGAATCTTGCTTAAGACCGCAAAGCCTGTCATTCTCATGGATTTGGTTACAGGCATTGGATGGCTGTGCCATATCTCCTGTGCGATACTTTGGACTACTAAATTTTCAATCAGGGTTATCTTGAACGAAGTCAGGACTTCTTCTTCTTATTCTTTAGCGTTTGTCCCGCTTGTAGGCGGGGTCCGCTTTTCTGATATGTTGACGCCACTTCTCCCGATTGAACGCTTGATCGGGGTGGATGTTAACCGCTTTAAGATCTTCGTGCAACGTATCGAGCCACCGCTGCTTTGGACGTCCTCTAGGCCGCTTTCCGGACACTTCAAGGTTGAGACCGATCTTACGGACACTGTCGTTCTTTGCGAGAAGAGTATGACCATACCAACGTAGACGAGCTTCGCGCATTTTATCGACAATGGGCGCTACACCGAATCGCTCCCTGATGGCGTCATTACTTATGCGGTCTAAGCGTGTTACTCCGGCTGTCCAGCGCAGCATTTTGGTCTCCATCACACTGAGACGGGCTTCAACCTCTTTGGTTGCAGGCCAACATTCGGCGCCGTAAATTGCGACCGACCGGATGACGGTTCTGTAGATCTTGGATTTGAGACGCTCAGGGATGTTCTTGTCGCAGAGCACGCCAGTCATTGAGCGCCACTTCAACCACGCTGCATTCACGCGAGAATTTGTTTCAAACCCCAAGCTACCGTCAGACGCAATTGCCGATCCAAGGTACTTGAAAGTTGTTGTCCGTGTAAGCTCAGTGCCATTGATCTTGATAGAGCCTGGCTCGCTCGAATCAGTGGTCAAATACTAGTCTTTTTGACGTTTAACCTGAGCCCGAACATAGCCAGACGGTCGGACCAGGTCTGCACCTGTGACTCGAGCTCGCTTTTGTCCTCGCTGGCGAGCATCACGTCATCGGCATAAAGAAGCGTCCATGGAGCCGGCTTCTGGAGGTCTTTTGTGATGGCATCCATGACGACAACAAAAAGTAGTGGGGATAACGCAGAGCCTTGGTGTACTCCGACGGAGATGGAAAATTCCGCCGATGTGCCCGCTGCCGTTTGCACTCGGCTCTTTGGGCTAGTGTAAAGGATGCGCACCCACTCAATGAGCTCTTCGGGTACGCCATGCTGTCGTAAGGCATACCATATAACGTCACGTGGAACGCGGTCGAAAGCCTTCTCCAGGTCTAGAAAGGCGAGATGTATCGGTCTTCGTTTCTCGCGATGCTTTTCTAGAAGAAGACGAGTGGCGTGAATGGCATCGATGGTGCTACAACCAGCTACGAAACCACACTGGTTAGTGGTCAGCTCGACGATATCCCGGATACGGCTGTCTACAATTCGCTCGAAGATTTTCATGCTGTGCGAAAGCAAGCGAATTGGACGGTAGCAGGTGCAGTCCTTAGGACTGCCCTTCTTTTTCCAGATAGGAATCGTCGTGCTCTGTTGCCAGCTCTCAGGCACCTTCTTCTCTGCAACGACCTGGTTGAAGAATTCCGTCAACCATCCTGCAGGATTCCAGCCTTTCGATTTCCACAAGTCCGCTGCTAAGTCGTCAGGGCCAGTTGCTTTGCCTGATTTCATCTTCGTCAAAGCCGTAATGGTCTCATTCACGGTAATCTTCTGAATGGGACCGTGTACTGGCGGAGCGCAGGGGATGGCGGGATGAGCGAATTCGATTGTTGAGATGTTTGCGAAGTACTCTCGCCATCGTTTCAGTGTTTGCCTGCGGTCCGTTAAGAGGTGACCGTTCTCGTCATTTATGCCGAAGAATTTTTCTATATCCTCGGTCTGGCGGTTGCGGAGCTTTGCGAGTCGGTAAATGTACCGCTCACCTTCCCGAGACTCGAGTTTCTTATTAAGTTCGGCATAATGAGCTGCCTTCTCAGAAGCAACGGCCTTCTTCGCCTCTTTCTTCGCTATCTGATAGCGTTGCCAGTTGTCATCCGTCCTCTCAATAAGAAATGCGTGGTACTGCTTTTTCTTCTCACGGACTTTATCCTTGACATGGTCCGTCCACAGCCATGTTTGCTTATCGAGCTTTCTTCGTCCAGGCTTGGTCATGCCAAGCTTCGACTGCGCAACCCGGGTTATCGCTTCCGCAGCTCCCTTCCATGTTTCTTCGACAGTCGTTACCGCCGGCAACAGAATGCTGGAAACGACGGCCGCTTCTTTCTCCTTCAGTCGCCACCACTTGATTCTTGCAGGCCCACACCTTTCTGCTAATTTCGATTTCGGCGGGGCGATCTTTAACGTACAAATCAGTAGTCGGTGTTGTGTTGCGACCGTTTCATAGGGGACTGTCTTTGCGTCTGTTACGAGCCCCTGATCGCGGTGCCTGACAAGGACAAAATCAATTTGTGTTCTGTTCTCACCGCTATAGAAGGTGATGAGGTGAGAGTCACGTTTGCGAAATCTCGTGTTTACAATGGCGAGATTATGCGAGTCTGCATATTCGAGAATTCGCTTGCCATCAGCGTTGCGTGACCCATATCCGAAACCCCCATGGCAGCTATAACCGTCTTTCGTAGCGCCCACGTGACCGTTGAGGTCACCTGCGACAACTATGACTTCTTGTGGCGGTACTTCAGCTGTCTTTTCATCGAGCAGGTTCCAGAACGTGTCCTTGGTTTGCTCGGAGCATCCAGTCTGTGGAGCATACGCTGAGAAGAGATGGTACTTTTGGCGTTCGATGACTACCACGATCTTCATTAGGCGGTCATCGAAGCGTTCCACGCTTACTATCGAGTCACGGAACCGTTCAGAGACTATTATCCCGACGCCGTTGGTGGTTTTGGGACCACCACAAAGAACGGCTTTGAAGCCGAGGCCAATGTCCCTGGACTTGCAGCAGGACCACCTCGTTTCCTGCACGGCACAGAAATCAATTCGTCGACGCTCTAGAGCTTCTGCTAACTCGTACAAGCGTCCCGTTAATGTGCCAACATTTAACGTCGCAACACGGGTCTTCCATACGTTGCGTGGCTTTCGGACTAGCTTAGTTGCCCCCCGATGCCGTCCTTGCACCGGAGACCCTCGCATACTTTTCACACTCACCGGGCCTTGCGAGTGCGCGTCGGCTCCCGCGGACGCCGTAGCATTACATCGCAATTCTTTAAGTGACATTAACATTTTTGATGTGACTGGGGTGTTCGTAGGCCGGCCTGTCACGGGGCCTGTCGCCTGCATTCGAATGTCCGTGGTCAGCTCAGCCCACAGAGTGGGCAGTTTCCAGTGGCACCACTTGGAGGAACGGACTTCGCCACCTGAACGAAGTCAGGACTGTTCAAATTTAAGGTATTTCGTGGGCTGAACGTTGCCGATATAGGACTTATAGGATTTAAGAAGAAGTTCGCAACAGCGAAGTCTAAACAGTTCATCAGTCAGGAGTAAATAGTCAAGTTAACTGAATAGGCGATGATAGTGAAAGTATCAGAGTAGTGCCGACGGGAAAGTGCAAATTCGAGTAGTACGGATTATGTGGTTGGATTACGCAAACCGGTCACTCTGGAATCTACCTCTTCTCGGCTACTGCACCTAAAGTCTTCTACATCTATACCTTAATAGATGTGAACAGTAGACCAAACTATCCATTCACAGAAATGTTAAAGTACATACCTGAAATATCTCATGTTCGATTGCCCATCTAGAAGCTCCCACGGCTAGCTGGAACTTGCTTGAAATCGCTTCTCGCGTTTTCTACCCTCGATGAGCTAACAGTTTTTTCTGGTGACTAGTGCGCTTAATACATACTGACGTACTGCACTGAAGCGAACTAGTAATTCTCAACTTCTACTTCCGTACACAGGCGATAGGTAGTGCAGAAATCAGAAGTTTGCGATAGTGCCTAATGGAGATTTGCTGAAGTGTAATAGTAGAAGTAGTAGAGGCTACCATTCACGCGCCATGAAGGACATGGTAAAGGACTGTAGTAAAAAAAGTAATGGATACCTAAACCAACAAGATTGATTCTGTCCTAAAATGGGAAAAAGATCGACGTGGCGGGATTGGAAAGAAACCGCAGGAAAACCAGGTGATGATGAACGTTCACAGCGCCAGTGTCTTTCCTGAAATGAGTGACTCCACAAATGTTCGAGCCATATCTTTCTTAATAGTCGTTCACGATAGTAGAGATGATAAGAAATGGGATGCGGTCCAGTAGAAAATACACCTTTTTGGAGTATGACCATCTGCTAGGGAAGGGCACCACCTGGGCAGGGATAACCTGAGTGAGCGCAGAATCGATTCATTCAATCACCGAACAAATAGGGTTTTCAGTCACCAGCAATAAGCGCGGCTATTGTTCGCACCTGGTTGCATCAAATATGAACATTGAGATTAGTAAAAGCAGTTTGGATTGAAGAAGTAAAGATAGGGTAGCAGATACGGTACGAATGCATGACTGGGCTTACGAAATATGTAGCCTGACGGAAGGGCATTGACTTCTACCCTGTTGTACACAATTGAGTTACTCTATAAGTCCTACTTGTCCACCTGTGACTCTATATAACTGAACTGTTTTTCCATTTTTTGCTTTTTTTGCCCCTCACTTTCCTTTTTGAGCGAAGGGTTCAATAACAATTGAAAACAGGAAGTATTAAGCAAACATTTATAAGTTCTAATGTTTGAGCATTTCTTTTGGATTTTCATATAATCGCCTTTTATCTCGATTTATCTTCGCTATGTCTTCGTTTGGCTTTGATCCTTCTTCCCCTATAATCCCTTCTCCTTTTCCTCAACGGCTTCTTTTCATAACGAACTCTTCCTGTTTTGGATTTCGATTTTTTTCGAGCTGTTTCCGTATCTTCTCCTGCTTGCTGTGCTCTTCCTGTGGATACTGATAGTTCGGCATTTGCCTGCAAACTATTGGGATAATGCTGCACGAAACAATGATGTCTACATTGCTAGAATATTACCGGATAATTGTGCTCGATTCCAGAGAATTTCTGTGTTCTTCTAGAACTCAACAGGCCAAGTGTCACTATGAAGCAAATTGCACAACTTCCAAGAAGGAGACACGATATCACAACAAGCGGAACTGGAACATTCAGAAGTTTGGAATGGTCAATGGTATCCTTGAGCACCTGAAAGCTAGACTCAGGATGCGGGCGCTGATGAGACTTGACTTCCCTCTAGTATTCGGCATCATCCTCGGTAAATTATAAAGAAGGGATATGCTCTTCAGAAATAGAAGTGGTTCGCATTTGGGGCTCACCCAAACCAACCAAAAATTTCCTAGAAAGAGGCTGCCCTCTACTCGCAGCGATCGACTGTGTGTTGGACCCTCATGAGTTGATGAGATATCCCGAGAGGAAATTGTCTTCCCTCGTCCCATGGGCTCAAAGCGATTCAAGAGCATAAAATGCTTGTTCAATTGCAGTGTATGTCACGGCGATGTGCTAGACGTCACCGCACCACCACGAGAATCGATACCTACGAAAATTGATTGCGACATGTTTCGATGGTTTGCAAATGAGGTTCAAAGTGGAATGTAGGAATATTTCACAAAATCAGTGAGGGGTCTTGGTTACCATTTGTTTTTCTTGAGAATCACCTCTAAAAATTTACCTGTTTCATCTTCACCTTTTCTATGAGGTAAGGGAGGAGGGAAGATTCAGAAGTTATGTCATTGTCTCTGATGCCTTAGGAGTGCTTTTCCATGATTTGCAGTTCATCTTGAGCCGAACAATGATGGATACAGCATTGACAAACCTATTTTTGTGAGGTTGCTTTCCGTTCCATAATCGGTGTCAATGTATTCGTGCTCCCCAATTAGGTACCATTTAGTGGTGGGTTTGGTTCCAGAAATAGCGCTAATTTCTGTAATTTTTTTTATGATGATTTAAATGTTAGTAGGGAAAAACGAAAATATCCCGGGATTGTATATAATGAGCGTACGAGCTGAATAAAACATCCAGCTTATTCACACGAAAGCATAAACCAAAGCGCACGTCACTATGGACTGCGCCATCTTGCATTTTTAGCCTAAGCCTAGCCTTGTGGGTCAGCGCTAGCCCTCTCGCCCTGTTTTCCATTTTTCCGAAAATGATTTCAAGCAAGGCATTTCTCCTACCAGTAGTTCGTCCCATTTTTGGCGTTAGAAGCTGTAAAAATAACGGACGATGCTCTTGCGCAGTCCTTTACTGCTTATTAGGAATAGGCAGATTTAGGGAGTTAACCCTGCGCTCTGCTCCTCGCAGATTTTCCCTCACTGGGCAGCAGGAAATAGGGCATAAGGAACTAGAGCTCGCTAGCCGAGACCCATGTTCTGAGCGCTGTCAGCTTACCCATTACGGGAACTGAGTAGTCAAGAAACGGGTGTTGAGTACATAAAGCTGAACTTCGAGAAATAAATAGGAGAGGTCTAAGAGCGAATGATTCGCACTAGTCCGTGTTATATCTACATTTAGCTGACTGCCGTGGACCGAGCGCAATTCATGTGCCCCGCTGATAAGTGCGACGATTGTCAAAGATCGCGGGCCGACACTCCGCGTGCGGCTGCCGCGGCGTGACCAGGTTTTGAAAGACGCACGGAACGAAGCGCAGTAATAGCACAGGCATGTTCCTGGATGGAAACCTGGAACGATACTCTCGATTCTCACTCAGGCCATATAGGCCTTCCTACCTCTTAGGCCGCTGAAAGAGTGGCGTACGCAGGTTGCCTTTTATATTTTGAGATTTGAAAACAGAAGCATATACTATTTATTGAAAATCGCTTTACTGCCCTTCAAAATTCTCCATATAAGATCTATACTTTTTTGCATGGGCTCGAACCAATTTTCGAAGTACTTCTGCCACTCTGATTAAGGTAACTCTAAAACTTGGATTCTGGACGCATTAACGGCTTATTCAGGTGTCGGAAAACGTTGACCTGTTATTTTATTTTTTACGTACGGAATGAGAAGAAATCACCCGGGGACTACATGGCTGATGACCTGTCAAAGTTGTTTTGAGTGCTAAAAATGCAGTTGTTTGAGCCGATGTGTGGGAGCTCGCATTGTCGTGGTGAAGAGTGATCCGTCCTCAGCAGTTGGTTTTCCTGATTTTTCGAAAGTCAACTGGCAAACAAATGGTGGTATACTACTCAGAATTGACTGTTCTGCTTGTCCTAATGGTGCGGTTGCGGCATGTCCAGTTTTTCCAAAAAAATAGGCGACCACTTGCTTGGAGGTGCTTGGTGCGCGGAGAGCTTTTGTTGAATTTCGCTCATCTTGATACGGTCGACTGCTGTTTACTTTCGGGCTCATAAGCGTAACTCCATGATCCGTCACCTGTCGCGATGTCATAGACGTGTTTTGAAGGACCGCGATCGTATTTTTTGAGCATTTCCTTCATGCAATCGACACGAGTCCTTTTTTTTGGGAGATTGACAAATTTTTCAAAAACACTTTTTTTATAGTCAAATGTTCATGCAATATTGAATGTATGCTGGTCCCACTAATGCCGAAGGTTGTCCCAATCTCACGATGGGTCACATGACGGTCTTTCAATATTAGTTTGTGCACAGTATCAACGGGTTTCCGGAACAACTGATTTTGGACGACCTCCATAAAATTCGTCTTCGAGTGAACTGCGGCCTCGGGTGAACTCACTGTACCATCGATAAACACTGGCCCTGGATGGAGCTTCATCACCATCATGCGTTGCTGTTTAGTTAGTCCACGTCGAAAGTTGTGGAAAATAATCGCGCGAAAATGCTCATGTTTCAACCCCATAACTTGGCTTAAACTAAATCTTATAACTTAGTGTAAACAACACAAATCGCGCTCAAATTTCGCAACATAACCTCAAAATAGTCATACTTTACGATAGTGGTGTCAGATGCTAGACTGCTACCCTAGAGTTGCCAAATCTCAAAATATAAAAGGCAACCCTCGTACTCGTCTGGGAGTATTTCAACACTGCATTGTATACATTGTCAGAACAGTAGAACTCATTATGTAAGCTCCATGAAAAAAGCTGGATTCTTTGGGCGTTAATTGATCTCTTCTGGAAGATGCGTCCCAGCATTCGACTTCCATTCAGAGTCGTAGTGGCGTATTGATTGCGTATGGGGCCTACACATACAATGACTTGCGGTAGCCAGCCGATGTTCAAGTCAGTGTTTTTATCCTCCCAGACGAATCTGGGGCCCATTAAACGACCCCGAAGGATGGAAGGCTTGGTTGGCCTAGGCGAATATCGATCCTGGTTTCGAGCCCGTGACCAAGCATATGCGGTGGTGCGCAATTACCACTACACCCTTTTGAAAAACGAAATAAGACCTGTGTTTCCTTTCGTTCCCATTGTTAATAACGGTGACTTCGAGGTGCTGTCAGTGGAAATAAGTGTCGTCACTGTCGTATCCTCCGTTGTCTCATACTGAGTGGACATGCCATCTAAGATTTAAGCATAACCATTGTAATTTCACGTCTAGACTACTTCCTAAGAGTTTGTGGAAGCCAGTCTTTCCCCCTCCCCCAATGCAGGATAAGTGCAGAGAGCGGAAGCGAAAGGATGTGAGATCATTTGTTTAAAGGCACAGTTCACGATAATTTTGGGTAACCCAGATCATGATGAAAAATGGAAGACAAGATCGAAAGTAGTGCGACTGAGGTGAAGTAACTGCGTGCATCGGTGTTTCCAAAGTGAAAAAAGGCTTCGAAAAACCGTTAAAGAGGGGGCTGGACGAGAGTGAAACTAGAAAAGTGAAGAAGAGTGAGGCGTCCGGACAAGCTAAACAGTTTGTTTCACTGCGCGCGTGTGGGTCCTGGTGCGAATAACAGACAATGGTATGCAAAAATTCATTCACTTACAAGCATAAATCAACAAAAAACCCTAGTAACAGCAGAAGTAGCTCACCTTTTTTAGCCTCTAGGAGTAGGAAATTTAATAAGGGATCGCCAGCAAAAAGAAAAACAGAGGAAAAAAGAAAGGGAGAAAAACATTGCCTCATCACTAGGCGATTAGCTGATTGTGCGTGGGTCCTAGAACGAATAATAGCGAGCTGTATCGTCTCGACACTCGGCTAACGTGACACCGATCGAGGGGCGGGAAAGCGAACTACGGCAGCAACGGGGCTTCCACTATGCCCTAAGCGCCGAGATTGTGGAAGCGAGAGGGTCCGTTCTCCCACCCATGGGGGGTGCTGAGTAATCCTGAAGGAAGAACTCAGTAACCTTTTTTATCGTGAACCGTGCCTTCAAAGGTAAAGCTAGAAACGATCATACGGGGTCCATTTCGAAAGAAGTGTTTTGAGACCGGCAGTGATGATATGTTTTCCTCTGCGTGACTGAACCAGTAGACATGCTGCAATAGCTATTTGGAAGGAAGAAGTGTGAACATTACTTATCCTCGAAGTATGAGGGAGGAAGGGCGGAAGACAAACAGGTTAGAGCCTTTTCAAAGTCACAGGAAGGTGTCACCGCCCAAAAGCTTAGTCATACACTTTGAGCCCGGACACGAAGTGGGTGGTACGAGCGTGGCAGCTTTTGCAACTATAACGATAACACGAAAGTGTAAGTCTTTCGAGGGGGGGGGGGTTAGCCAGCAAGTTAGTCTAGATGAACTTACAGCAATCCTCATTCCATTCCAACTTCCTCATTAATTTTTCTTCGATTTTCTTTTTCATATTCGGGGTATGACAGAGCTTTGAATTATTTCGGAACCAGAACCACGGCTCAGGGCCTCTCACTTTTATGTGTAGTAGAACATCAATGTTCCTCAGAATATGATTGTTAGTGATTCTCACGACTCGACCTGAATCAAATGACTAATATATTGATATGAGGCAGACGAATTCAAACCTCTACTCACGTGCCCATCCATGAATGACTAGACCTTTTGGTAATCTCAAGCGTTCTTCAGACACTCCATTGATGAGAATGGTGCCATGGACTTTCTTAACTCTCGACCAAACTCGCTTATTGGTATTGTTTTCCGGCTGATATACCACATCACCGACAAGTGTTGTACAGCTCACATCCTTCATAGCCATTTCCATTGTGCAGTCTTGAAAATACTTCTGATTGTTGCTTATGCATCAGAAAGTGACTGATATCGCTCTTTCCTATTGAACGACACGTAATGACTCAATTCTCCTGAACTTCTCTTGGTCTTATCACTTTTAAACCGTATACTAACACACTGTCTTGAACACAGCGAATTTTTGCTTATAACTTTCTCCAATTAAAATTAAAGCCACAGTTCACGATAAATTTGGGGTATCTATAATAGTTAGAGACGAATAATGCAGTGATAGTCACTCGAAAATCGGAGTATTCAGAAAAATAAAAGGCTCCGAAAAAAAAGTAGTAAATCTAGAGGGTCGGCGAGATGTGATGACAGAGGTTGCATGGGAGAGGTATTTGGACGAGCTCTTCAAATGTGCGCGCCACTGCATGAAGCTGGCTGCGTGTAAGATGTGAGTTCTGGTGCGAGTGTGCGACCTCTACAGCTCCTACAACGCTGAAGAACTCGTCCACTTTAAGTGTGCACGTCGACTGGGTGTGTGTCAAGTCGTGCGTCCGAGGGTGCGCGCGGCAAATCGCGCGGCGAAGTTCGTGGCGAATTTGGACGACTCCGGCGCCTATCATTGGGGCCCAAACCTGAGTAAGGTAGATTAGTAAGGTCGGCCGATCCTACTATTCTACTGTACTTCGAAAATGGGCCCAAATAATAGGCGCTAAAGTCGTCAGAATAGGTATGGGTTTCGCCGCGCAATTTGCCGCGCGCACCCTCGGACGCACGACTTGACCGTCCCCCACGTCGACTAAGCCGGGTTGGGGGCCTTTTTACGCTCTATCTTGGCCGTTTTCGTCCAGACAGTATCCCCTAGGCTACTCGTGAAAGTCACAGGTTAATCCAAGCGAGAAATCTCTGGAACACGCCGAGCATTCAATCTTCCCTATAGGTGCAGAGGACACAGGAATCTCACATTTTGCCAACTACATGGCTCCCCCAAGGACGCGCTCTTTCTTGATCAATTTCAGGGTCACGAAAAGTTGTAACACAAAAGTGCTATGCTTACACGGGTGGCCCTGCGAGGGTGGTAATGAACCCCGTAAACTGTTAATGATTAAGACCTGGTAACGATTTCCTCAGTGCATTTCAGCGCATTTTATCGGTCTTCATCAGCTAATACCACTTTCTCCTATGAAAAGTTAACAGCAAGTTTACTGAGTTTCTCTTAAACCTGCCTGTATGGTATGTTCTAGGTTTGAACAACAACGTTTTTGGGTTTCATAATTGGCAGGTTGACAGACAAATTCATCCATTTACAGGGTGTCCCAAAATTATGAGCGCCTGTTCATTGCCTTTTATGTATTTAAAGCTACTCAGCTGAGAATGATAATGGAATCTATATGCACGTTCGCTTATATTATGTGCAACGACAAGCTAAAACCGCATTTCGAAATATCCCTCCGCAGCACGAATAGAGGCCCAAAGTAAGTTCTCGAATTCGCGCATGTTGCATCTTCTTCCATTTCTTCTTTTGAGTCTTGCTTTCTAGGCAAACTGTAATTGCCAACTTAGCAGGTTATCTTCTAATCAGAGACCCTACGGAACAGCCAAGTGATCTGGAGGGCAGACCAACGCCGCCTCACCATTCATTGGCCGTAACTACCTCAATAACGACTTTTTAGTAAGAGATTGCTCTATTGATGTTTCTAACCAAAATGCCACCACCTTATTTGTTGTTGAAAATTACTTTTTTTCGTGAAGAGCTCCTCGGTATAGAAAGGGTTGAAAACGTTCGTGCCCTCAGTGAAACGAATGGCAACCATCCGTATTTTCTAGCCCTTCATTGCCTGTTGATTGGAGATTGGAGAGAGAAAAGAAGTGAAGTGACATTTTGCTCGATAGGTACATCGACAACTTCGTTAATTCTTGCTCATTTGTCTTTCTTTTCATGGGTCACTCGGGACTCCCAATCAAACTATATAAGCAGGACAATCTTTGGAAACACTGGCATTTCTACTGGTAGCTAGTTTGCTTTTGATTGATTCTGCTTCTATGTGTCGTTTAACAGCCTTTTATACGGTTTGCATTGAAATACAAAACATTCTACTGTGCCCTTCCGCATCCTGCTCGAAAACGATTGCAAGTGGCATTGAATGAGCCTTCACCTTCCGAAAGATGTTTGGGTTTCGGCGATTGGGATGAATATATCTGCCTTGGAAGGTTCTGAATTTATGTGCCCGTATTTTTGGGACGCCTAGTATATTCAGTGAGATAGAGGAAAGAACTTTCAAGTTTCGCAACATGTGCTCCCTCTTTTTGTCAATAACTAGCGTATTTTTTCAATTAATATTGCTATTTTCAACTGCCACTGCATCACTTCTACGGTGAGCAAGAAGAACATCAGCGGAACGAATTTACTTGGTTAGAAAGTAGACGTTACGAAGTATAAAAAGCATCTATTACATCTCATACTTTCTACAGCCATGCTAGTTTTGAATCAGATGCACCATGCAACTGTTTCATACCTCGATGTGATCCGATGTCAATAGATCTCAACTTCTTTCGCCACACTGAGCCAAATCCACGGATTCTCGAGGATCTAAGTTTCCTATTCGCTCTCATAAAGATATTCTAAAATATGAATAACTCAAATCAAGTTTGTGTGTGGTGATTGCTTTGTGAAATGTCGTTTATACCACTGAGCCAAATTGCTGCACATAAAGTAATGGTACCGGTGGCCGAAGGGATAATATAAACACTATTGTCCCAGATAGGAGATGCACGGGAGTTCAGGAGTTCACTATTTTAATAGTAATTTTGAAGAGGATGAGGAAAAGAACAGTGCAGAGAAGTGAGTTGGATACAATGAATAAAGATGCTTGAATTGTGGGCAACAGAACACTGAAAGAGTCTTTCGCAACTTCACACTCCACACTACAATAACAGTTCAATGGGGATTCAAATCTCCCTTACCGGTTTGCTGACAATGTAACTTTTTTATAATTGGACAACCTGGCTGATGAAGAGTATTTGTGAATAACAAATAACACAGATAACAGCTATGCCGAGGTTAAAGCAAGAGAGAAGTTGGAGACTATTCGATGAAGAGAATCTTTTAAAATTGTCAACTAATAATTACACTGTTACTGAAAGTAGTTATCATTTGCACTCATTGTCCTCGTAGATATAAACCTTTGGCCAAGATTCCCTCATTATTGATGGTCAACGGAAAAAGACCGCGATATAGAGTTTTCGAGAAGGCTCACCTCGAAATTTCTTTTTTCTTCTCCAAGAAATAATAGTTTCAGATTTGGATTACCATATATAAGAAGAGAATATTCGTATTCTAGGAATCTTTTGAAATCTTGACCAACACAACCAAAGAGCTTGTGACACCTCACCGCAAAATTTTGGATTTGGTAAGATAATAGTGCCATTATCATAAAAATATTTTAATTCTCTGATAGAGGTAACAACTATACAGCCTTCGACTTTATAAAAACCCTAAAAACTTTGTCGAGACAGTTGCTTCAGAAGTATATGGCATATTACTTGTTCTGACTTGTTTTGTTATCTGCTGTTATTTTCAAAAGTCTCGCAAGATTGGCTATTCATGGTCAAACCAAAGGATATCAGTTTACCAGTTTGGCTACGCGCGCTGATGCGTGCACCACATACCCACTACCGCTTACCTACGACTCGTTAGAGGACCAGTATGAACAGTATCGGTTGACTTCCCATTCCATGCCTGATTCCTCACCGTGCTCCCGTGACATTCCCACTTTTCATCGTGCCTACGTGACTTTCGGGAGAACGCACAAACGGGTATACAAACAGACACACAAAATTATCCCATTATATATAGACAGTCGGACCACCCGGGTAGCGCCAGGCTGCACTCCTTTTTATGAGAGTAAACGGCGAACCGCACACTCCTTTGGAACGAATGATACTTTACGGAACACGAAGTTCGGTAGAGGAAAAATAGGGCATGTAAACGATATTCAAAATGTGCCGGTGCCTATGCCTTTGATTAGAATCTGTCTGCCTCGAACTGTCGCCGTTGACGTTAAAGATAATGACCCATTGAAAATTTAACTGGGAGGCCTTGAATGGTGCTCACAAATGATGTCGAGTCATAATAATACCATTGTCAAATTATGAAGTAGCTTCTTTTCTCTACGGATACATCATTAAATGGGAATCCAAGATTATTGGCGGTCGTATAAGTTCTGCCATGAATGATAACAAAGCAGAGAGAAATCGTCATCCTTCATTGAATCGCAAACTTCGCTGGGTAGCGGTCGTAAGCAAGAAGTGAACAAAATTTCATAATCGGCCCCTACCAGTGCACTTACCCTTTTTGTGGAATGAGACATATCAAAGAATCGAAGCTAAATCGTAAATAACAAAAGCGCCAGGATTCAAATGATCGGACCTTGTTCTCTGAGGCCTCCTCTATCGTCACTGTTCCCATCCCGCCCCCTTACTCCTATTGATTTTGCTCTCCAAGTCCACGGGATTAGGAGTAATGTATTTTCGCTTAGACATTTATTTCGCACAAATCCCGCATCCAGTGAGCGGAGCCCGGTCCTCCCACCTACCATAAGTGTTCCCATCCTGCCGCCTATATTTTTGCAAAGTTTGAACGCCCTAAATTGTCAATTTGGCGCAAACCCCGCCCCCTGTGGCCCGATTCTGCCACCCACCATTAGTGTTCCCACCCTGCCTCGGGTACTCTTACCAAATTGGAACTTTCTAGGTCCACTGAGACAGGAGTTATTACTTTCCACTCAGACATTTATTTCGCGCCGACCTCGCCCACTGTGGGCGGAGTCCGCTCCTCCCACCCACTATATGTGTTCCCACCGTGCCACCTGTGCCCCGACCGAATCTGAACGTTCCAGGCCCACGGGGACAGGAGTTATGAATTTTCGTACAAACAGACAGACAGACGGACGGACAGACAGACGCGAGCGCTTTATATAAAGTAAGGGAAGCTTTGATTCAACAAAACATCATGTCGAAACAAGTTATCTCAAGAAAAGCTTTCAGCTTAACGGTTCTGCGCTGATATTGGACGACCGGCTCAACACGTTGTACGTAAATACTGATAAGCTATGGCATATAAGCCATTGAGAAGGCGACGGCGAGCGGGGTCTCAGTAGTGTAAGAGATGGAGCACGGCGCCCGGAAAGCACAAGTACGGGTTCGAATCCCGTCCGAGACTGAAGTTTTGTCCATGAATCGCCAACTGCGTGAGACTATATGGCATACTACAATTATTCTTGATCACAATTTTTTAATTCTGTGTCGAAGTCCGTACCAAATTTTCTTTACTTTTTATGAGTTTGGAGATATATGCTAGAAGACAGGCACGAGGTTAGCGCATCCAGCTGACGCATCTTGTTCACCACCCACGGTCGCGCAGTGCGAAGGCGGAACTTTCAACTTCCAGTGGACGATTACGGTGATTGCCGGGAAACCCCTGACACTCAATGAGAGAATTCTGGTACAGGTTTCTAGATGGTAGGTGTAATACAAACATTATGTGCATCAGATTATTAGATGTAGCTACCATTCGCTGACAATCGGTATCAAAAATATCAGATACCATTCGGATGCCAGGCTTCCCTCCTTATTCGGCAAAGTTGGATTAGCTAATTCTCCACTCCTTCTTTGAAACAAATAATATTTTCCCGTTCACGAAGTTTGACACAGAACTAACAGAGCAGTACGAATGGTATTCAGTGTAAGTCGGTGCTTACGCCTTTGATTGGTGGCCTCGATCCTTTGCTCCCAATAACAACGGTTATGCTGAATGAGCAAGGCCTTGGGCGGCACTCACAACTGGCTCGCGTGATGATAAAACCATTATCAGATATCTTTATCAGTGGGCCTTTTTCTTTGCTGAGATATCATTAGTTGAGAACTCCAGAATACACACTGGCGGTCAATTAAGTTTTGTAGCAAGGTATATCGAGCGAGGAGGATCCTTCATTGAATCACAAATCTCGCTAGGCAGCGGTCTTAATTAATAGCAAGAAATGAACAAAATGTTCATCTGCTCATCGTAGTGCGACTAACACTCACTTTTGCCACACTACTCTACCATCCTGAATGAAACATACTGAAAAGTAAAAGCTGGATCGTAAATATCGACGGCGTTGGGATTTTGATTGGTAGGTGGCTCTTGCTCACTCAGACCCCTTATCTTGCTCACCCACTTATTTCGCGCACGCCCCGCCCCCTTCAGGTGAAGCGCGGTCCTGCCACCGGCCATGAGTGCTCTCATCCTGCCCCCCGTACTCCCACCAAATTTAAACTATCTAGGTCCACGAAAGCAGGAGTTATGAATTTGCGACGTAAAAATTCTATCACGCTCCGTCCCCTGTGGGCGGAGTCCGATCTGGGCCGTTTTTCGAATCCACAGCGCCCACTGTGCTACCCTTGGGAGCGACAAGTTAATGCGGAGCTCGGCTCTCTTATCCTGAAAATCCTTCAAATTTTCTACAAGTTGCATTTATACGCCCGTTACCAGTCTTATATATTGTCACCACTTTCGTAACCTTCATCGTTGCCGCTAGTGGTGCTTTTTCCACATAACACAGCTTTTCTAGGAGAAAATCTATTTCGTAAGAAATCAGCTCGAAAGCAAGAAACATTTGCTGAGAAATGCTATGTGCTCTTCGCGACTATGAACTTCTGTCCACTTCACAGATCTCTCTAGCCACGCGTTACCTCCTGGCGAATGTTACGGCGATTTCAAACCCATAATTTGAAGCATAATTCATCAAGTTCCACCGCCGAAGCGGTTATAAAATCTGCTATCGCAAGCGCTTTTGCAAGTAGAAATTGTTATTGTAATTGTTGTAAAAGGGGCAACGTGCGAGATTCAAAAGAATTTGAAGCAGCGATGGGAAACAGCGCTCTGCGATCTGATATCACAGCTTATGCAGCATATAAAAGATCGGCGAATGCGAGCATAGCAGTTCTGAGTTTTTTCTTCTTGTTTTTCTAAATTTTTTTCGGTTGATTGCTCTACTCTCGTGATGATTGTCTTTAGTTTGCTGCTGCTTACTTATGTACTGAAGTCAAGGGTTTAATTACCCAGGTTTGTTAGCGAGCCAATAAATGGTCGATCGTGCATTCCTGCTGTGACAGAAGAGTTATCAATCCGCGTGGCAACTAACCCAGAACCACTACATTATCTGCTGTCGCCACAGGCGACTGTTATTAACGAATGAGACTTACTACTGTTTCCGTTATACTTGTGATGCAGTGCGGTCGGTATATACGACAAAAGATAGTGGGTTGTGGACGGGCGCTGATCTCTACCGTTCATTTTAATATAGAACGAATACTAGGTAGTCAATATTCGCAAAATGGATGACCGATTCCAGCTAATCAAATGTCTATCTCATAGATTCAGCGATTATGCTAAATCATCTATGAGCATCTATTGACAGTTGGCTTCGTTGTGCCCATGATGATTTTGTCTCCCCGTTGGGTGAATGGAAATATATAACCACAAAGAGGTTACTCACTTTGAGACCTAAAGCTGAAGGCCCTATCAAGTCACCCAGGTACTGTATCGCACATTGACCATCTCTATGAGTTCCTATAACTTTGTTACTGTGTTTGGTCATACTCAGTGCCACATAAATGTTAGATTACTCGTTTTCTCCAGAAGACTCCTTCTAGCAATGATCGTAGTCAATTCCTGAATGTAACGTGAACGCTCAAAATGTAAGAGGGCTTCAGTGAGCATAAAAGCTGTAGTCGGTTTGTTTACTTGGTGACAGAATGTCCTTACTAGCGAACTGATGGTAAACTCCACGCTCTTTCTGGTGGAGCTCGCAACTATAGCTTCTCTTGAAATGCACGAATTACACTTTACCTGTCTGTGCAGCCAAAAACGAGACCCATGCAAGTTGTCCACAATGAGCTTGCCGTAAACATTCTCGCAATCCAAATGAGTATTGTGAAAATCAGAGAGGGTCCCTATGAAGTAGCACGCTAGAATACGATGTCCTGTGAATGTTGGAGCTGAAACTCTTTAGAGTGCCAATCTGTTACATTTTGTTTCTTCATCGTATGTATGAGACTCATCAACTGGATAGACGCGTGTTTTACCGCTACAAACATCTGGAATTGAACGAAATATTGTTGAAAATTAAAATTAACAAAATATTCCGCGACCTTCCATGATGAAAAAGAATAGCTGAATATAACTTGCAAATCCGAGTGATCTAGACCATGTGCTTCTCCATAACTGAAGTTCGGAATAAATGCTTAGAGTTGTCTACAAGATTTGAATCAAGGCAGAATTTAAACACACTACCATGTCAAGGCAACAAAGTGTAAAAATGAACTATCCCATCTGAAGTATTATCAAGGATTATCTTCAAAACCATTGAAACGTTTATGTTATCGGCATATTTTCGTTTCTAAAAATTCAAGCAGGGTTAGCTGATTAACAGGTAAGAGGAGAAGTTTGGGTAGTAGGTAGCCCTCAGTACTAATGACGTTCGAGCAATGGAGGGCCGAGTCTTTGATGCATGAGTTTGTTTTGCTTTTTTTTAAATCTTATACGCTTGCAAGACCTTTCCACGCATCATATAGACTGCACACAGCTCTTCTTCATGTTTAGGGAACCTCAGAACTGCTTATACAAGTAATTTCTTTCATTGCATCCACGGACTGAAAAGGAGCGCACATACACCTTTTACCTGGGCACTTAAGATGTGGTCACGAAATTCAGCAGCTCCATGCACTTTCAAAAGAGAGCGGTCGGATGACTCTTTAGGCTATAGCACTTTTGGATAAAGTAATGCCCTCTCTATGGGGAGAAATGAGCAGGATCAATTCAGCTGTCACTTTTACAAAAAGACTATCAGAAGAATAGGGTGAGCATTTTATGCACAGATACGACAATAAAACACAAAGTGTTGGGAACGGAAAAGCATCTCACAATGTGAGCAGCGTATAAAAAATATTAGGTCGAGTCATAAGTCATCGGACAAATTGACAATGATTGTATTTATCTTACAATTTTTGAACAACAATTGCAAATCATTTGAATTATGCCTAATTGGCATCAATGATCTTCTGCCAACGCTTGGGCAGATCGTAGATGTCCTTGCTCTAGAATGCTGGTGGCTGGTCCTTTAATTACCGCTCCAGTGCCATTTCGATGTCGTCGCGGGTTCAAAAGTCTTGACCATGCAGATGACGTTGGAAGTGGGGAAAAGGTGGTAATGCGAGGGAGCTAAGTCTGGGGAATATGTTGGGTGTGGTAGAATTGTAAAGCCGAAGTTCATTTATTCAGCTTTGGTCGTTCTTGCACTATCCTGCCGAGCATTGTCGTGCTGGCAGTAAACTTTGTGCTGCTGTGGACGTGCAGCTTCGAGATTCGCCTTCAAATTCTTCAGTTGCTTATATAGACGTCTGCGGTCACTGTACATCCTTCGTCTGGCTCCCAGTATTCGACACAGTGAATGCTCCACCATATGTATAGCATAACCTTCTTGGCGTGTTCATTGGGTTTGGGAAAGTCTTCTACATCCGTACCTTTGTCAACCCACCTTAGCACGCCGGTGAATGTCGGAGTGAAGAATCCACTTCTCATCCCCGGTGACTAGGTGTTCGAGACATGTGTGGGTGCGCTTGAGGGTGAGGAGAGAAAGTGCCATGTCGGCGCAGCGGTCCATGTCATACTGCTTCAAAATAGGAGGCAGCAATCCACCGAGCTTCCGCATCTTGCCGATTGACTTCAAGCCATCAACAACTGTAGATTGACTCATCCCAAGAGTGACTACCGGTTCACGAGTAATTTGATACGGATCGACTTCCACCTGGCTCCGCAGCACGTCCAAATCCAGCTCCATTCAGCGTCTCGGACGATCTTCATCTTCGATGGAATAATCGCCCGACGCTAACTTCGTGTGCCACTTGCACACTGTGCTTTTAGCAGGGGCGTCATCCTTGCGAATTTCCTTCACACGCCTACCGATTGCCACTGTTTCTCCGTCAGATTTAAAAAAGAAATAGGGTGGTGTTGCGGGGGTGGAGCTGCGACGGCTTGAAATCATGGGGCATGGTTGCAGGAAGGGAAACTGTTAGGTGTGGTCGTTAGTATATATTTGAAAGAGCTTCAACCCAATAGTTCACCACACCCATCACTATCACAGCTTCAGTCTAGATGAGATGAGTATATTGTACACGAGTTTCGAATTCTTCCGGACCGTCTAGGAAACTTCTGCAAACCATGAAAGAGAAAGAAGCTTTCTGAATCTCGGTGCGCTAAACTAGAAGTACATATACTAGTGAGACAAGGCGCATTGTGGAGTTTTTACGTGGAAGTCCAGAACGTGAGCAATTGCGAAAGAGACAATACGCTTATTCATGGCATTGAGTGGTCACAAATACACATCGAGAGGCTGAATTTGAATGGTTGAGCCAGGTGGAATGTTGAGCACTTTCACAGCCTTAAAAGTTGGCGAAGCACCTTAAATTGTTTCATTCTTCTTGAACGAGCTCCGTGAGTCGACGATCAGTAGGGTTGAAGGCAAACCTGACGCACGATCTAACCCAAACCAGCATAAGTTTCTGCTGAACTTTGTGACCTTAAGTGCCGGGAGTACAAGAGTGTATGTACACTCCTGTTCAGTTTTTACAGGCAATGAAAAAATTACTTATGTAAGCAGTTTTGTGGTTACTTAAAGATGAAGAGGGGCTGTATGCAGTCTATATGATACGTGAAGGGGTCTCGCAAGCGTTTGAGATACCTTTTATAAAAAAGCAAAGCAAGTGCATGCATCAAGAACTCGAACCTTCGTGTCACGCCTAACAGTCCGCCGGTCTTCCGACTGCAGCGTCATCGCTGCACGTTTAGTACCGCTTGGTTCTCATACAAAAGCAACAAAGTGACACCTAGGGAAACTGGAACTGTAACTCTGAACCCAGAATCGTTCCGCAGATTCGGAACCCAGATTTGAGATCAGCGTTTGAAAGTAGTTACGTCGCTGTAAATCTTATCTTGAATGGGAACCCAGACCTAGTATTCTTTCCTTGTCAAATGCTTAACCCATGTGAAGCACTTGGTCAAAGCATTTCGTTGGCGAACTGCAGTATGAATGGAAGCACAGCATGTAAGATACTACGGGACTAACAAACAACAGTAATACTGTGACAGAAGGTCATTTATCCTCGGCCTGCTGTACTTATTAAGATGCTCTCGAAGTGTATTGGTCTACCTGCACACCCATTAGAATGCTTTTTGAAGAATTTTCTCGCCCTTTCTTATTTTCATCCTTGTGAACGAAAACAGTTAACAGAAACCAATAAGCAAACATTTACTGTTCTAATGTTTGAGCATTTCTTTTGAATTTCAATATGTTCGCTTTTTATGATAATGTCATTCCTTCAAACGGATCTTCTTCTCTTTTTTTTCCTTGCATTTCTTTTTAGGAATGACTTGTCCGATCCGGGTTTTTGTTTTCGTAAGCGCTTCTTCATTCTTTTCTTCGCTTTTCTTTGGGAACCAGCCTCTATTGTTTTGCTTTTTGATTTTGGCTCAGCCTGCTCCATACTTGGGGGAGGAATCTCAATCGATCTGCTTCTTGATATTGTCTGAACCTGCTCCTTACTTCCAGAAACAGCCTCTATTGTTTTGCTTATTGATTTTTTTGATTTTGTTGGATCCTGCTCTTTACTTTGGGATACAACCTCAAGTTTTTTGCTTAAAGATTTTGTTCGACCCTGCTCCGTTACATCTTCTTTCGTCATGGTTGCTGTGGTAGTTTGTCCAGTTTTTGACTGCTGTAATGCCACGATGTAATAGTAATAAATGATAAAAAGACGTCTACACTGTATGAATATAGTATTACCGGATGATTACGATTAGTATTACGTTTGCTTCTACGAATTTTCTTTTTCCTTCTCGATAATAAACCAAGTACTACTATGAAGGCAATAGCAATAATTGCAAGAACCAGGCCCACTGCAACAATAATCGGAACTGAAACACGAATGGCTATGGCTATGCTAAACAGATTATACCAACTTATATACTACTCATATTACAGAAATGATAGGCTACAATCAGGACGCTTTCGACTATTTGGAGACTGGATAGCAGAGTAAATTTCGAGGTGGGAGCCTCAGGTTATGGCACGAATATCAGTTGGTTTCCACTATCACCCCTCCATTTTGGATGGTACTGAAAGGATAACAAATTTCTCAGAAATGCCCCTTGTTTGTATAAGTAATCTCTCCAATTCCCCAAAACATCCATGGGAAAAAGATTGCCCCATGTAGCCAACGAGTGTGTAGGTGAGACTTCCCTGACAATACCTCAGAAATGAGATGATTTGATAGTATTGATTTTCAAACAACCAAATGATTCTCAGCACATTTACATATATTTATAATTACTACATATGTTTGTGTGTAGCTGTAGTGTTTACCATAAAGTTCGGCACAACCCGAAAAAATTTGGGGAGCTGGTGAAATCTGACTATAGCTGGAAATGAAGAGGGCACACACGAGCTTCGTGGACTTGTGGGGATGCCACTGTATGGCGGCAAATCGGTTGCGCAATGAGAACATAATGTTTCCACTTCAACATCCGCTTCAATTGTACCTTCTTATTGCGTCGTGTCATCTCAGTCCCTGTGTTGTAGCCTATAGGGATTCTATGGCCCCCCCCCGGACGAAGCGCTTCTTAGGAAGTCGGTGTAGTAAGACTGTAGGCTTCAGAACACCTTATGAACGTGGCAAAGGGAGGGAGCATGCGAGCGTGACACAAACTCTAGCCACGGGTCACGCTCAACCGCCCGTTCAGACTGGACATCGATGCACCCCGACTACGCACTGCGGCCGTGGCCGGCGTGTCGCAGCAGCTTAACTGATGAGGCGAAGGACATCTACAGTGGTGAGCTTAGGGTCCTCTAGGTGGGTTCGGAAGGAGCTGGGCAGAGACTAGCAAGGGAAGACAATGAATGCTCTGAGCAGGCGTAGATAGGAAGATGTTCCGATAAAATCGTGCTATCTGTTCCATAACACTGTAGAGTTCGGCAAAAGTCAACAGAGCTTAGCAACCGAAGTCAGTTGCTTCTAGCAGTTCCATCGGGCACGGAGGTGTGGGCGAAGCTAGATCTGGGAACTTCACCCGTCATTGAGCCTAGATTGCCTAAGCTTGTTGGGAAGTATTGTATAACCCACAAGTACTACAGTGATTATTCGTAAAAGAAGAAAAATATGTTCCTCGCACATGTATGAAGGAATGAAGATGTAGTCATGTCACGGCGACACACCAAACATGACTAGTGGGAAGGTTGGAATATCAATAATTTGCGGGTGGGGGAAAAAGTAAAGTTATCGCACAAGCACGTTACATGCTCACCACAGGGTCAAAAGAGAACAGCTGATTTCTGATTGGCACTAAATTACCGGGGAAATCACCTTCATCATTTAGCTCTGGTCCCCTATTTTCATTTCCAGCTTTCGGGAAGACTGGACTGAATGGAGTTCTAGAAGAGACACTATTACCTCTTCCTGGGGATTTTTCATGCCGATTGTAACAAGTCATACTTCACTTGGACTCAAGAGAATATGAATGCGGTAAGACAAACCTATTTCTACGTGAGTATGGTGTGCTTTCGTGTACTCGCTCATAAGGTAATCACGATTTTCCTCCAATACTGGTATTCCCAAAGTGTATTCTCTAACTTCTGAAAAAGTATGCGTTTCATCTTAATTGAAATGAAATGTATCTACATGGTAGGATCCACTATCGGTTCAGACAAATGATCCTCCCTTTGAGAAGCTCAACGATTTTTGGGGGAAGTTAAACGGCTGTAGTCTCGAGGTAACTCAAAGGATTACCACTGAACTTGTTATAATGAAGAATCATCCGGTCGTTCGGAAAGTAATCACAATTTCTGAGCGTTACACAAAAATTTCCCCACCGTATGAATCTTGAAGGCGAAGTTCACGACAATTCAGAGGAATCCGTTTTCACTCGAAAAGCAGAAATATAGGTGGGAGTATTATTGGTAGTGAAAAAAACAAGTAAATTCGCAGATTTCGAAAAAAATAAAGCCCTCAAAAAATAGTGGAAATGGAGCTCGGAAGAGATCGCAATGACGGTTGTAACATATAATAGGTATTTGGACGAGATTCCAGTTGATGCAGCTCCCCAAAAAGCTGACTACGTCAAGCCAGAACTGTTCAGAGCTATCTTCCATTGCCGCTATGAGTCATGACAAATTGTTTGAACTTGTTACATGGATTCCCTCGTGATTGGTGCAGCCCCTATAGTGCCGGTGTAACTCGTCCGAGGATACTCATGCAATGCAATTTTTGACCCTTTATTCTCTTTCTAGCCGTTTTCCGACCTAACAGCGCCTGATATGGTTACGAGAGGGCTCAAAATTAATCCTAGGAGATATGATATAAGTCATTTCCACTGTGAACTGTGCCTCTAATCAATGATATGCGCTCATTTTTGTTCGATTATTTTTTGCCTACCTCCTGAAAAGCCCCCGCGTAGCTCCCCTCCCATGGTTACGATCTTTTGACCAAAAACTGGGCTACACAAGATTTGATATGATCATCTCAGGTAAAGCTTTCCTATCAAAGGTGTTCTACAACTACCGAAATAATCACTATTCGACCTTTTTTCGAGAAGATCAGCTAAGAACCTCGTTAGGCCGGTTCATACGGTCACCTCACCAGTACCACCTGTACTCCCATTAATCGTCGATTTTCTCGGGCGGGCGCTAGTAACGTCTTCATTCGTCGCTGTCGCGAGACAGAGTAGTCCAGCGAATTGCACTCGCTCGAGGGACAAGGGGCAGAACATTCCTTTAGTTCAGAGCTTTCGAGCGTGAACAAGTCTAACCATCTCGCTGGCTGACGTCCAGGTGTTCGCTTGACCTCCGGAGGGATCCATTCCGTAACCACTGCGGTCCAACATCACTATATCGCATGACGTGCCCGGCCATCTGATTTTCGATTTCTTGAAGCATTCAACGGCATCCCTGATCTTCGTTCGTTGACGCAGCTCGGAACTTCGGAATGCCTTCTGCACTTGCGTGTATAGAGAAATTCCGAGCATAGTATTTCCGAAGCGCATTGGTTAACGCTGATAGCATGCTCATCCTGCTTTCTTAGAGTCCAAGTCCCCGAGGCATACGTCAAAGCAAGAAGGACAGCAGTGTCGAGAAGGTGAGAGCGGAGCCAGATGTTCTTTGTCTTCTTCACCAAACCCTCGATACTCTTAAATGCTCCCCACGCGGCCCGTTTCCTTCTGCACAGCTTCGGAGCTAGGTCGTCCATCATGTTGACTTCCCGACTTAGATACACATAGCTAGAGCGTTCGGAGATATTCGTTCCGTTTAGCGTGAAGGGAGTATCAGGTACCAATCCGTTTCTCATGAACATCGCCTCCTGCTCGATGTTCGATGTTATAAGCATGATGTCGTCTGCAAAGCGAGGTGATGAAGGTAGCGGCCGTCGACCTTCTCTCCCATGTCTTCTAATTCCAAATGATGCATGATATTCTCGAGAACGGCACTCTTCACGTTGATGATGATTTCCTTGTTGAATGGTGAAATCGTGGTCGTAGAGCTCACGAAGCATCCTTGTATATTGAGTAGGAACACCCTGGTTGCCCAGTGCATCAGTTACTGTCTTCGGTCCCCACGGTGTCAAAGCCTTTCTTCAAGTCGATAGACGTAAGACATAGCGGCATTTTGTACTCTAGCGATACTTCAATGAGCCCTGTTAGAGTGTGGATATGATCGATTGTACTGAACCCTCTCCGAAACCCTGCTTGCTCGCATGGCTGACCTTCATCTAATATTCTGCCAATCCTGTTTAGGATGACACGAGTGAAAAGCTTGTAGATTACAGACAGCAGGCAGATTGGGCGATAATTGCCAATATCGTCTGGATCTCCCTTTTTGTACAGCAACACAGTCTTGCTAGTTTTCCACGGCGTGAGCACTTTGCATTCCGACAGGTACCGTGTGAAGAGCCGAGCCAGAGTTTTGATGATGACTGGTGGTATGCTCCTCAGACGTTCTGGTTTGATCCTATCGGGACCGGGCGCTGTACATTTCTTCATCGACGTGATGGCATGTCGTATTTCGGAAGAAAGAACCGAAGGATCGATATATTCGTCTTGCCTAAGATGGTGAGTAGGCAGGTAGACGTGGCTGTCGAAGAGATCCGAGTAGAAGTCGTAGATGACCTTCTCCTTAGCGAGATGCAGTAACTGTTCCGTCAGGACGACGAAGGGAAGTCATCTCGGCTTGTAATTGACGAAGCTCCGACTGACTTCGCGAATGCTCTTTCCGTCCTCAGCGGCTTCGTCCATGACTGCTGCACTTCTCTCTTTCAGATCTTCCTTTATCACTTCTCTGCATAGCTTCGCAAGTTCGGACGTTAGCTGGTTATTGCCGCGCGATTCCACGCTGGCGCATTAACCCAAGAACCTTTGAGGAGAGAAGTTCTTGACATATTTGAGACTCTCAGCTCCCCTGGCGCTATCATGAAGATGTTCGACGAGCCGGTCGTATTGTTCATCGATGTTGTCGCTAACGGAATCTTCCCACAAACTCGCCAATGAAGTGAAGTAAACCCAGTTAACAACAGTCTTGGGGCTTCGTTTCCTGAACTTCGCAGCTCGCTCTCCTCACGCATTGAAAAGCGCAATCTATCACAGAGGAGACGATATCATATCACGGTCTGAACCCGTACACAACTTCGGAACAACAGCGGTGTCAGTCAGGCAAAACTTTCGATTGACGATAATGTGATATTATGGAACTGCTCACCAGGTGACTCCCTTGTCCACCGGAAATGAGTGGGCTCCTGGAACTGCGAGTTACCATGGATACTGTGGGTCGACATCATAAACTCGGGCAGCCTTCACCCTGCTCATTCCATGCCAGTCCAAGAGTCCCGATGTGGATCTCTTAAGCCGCTCTTCTAGGCCAACCGTGGCGTTGAAATCACCGACCATGATCTTGAAGAAGGTATGGTCTTCTCTGTAGAGCCTTTCCAGATCTATATAGGACGCCACCAGCCCCTCTCCGTCGTAGCTCGATGTTGGTGCGTAAGCAACGAAGATTGTTAGAGCTGGGGTTAAGCCACATCTTCTCAATCGCGAACGTCCGATTCGGGTTGTCAAGCTTTCACCAATCGATGTTCATGGCCAAGTGCGTGTTGACGAGGACACCTACTCCGCAACCCCTCTGCTGTCGCATGTTCCAAGGAACTGTTCTTTTCCAGTTTCAAAAGTGGCATGCAGCGGGCAGTGCCTTCTCGTCTCGGCCAGTCCGATGGCGGCGTACTTGATCTTCCTGGCTTGCATCATCAGATCTTCGATGCACGCTTCCGATGCAAGCGTTCGTGCATTGAACGAACAGATCGCCATCTTGGTACTTCTCCTTTTAGGCAGCCTGTCCTGGACCTGAGATTTTAGCAGCCTCTGCCGAGTGGTATTGGCCCCCAACGCTGCCGTATCAGGGACCCCCTCCGCTTCAGAGGAATGAGACCCACTTTTTATCACTGTTTTTGGCATATGAATATGCACGTGTAGCTTGCCAGGCTCTAACACTGGGGGCCCACTTTTATCCGTGTAGACATACAGACGTGCCGTAAAGTTATATACATATATTTTTAAATAAATATATAATTGAGAAAAGATAATTAAAGATATTCATATGATATTTATCATAATCTTAGTGAGTTACATTATTGCTAACACACTCCGACTTTTATCAACAGCTACTATTCGCGTCGTGAATGGACAGTCTTCGTTGCGCCCAAAAAGCAAATCGCACACACTGGCTTGTGGCATTAAGTGTAACCTCCTCAGCTCTTATGGCACATGAGCATCTAGGTATTCTGTTTGTCCATAATTCCGATATTCCCGTTCAGTATTTCCGCAAATGCGATGCGTCTCAGTGAATTCTTACGTGGATTACATGAAGGTCTGCTCCGAAAGATCATCATCCATGCCTAGTGGTCAACTCAACTTGAAGTGAAAAGCTGACGGCTTTTGCATTTTTTCTCGGCTTAAGCGATCACCGCATCCTTCAGTCCAGAAACCCCTCGGCACTTTTTTATTGTCACACTTTATGGGGGTCACCCTGTACACACTCGTGTCATCCATCAAAAGGTTCCAACTTTTGAAAGGCTACTAATAGACGTATGAAAAATCTTTTTTGAAGTTTGAAATTCGTCATGACGTTCCGAACAATCCAATGGATCTTACTTCATTCACAATATTCTTCGAGATGTTTTCGCTTAACTCTATGCCCTTCTCCACCCAACGATACTTCTTTCTTCCGGAATGTCACACAGTGTTGAAGGTCTGCTCTGTTTTTCACTTGCAAGATCTCAGCAGCAATATTCTGTTTACCAAAAAGCTAAGGCATCACGGTAGTCGTAATCATCTACGTGGCTTGTTTATCAAAATGCTTGGCTTACTCGTAGATGTAGGTACAGAAAATTCACCAAACATTAAGATAGACTACAAGTTGGACTCTCTTGTGTACTTTTATAGTTATAAACCCTCTACCAACTGAAACACCAATAGCGAAACACAACTCGCCTCAACTTTTTCTTTATTCTTAATTTCACTTTCTTTTCTTCAGTGGGTTGTATGCATCATTTTCCTTATCAGAGACAAGCTGGCAAACTAAGCCAACAAGCGAATCGACCCACCCATATACTGTTTCATATACGAAGGAGAGGATGTTTGCTCATTTGAAAATGAATGTCTGCAAAAGTACCTTCAGCTTCCTCCGTTTCTGTTATCGGTACCGCTTCTATTGAATTAGTAGGCGATTCGGTCGTGCTCGTAGATTCGGTCGTATCTTTTTCCACTTTTTCCGTTTTTTCCGTTTCTTGAGTTGTCGCATGTAGAGCGGAAAGCGATACAAACTTTACCCTGCCATCAATAGTGCCCGTTGTGATCCGCTCTCTCACAAGTGGTGGAACATCTTCGTCATCCTTCGTGATTACAAGTACATTACCACGAATTTTCCGTAGAGATTGTAACCCTTTCAGAGTGAAATCAGAGACGTCGTTTATTTCCATACCGTACTCTGAAAATTCTAGTGTGAACCTTCATGCAGGCCCTTTTTTCGTTTCAATGGAGGCTCGAGCCTGGTGTACGACGACTAGGTATAAATAGGGTTTTTTGTGAATGGTAAGTCAACAGATATGGTTAATCGATTACCAATAGTTGATCCTCTAATTAGAAAATGAAAGCGTGTTTGATTGCCCTTATGCTACTAGTAGTGAATCGTCCAAATAACGCAGGTTTGCGTCAATACCAATTTTTTGACATTAAGTGACCAATCCTGCTCAGCTAACTTACGAACGCTAACTACCGTTTAGGCTGTTACCCCTAACTTCATTGACTCGCATGCAACTGATCGTGTATATGTAAGTAGACTCTATAAGAAGCCTACCGGCTTCTTTAAAGTGTTCATCAGGTTTTCATTAGGAGCATAGCTTACTGTGCTGTCCAAGCCAGTCAGGAAGTTTTTTTCGTAAGGCTTCCTCCCTAGTAGTCGCAGCAATAAGAAAGTGAGTCAGCCTCTCAGGCACAATTTCTGTGCAAGTTGGATGTCCCCGACAAATATGACGGTCAGCAGACTGTTTTCCTGACGAATTCAAAGTTAGGCTGATCCTAAGGGAAAAAATACAAGTTTGAGTTCCATCCTGAATGGTTTGTGTTGGGAAATGATAGTAAATAGTGTTAACTATCATACCCTATCGTTGCATCTAGAAGAGTGTTCTGTTTAGTACGGTCCATTCTTTGTGCTGACTCCAATAAAGGAGTGCACCAGTCGTCTGTGGAGTTACAACAACTTCCATATTTGAATGATGCATTGGTGCACAAATACCCATCATTTGCAATAAAGACTTTCGCTCCATCCAAAGTTATTTCTTTTCTCTTATCAAGATATTTAACGTGTACACTTACAGAATACTCATGTTTCCTTATGCTCTGCCAACGACTACATGATTCCATTGGGGGCAAGGTTTAAAGAAGGAGGCTCTTCCTCATATCGAAGGGATCACTATGGGGGACATTTGAATGGGCAGAATTCTCAGAATGCTTCAGCGATGCTGATGAATTGTGTCAGCGATTAAGATAGTGTGTCCTAACTTTCAGCCGACTTTGAAGGGGCAATGACGGGTGTGCGCGCAGTGATCTCGCCGAGGTGCTGCCGTCACCGACAAGGAATGAGAGAATGCCACATGGTCATGCCCAGCTACGCATTCTACTTTCGTCTATTGCATCGTCGCCGTCGCCTCGTTCCAATTGGCATCACGGAACTTCTACTTTTGCCATCTTCTAGTCGGTGCTAAGGATGTTACAGTAGGCCTTATCGAAGTAAAATATCTTAAAATGTAACTCGCAGCTGACGTGTATGATCCAGGATGCTGAAGTACCGCATAGGAGTGGAAGTCTTGCATAGCCCGATGTAAGTTTAAGCAAAGACCTCATCCCCTTGTAAAATTTGGTGTGATTACATAATATATAACTATAGTAGTGAATACTGCAAGATTATAGAATAATCAACATTGCCTGTTATTTGTTGCACTTATTTGGCCATTTACTCTCGTGTAACTTACTTATAATAATCTCATAAATTCACTGTACTTATTGTGCTCGATGTATTGGCAATGTCATAGTCTTCTTGTACTTTTGAACAACCCGGTGTGCAGGGATCGTAAGGTGTGTGGAGGTCCGGTGAGTGGAGGGAGCTCCGCAAAAATGGTGTGGGTACCAGAGCCAAGAATTCCCAACAGGCCTGCGTCGCGTGCCGTGTGCGACTAGACTTGCGGGCATAAGTCCCTACCAAGGATCAAGCCGGCTCAACCGCTGCCTAGCTATCCACCGATGCGACGGTAAACCGCAGCCTGCGTTGATATTCACTGCGTGATGTTTTAGGCACTAGAAACACTTACACCTTTTACAAGATTGGATCCTATGCGTGTGTTTTTCAGACACAGCACTCCCTTCAGCCCCTGCACTATTTAAACACAGCTTGCTTCACATCCTCAACCTCGTCTATAGTCTATAATGATGCTTGTGAGATTATTCCGTCGCCTACTGCAACGAAATTGACAGTCAACAAAAAATACCAAGTCACATCGTTATATGATTTGTAAGCCGTATTCAAAAGTTCCCTAGCGACCCATTCCACATGATGTATTGGTAAATTATTTGGAACGAAAACTAACATAAGTGAGCTCTACCAATAATAGGTGACGTTTCGAGAGACCGTGACTCACTCGTTCCATCCTTGTTATGGATTCCGTCGCCTACTGCCTTCAAATTACTCAGAAACGACATATCTTTTATAGCTTGATTGTTTCTCACTTTGAGCTGTCCACTTATAGTTTCGATTTGATTAAGTTTTTCAAGTCCATCTGGAATCTCTGAAATATATGCTTCAATGAGGCAATTACATTGTTGATGATCCAATGTTTCCATTTATTCCCTTGACCTGGATTGTGACGAGACGCACTGTCATGCTCTTGCACACTGTCATGTAGTAATTTGTGTTGATCCCCACCTTGCACCTTATCAGGCATCACCACCACGATGTCATGTTGCTCTTTAACTTTTCTGACCAGGGACCTAACGAGTCCTACCTTGTCCTTCGTCACAGGAGTTTCAAACTCAGGCGCCGTGTACTTCTGGTCGTCATGTTCGTGAACCCTTCGTGTTCGTGAGCCCAGTATTCCCTTCATGACAATTAGGAAGAGGCGGTCGATCACTCTGGATTTGGACGTACTACGAGTGGAAACTTAACCGCTTATGTGTTCTTTTTAAACGCTAGCCTATAGTGGTCCGTGAATTCAAATAAATAGGTGAGGTAGAAAAATTTTGCCTGACAGTACACTTTTCGAAGACATGGATCATAGTGCCGACACGTCACTTTTTTTCCTCGCAATCAAACACATGCATTCGTGGGTGGACAAGCTTACTCTAGGAATGAGAAGCACGGGCTATATGTTGACAAAGCAATCCGTAAATGTTGGGTAGGTGAAGGAGGGCAAGCAGAATACAGCTGGGGATACGGGGTGACGAGTTCTAGAAGATCGGAAGCGCTTCCTCCCGCTTTGGAAAATTGTAGATTGTAAAAAATAGGAAAAAAATTTTGGGAGACCGCTTGAAAGGATAGAAATCGAGACTTCGTGCTATACTTCGTTTAGAAGGCGTGTTTTATGTCCAAGTTCCGAGGATACAGTTTAAAGTATGGATATGAGCACATAAATTTGCTTATCTCTCAGGTGGTTTGCGATCGTGGACACCTGGGAATGACGACGTCCCGACGTCTATTGGCGCTCAAGAAGCCTAGGGATGAGCTTATGAGAATGGAATTCTTTTTGATTCTTATGGTTTAAAAAAGTTTAAATCATATTTTACATGCCTTCCAATCCTTCAACAATAAGGGAACCATTGAGTACGTGACAAAATTTGCCGAGCCGCTTCAGGTATTTTTCGCTGACTTTGCCGCCTTGGCATGTTTGCACTTAACACAGTAGTACTATTATGTTGATAAGTGGTTCCACAATACTCAAGATTAACTTACAACATTCGTCGTCCCAATTTATGGTTGTTTTCACCTTCGTTTCAATTTTCTTTCGCAAATCGATAGTATTGCAAAACCCTGTGTTATTCTCGAACCAGAACCATGGTTTGGGACCGTCTATCTTGATGTATAGTAATGCGTCTATTTGCTTCAAGTCGCGGTTGTTAACAATCTTCACGGCTGGAGCTGAATTGCATTAATATTGCGTCGTATGTCACAAATAAGGATAGTGATAAGGCTTCGAAGCATGCTCACATGCCCATGCATCAATAAAGAGATTCCTTGGTAATTGCAAACTTGTTTCAGCAATATGATCTATAAGAATGGTGCCCAAAACTTTACTAGTACGTGACCAGACGTTCTTATTAAGTGCCTTTTCTGGTCGGTATTCCACGTCCCCAACCAATGTTGTACATCTGCTATCATATCGAGCCATTTCCATTGTACATTCTTGAAAAGAATCATTTAGAGTTTGTTCGATGCCTTACCGGTGATAATTCGATATTTTCAGAGTAATACTAAAAATGGCGGCATATATGACCATAGCGATCATATAAAACCTTTTTACGACCTCCTTCACGACTGTTCATTCTACAGGTCTGATCCTTCCCCTTCATCAATAGTTCCATTATTGTGAAGTTCTCCCGAGACTCGCGGATAAGGTCAAAGAGGTCTCCGTGTGTATTACCTTTGAACAATGCGACGGTGGTGTAGTAAACAGAGGAACCCGTTGACATACTCATGATGATCCGGCGATTGAACCCCCGATTGGAACACCCACTCAAGCTAAAAAAAATCGTCAATTTCTCCTTAGTCGCTCAGTTAGTGCCATATTCTTCTGGGAGGAAGGGACGTAGAAAGCACTGGTTGACGTAGCAGAAATTTTAAAAGAGTGTTCGTTGAACGTTACACACTTTTTGATACTCATAGGGAACATTCCATACCTTCCTCCGTTCCTATGTCAATTTCGTCTTTTATATTACCTCCCATGATTGAATACATTCCAAAGAACTCATTAGGATCTATATTTCTGTTAGCTTTGATGAAAACTCTCTGAAATATATAAATCATACCAAGTCAGAAAAACAAAAGTATCCACTTGAAGGCACGGTTCACGATAAAGATGGCCTATAGGATGGCCTATGGCTAAGATATAAGTCTATAGAATAATTAACGCGGTCAGGTCGGAAAACGGCTTAAATATTGTGTTATGAAAGCTCAAAGATTGCCCCTATCTATGCATGGACGAGTTTCAAAGACATTACAAACGCGGCACCATCCACAAGAGAACCCATGTAGGATATTCAAGCAGCTGTCATGATCCATAGCAAAAGTGAAAGGCAGTATTGAATCGTGTTGGCTTGATGTAGTCAGCGTTTTGTGCAACAGCTGAAGTCTCGTCTAAGGTACCCCTTCCATGTGATTTCGTCATGGTAATCCCGTACAAAGCTCATTTTCACTACCGTATTTTCTCGCATACTTCACCACCGATGCATTATTTCTAACCACTTGCGCTTTTCGACCTAAAAAGTATGCCTCAAAATTATCGTAAACTGTGCCTTGAAGTGAACGCAAATCGAAAAAGGAGACAGAGAAAAAATGATACTGTGGTCAGAGAAGGAGAAATTGAAAAAGAAGTTCGTCATCAAAAACGTCAAGGGACCTGCTACCAGCACTTCGAGCAGATTCCCATGCTACCAGTACACAACTGCTAATTAATACCTTGCTAAGCAGCCGAGAACCTAAGTTTTTTTGAAAGGGGTTCCCATAAAAGACTCGTAAACTCTACCTCAGCTTTCACGCGTAGCCCATTAATGTATAAGCTCCTAAGGTCTGGATTACCATAGATTAGAAGAGCATATTTGTACCCTAAATTGGCTAACGATGTATATCGCGTAATTTCGGTTCAACATTTCGAAGACGGTGATGCTACCTTACCACAAAATCTTCGATTCCTTACTATGTACTGCTGCATACTAAAGTGTTCCATTCCACGGAGAGAAGCGACGACAACACAACCTTCAACCCTCTTAAAGACCTGTAGAGAAACCACAATGGAGCACAGAGAGAAGGGACCATTTTGAAAATCAACCTCTTCGTTACTTCTTTTTCTACCCTTTAATAAGCTACTTGGCCCTGTTTTATATCGCATATAAAAGAATATGAAAGCAGGGATAGAAAGGAACGAAAATATTGGTAGTAGGACAGGATTTCCATGATTTATCAGCGTCCTAACTCTGGTTTCAGCTTTTTTTTTAGTTTTTCCTTTACTCGCTTTCCTTTCGTCCTTTTCTTCAAATAGTAGTTGTCAGAATATATTCACTGACAGTTGTTTCTCACTCAAAGATCTTCAGCAGTTGTTGGCTAGGCTGCCGATACAGGGCCATGTAGCGATTGGGAGTAAATCGCGGACCAAAAGGCACAGGTGCTTGCCTAAGAAAGCAGAGAAATTTAAAGGATGGATTGACCGCTTCTGCTGGGTTGGATCAAATTATACACATGCCCCCCCCCCCCCCCCCCTCCCACAGGCACATCCATACATGTATGTATGGAGGCCGTTTGCATCTGCTCTTGATATGCAGCACATCTGCTCAGACAGAAGCTGGCGCTCGATTAGCTTAAAGCACGTGAGAGAGAAGGCTCGGGGTCACCTCTAAACATGAGTTGCTTTTCCATTTTCGGATAGCCAGGCTAGCTGATCAGGTTCTATTAACCTTTGTCCCATAAACATGACATTTTTGAAGATGGAAAGAAACAGTCCTTTGGAACAGACGACAGCAATAGCGTCGGCGGTGCTTATTCTCGTTCATGCGCACATGGCCATCAATGTAGAGTCGCACGAAAACATAACAAACCGATTCGGATGTTTGCATTCTCGGATCTTCGATGCTTCCGATGCTGACGATGTTTGAGGCTGACAATATGTGGCTCACCCAGGCTCTAACAATCTTAGTTGCTCGGCCACCCACGAATACGAAGCTAGGAAGATCAGTAGCTCGAAGTGTTTTATATAGTCTTCGAAAAACTCTCTAATGGGGGCCACATCTTAGCCAAAGTCAATGTCGGTGCTTTCAACGCCAAAATTGCACTCAGAGAAATGGTTGATGAGTTTCACTTTGGGATCAAGGAGCGATATAAGATGGTAAGGGTGTAGGACTCATCGAGTTCATCATGTAGACCCACGCCATCCATGTTAATTCGCAGTTCCAGAAGCCTCTTATTTACGGAGGGCTTGGGACCACCTGATGAACATATCTAGAATAAAAAGATCTCATCGTTTGTAATCTGGAGCAGCATGGCTGACGTGATGTTATTTTTCAAAAAATCTACAATGAACCAAACCGTCATACCCTCATCGCTAGCTTCTATTGCCACTACGTGGAAAGAGCTACAAAGGCTAAGAAACGAGGACAGGTTTTTGGCAAACCAACTCTGCGGGCGACTTTGAACAGGAAGACGACTGAAGGAGTGGATAGAGCGCGGGTCAGGCTTTATTCATTCAAACTGTCACACTTTTGAACTTAGAGAGCAATAGAGAAGTTTATTAACGAATTCATTCCTGATGCCTTCGGCAGCGGCGTTCACTAGTCCAACCGCCATTTTATGCACATAGTCTCAGACGTTACTGGCAACTATAATTAAATCTGCTCAATGCATTAGTCTACAAATGGCTTATTCTCATTATATGGTCAGAATATTGGGTGATGAGAACCATAGAACAGGCGGAATTTAATTGAACTTGTCCAATGAGATCGATCATATTCATACTAACGCATGATCTATCAGGGAAGTATTTGTGTGTTTCAGAAAGTTCTGTCGTTTCAGATGGTTCACTTTTAGACGCTTTTTTCTAAGTTATTTTCCATTGCTCTGCTGTAGTGTAGTACACCATTTGAAAGCGCATTTCTTGCTCTTTCTGATTGTTGTATCAGCTTTGCCTCTGACTTTCTCGCTTTTGCAGAAGCTCGGAAAAAACATGGACAAACGACAAGTTCGCACCATCTTCGTTTCCAATCTAAACTAGGCAGGAATGCAGCGGGTACGGCTCGAGATATCAAAATAGCGTTTGGTCCTAGAGCAACAAATGTGCGTACTGTACAGCGATGGTTCGAGAAAATCCGTAACGGCGACGAGAGTTTCGAAGACGGTGATGGTTTTGGTGGTCAACATCTGGTTCAATCCATCACAGCTTCTTGGATTCGGGCGAAACTATCACAGCTGAGGGGTACTGCCAGGGTATCGAAGGAATGCAGCTGCAGCTCATGAGCCTTGGATTGGTGCACAGGAAGGGGTCGATCGTTCTCCACGACAACGCGTGCCCCCATGTCACACATACCACCCTAGAGCAATTGAATGAGCTTGGCTATGAAACTCTGCCACACCCACCGTACTCATCTGATTTCGCTCCGACCGACAACCACTATTTTAAGCATCTCGACAACTTTGGTCATCACTTTTTGCACCAAAATACTGCTCGCTCGTTTTCCTCTGTACTCCCCATATTGTTCGTCTACAGTCGTAATTCGTGTTCCGCGTCGAATCATCGTCGCAGTGGCTGCAAGTCGGCCGCGCATCGTCTACCTGGTTGACGGAACGGAATTCCGAATTTTGGAAGGATGCTGCGGAGCTGTCGCCGAACAGTCCAATTGATTAACAGCTGAACGCTGAGGTTTTTATGAGACTCATAAGAACTGCTGCGGGCACCGTCGCAATTCCACTCTTTAATGGCTAAGAGTGTGGGCGATCACTGATGGTGCAGGATTTTACCCACAACTCTACCGTTTTCCTTTCTATACCCTTTTCTCTTCCTTGTCATTAAGATAAAGGCTTCATATCTATGTGTATCTTGTTATGTATTATTTGCCGGGCCTTATTCATTACTTTTACAAAGTGGTCGAAAATACAGGGAGCGGTTTTTTAACACTGAGGGCTTGAGTGCAGAGGAGGGTTCTAGGCGAACGAGTATGGTTTTTGCCCTAAGCCTAAGGAAGAGAAGAACATTAGGGTGAGGGCGAGATCGCTGTTTCGAAGAATCTACCTCACTCCTCATTACTCACTCAACTCCGCAGCACCCATTCTATTCCACTAATCTGCCCCCCAAGAATCGCTTTATATATAAGAAGGGGATGTAGGATAGAGCTGGGTTTTCCATAACATTACCTCCATTATATACATAAGTTTTACGGAAGGAGGTCGGAGCACCTATAGTACACCAGACGGATATGCGTCAAATATCCAACTGAATCAGCCACCCCGGTGATCCTTCCCTCTTGAAGTTAGGCCAAAAAAGTATATGATCTCGGCTAAGAAACGTTGCTGAGCACGACTATGGGCTGACCTCCTTATCTTTAATGCTCAATGTTGAAAAAAAAAGATGATACTAACACAGAACGAAATCACAACTTCAAAGCACCCACATGGCTCCACAATACTCACTTCACTTTTCAGCTCTCGCTCCACTCCATTAGCCTGCCCATCAATTTACTTCTTCATGTACTCTATCATGTACCACCTCATCGCGGTGATAGGGTGGCACCATAGCAAATGCTGGCCAACGGTACAAATGGTCACGCAGTACGCGTTGCTTGTCGTATGGGCGGCTTCTTTGTATCCCTGGCGAGGAACAAATGAGTAACCGAGGCCAAGCAAACTGTTCAGACAGCTAAAATTGCGCCCCAGTCCTGCGCACATTGGGGATGCTCCCCTACGGCGCGGGAGGAAGCCTCTACTGATCAGGGGCCATCTAATTTCGCATGGGAATCACCTGGAAATCTCCCCAAATCGCGACACATGGGCTGCCTTTTAGTCTGCTCGTACAGCTGCCGCACCATAGCATCGAAAGCCAGCCTTCGGATGTTATCGCATTACAGAAGACAAAAGGCAGAACGGAAGACATTCGAAAAACGGACCACAACGAGCTGCTCTTCATCGGACCCAAAGCGAACGGCAATGCTGGATTTCTGAACAATTCGACAATCGCCCACCTAGGACTCGCATAACATCGTCAGCCCGCGTCTTGCCGTCCTCCGTCTGCGCACGTACGGCCGAGTTACAGTTTCTGTCATCAATGCATATGCACCTACATCCGCGGCTCTAGAGTAAGAGCGAGAGGAGTTTTATAAACTTTTGGAGGAGACGATTCAAGAAGAGAATATGTCGTAGGCGACTTCAACGCCGTCGTGGGCACGAACTGCAGTGGAGATTGGAGACTCGGACCTTACGGCTCTGGCGACAGGACCGAAAACGGAGAACTCCTTCTGAACCTTCTATATGCATGCAGCCTTTTCCATGGAAACTCCATGTTCGAGAAACCAGCTAAGCGACGATGGACTTGGGAGAGTTCAAACGGCCGAACGCATACAGAAATAGATCTTGTTCTCCAATCGACGCTGGAGTCTATTTGAGTCCGTGTTGCCCTCTTTCGACACCGGCTCGGATCATCGCCTTGCGCACGCAAAAACACGACTCAACAAGCGGATATTCAAGCGCGACACGCACAGGCCCGCACATTTCAAGATTCCCTCCTTTGATACAGAACTACTCGAATCTGCCTTCGAAGCTTATGATTGGCGTCTCTTAGAGGATCCCTTAGAAGATTACGAACACCTAACAAAAGGCTTGCTTAAGTGCGCAGACATTTCTCGTCGTTCATAGCTAGCACGAATCCCGAGGTTGAATGCTCTTGCCGTCTCCCTCTTGGAAAAAAGGAGAGCACTCAAACAGGATCCCAACGCCAACCACGTGGAAAAATCCTCGTAAACAAAGCCTGCCGTATGGCTGTCAAGCAGTCTCTTCGAGAGTACAAGATATCCAAGTTACTGAAAGCAGCCGAAGCGAGATCGAGCACCAGGCGCTGCAAGCGAGATCTCAACGATCAGAAAGTTGTGATGTCCGCTCTCTTGGACAAAGATGGAAGTGTGAAAACATCTAGAAGTTCCATGGAGAACATCCTTCAAGACTTCTACACAGAAGCTCGATGCCGCCATATGAAGAGCATCCCGCTATCCTAGATTCGGAAGTGGCAAACGCGATAAGAAGCATGAAGAAAGGCACAGCTCCAGGCTTGGACAATATCCCTGCGGATTTGCTGCGCTCTGGAAGTACCGCTCTTCACACCCTTCTTGCGGAATACTTCAACCACTACCTCAAATTGAAAAGGGCTCCAGAGCAGTGGAAGGAATCGAAAACCATTCTTCTTTTCAATGAAGGTCAGCGAGAGGACATCTCCAACTACCGTCCCATCAGCCTACTATCGGTGGTATATAAGACATTCACGAAAATTCTGCTTCATCGCATGGAAGGCATCTTGGACGAATACCAGCCAGTAGAGCAAACTGGATTCAGGAAAAATTTCTCGTGGATGGATAATATCCAAGCAGTCAGTCAGCTTATTGAGAGAAGCCGAGAATATCGTCTTCCTTTGGCCCTTCTCTTCGTGGACTACAAAAAGGCGTTCGACTCTGTGGAGATCAACGCTGTTTTAAATGCTCTTATGCAAGCTGGAGTTGATCCCGCCTACGTTCACCTGCTCGAACAGTGCTCTCAAACACATCAACATTCTTCCAGCTGTTCCACCGAAAGCTGAAGATTCCAGTTGGAAAGGGGGTGCGACAAGGAGACACCATATCCCCAAAGCTTTTCACGGCTGCGGTACAACATGCGATGTTGAACCTCGACTGAGAAGAAAGAGGATGTCCCGTCCCTGACAAAAAAAGTCAGTAACGCCCGCTTTGCCGATGATATCGTCTTGATATCAAGCAACAGAGCTGAAGTGGAAAAGATGGTGAACGAACTCAATGCGGTAAGCCGGCGGATAGGCTTGGAGATGAATATATCCAAAACGCAATTAATGGTTAACAAGTGGTGCGATACGGGAACAGTAAGGTTGGAAGGAAAAACTCTGCAAAGAGTTGACTCCTACGTATATCTGGGTAGAGAGCTGAACATGATGAACGATATCGCTTCAGAACTAAATCGGAGAAGACGTGCTGCATGGGCAGTTCGGTTAAATTCGTGAAGTGACAGACCAGGTCAGCGATCCCGACCTCAAGGCATCGATATTCAGCGCCTCAATACTGGCAGCGATGTGTTATGCGTCTGAAACGTGGCCTGACAATAAAACAATTGCCAAAGCCATAAGGACTTCTCATCACGCGTGGAAAGAAGTTTCCTGAAAGTCAGTCGACGACAACAGTGTCTGCAAGGCTTGCGAAGTTCAGACCCTTAGGAAAGATCGCTCGTGAAAGACCCGCTTCAACACATGGCACATTCGAAGCACCGCTGGGCCGGCCATCTACTCCGTCGAACTGATGACAAATGGAGTCTTCGAGTCGCAGAATGGCTTCCGAGAAATAGAAGAAGACCGTCAGGACGTTCGCCGACAAGAATCGCGGACGAACAGACCGACAAAGCGACAAGCCGACAGACACCCAAACCTACAAACCGACACACCAAGTTACTGCTTTATAAATAAAAAAGAGATTATTCTCCGATTGTAATATGCACGCATATGATGTGAGCTAAGCGCCAACTTCGGAAGTCGCAGGATCGGAGGGAGAAAGGAGGTGAAAACATCGCCGTAGGACCGCAGGTTGGTAATCTCGGTGACCAACTGTATTACAGTCGTCGAGCGCAGGATCGTTGGGTTCAGGACATCAACGTCGTATGGCAGACAAAAGAGCCAGGACAACGTAGGCATCCTTGACTTCGTGGCACCAACGATATAGCGCCCATCGCGCCAGCTTACAGAAGCCGCACCGTCTGGCTCTCTGATCTTTTTCGCACCGACTGAAGCCTCAGATGCTCTGCCTTTCTTGGAGCACCGCTATAGCAAGAGTTGCTAGAAGACCTACATCATTTTACCCGACTGTCGTTTCAAGAAATTCGTATTACCAACCACGAACTTTTGCCAGCAATTTCCGCCATTTTGATGGAAAGAAGGAACGATTTATTGTAAGAGCTGTATCGGATATCCGAAACGAGGCGAAACAGCTCGAGAGGAACATGCGTATCTACAGTTCCGATACCTGGGGTATCGGAACTGTAGATACGCAACTCTCGAGCTGTTTCGGACTCGTATCACACCGCTTAACTGCTTTTTCCAGTGTAGCAGGGTTAGGTATTTGTGTCAGAAATCATTCATATCACTTTTATCAGTCTTCCCTCATTGCACATCCTTTCGAATAACTCCTATCAGCCATTCTGACCTAGCACTGACGAAGAATACGTGCTTCTAGCACTTCATCCACGATGCCTTATGCAATGTCATTTTTCAGTATGAAAATGCACCACCACTGCGTACAGCGTTGCCATTTTTCTTTTCCTGCTCTCCTTTCTGACTCTTTCTTTGATGGCGCACTCCGATGATGAAATAGATCTTGATGAAGGTAAAAGACACTTTACCGTTTTGTCGAGAGCCACTCTTTTATTGCGTATGGATAGTTTGTCGACAATGAGTTTCCCGTAGATATTTTTGCATCCAGAATAATCCCGTTTGAAATCAGAGACAGTTCCCGAGAAATAACAAGCTATAAAAGAACATCATTTGCTCGAAAAACAGCGCCAGACGACTGCTTATGTGACGAATTACATTCAGTTCCTTTGTCGAATCTATGGCTCTCGTTGACTGGGTAGCGACGCTCTGTTCTGCTACAAACATCTGGAATCGATACATATTGTTGAAAGTTACAAATCAATTTTTGCGACATACATTTTATCGTATCGAAGTACAGAAGAATAAATACTGCAAGTGCGAGCGATATGGATGGTCCGCGACTCCATAACTGAAATTTGGAACGTGTTCTGATGTCCGCTATCAGCTTATGGCAGACAAGTAATCAAACAGGTACCATTTCAAGGCAAGACGAGAGATAAATGAACCTCTCCAACTGAGTAACCCCTATCAAATATTATCTACAAAACAACTCAAAGCAGTTGTATATCAGCAACGCTTGACCTCTTTCCGCAACATTCCGTTCACTCACTTGATTGGAAGTGGTCTATCAGCTACGAGCTGGGGGCGGGGGACGGTCAAGTCGTGCGTCCGAGGGTGCGCGCTGCAAATTGCGCGGCGAAACCCATACCTATTCTGACGACTGTAGCGCCTATTATTTGGGCCCAATTTCGAAGTACAGTAGAATAGTAGGATCAGCTGACCTCACTAATCTACCTTACTTCAAGTTTTGGCCCCAATGATAGGCGCCGGAGTCGTCCAAATTTGCCACGAACTTCGCCGCGCAATTTGCCGCGCGCACCCTCGGACGCACGACTTGACACACACCCGCTGGGGGCAACTACTCAACACCTGGCCAAACTTTTTTTCTGCAGAGAAAATGTGGTCAGACGATTGGACAACTGAAAAGAGTCTCTAGATGTGATTGTTCCTGGTTTTACGGGAGTCTTGTACGGAGTCACTCGCGAAAGTTGGATTCGAGTTTGGAGATGTCCGTACTTCACATAAAAGTGTTTGCCTTTTGATTTGGAATCTCTATAGTAGGACATTTCACTATGCCTACATTCTACTTTCGGATGAGCCCGGAGTTAACAGTCGGGGACCACAGGGGAAGTTTTGCCGTTGATGTTGTTCAATATTACTTAAGCCCACTGGTGCCCTGTAGGCACTAATAGTGATGTGAATTGCAAAATGGCTGGTGCTGGCCACACAGCCTATGATAGTAGGGGCGTTTGAAGTTTCACGAATTCTACAAATGGCGATTGAGCAAATTTCAGGGCCGTTACACTGATGGATACCCATTCTCTAAGTAAAACTCTTCATATGCGCATTGGATACCTCAGAAGGTGAGTACCTCGGTGTATCGCTACAGCGATTGATCTGACTTTTCCTCTCATTATAAGCACACTTGTAAAAGAACTCTAATAATAGTTTCGAAGCGCTCGCAACTACGAAGTTCTGACTGAATACACGAACGTTATGTGCTTCGCTAGTGGAATCATAGACTGTCATCCACACCAGAACTTTCTCGTGAACGATGAAGCCATCGCTCCACCGTAGTTCCCTCTTCGATTTGTTTCGTCGAGAATTGCGGGCGATCAAAGTCTTCAGAAGTTTGATTATGTAAAGAAACATTGCGAGATTAACGAACTGACTAGTTGGGAAGGTTCACCAGTTTCGCTTATCTCGCAGCGTTTCTCCATAAATTTTCTGCATTAAAGACGCAGTTCACGATAACACTGGGTAATCCAGATTGTGACGAAAATGGATTATGAGGTGAAAAATAGTGCGAAGAAGGCGAAGGAAGGGCGTGAATCGGTGCTTCCAAATTGAAAAAGGCTTCGAAAAATTGTTAAGAAGGAGGCTGGACGAAAAGGGCACGAGTAAATGAAGAAGAAGAGGCGTCTGTACGAGCTCTACAGTGTGTGTCCTTGCGTACGTGTGGGTCCTGGTGCGAGTAGCTGGCTGCAGTGAGCAGAAATGCCCTAAAAATTCATCCACTTATAAGCATAAGTCAACAAAAACGCTAGTAACAGCAAAAATAGTCCACCTTTCTCAGCCTTTTGAGGTAGGAAACCAGAATAAGGTTCGCAGCAGCAAAAATAATACAGAAAGTAATAGAAAAGGAGAGAAACATCGCCTCATCTCTAGGCGATCAGCTGATCGCACACTGAATGTGTGGTTTCTGGCGCGAATATTGCAATGTGTATTGACTCGGCACTCGTCGGGACATCATCGGTCCAGAGGTGGAGCATTCGGGCGATCCGGTGACGATGCTTCCATTATGCCCTACCTGTTGAGTTTTAGGACCCGACAGCGTCCTTCCTGTTACCCTTGGGGGCCATTGGGAATTCCTAGAGGAGAACTCACAAACCATTTCTTCTGTTAACTGTGCTTTCAAGAGCGCTGACTTGAATCAGATCTTTGCCCACATTCTCAATATCAGCCATAGGGGTTACAGAATCGGGAGGTTTTGATTTTTGTAAACTCTATGGCTTATATTGAGAATGTGGGCAGTCATCTGTGATTCAAGTCATTCCATCCACCTCCCTCGGTCGTGTGGCAAGGTAGATAGGAAAACAGATGGTGATTTGTCGGAAGGGAATTACCAATTCGTATTCAGTTTTTATTTTGCAGAATGGTTGAACACGACAAATCGTCCCCTTCTTGGAAGCTCGACCTACGGAGTTCTTTCGAAGCATTCTTTTACTTCCATAATTTGGCGTCGTCCTGTAGTGAGTATCATCCACAAGAGGACTACGCCGTGCTGTTTGAACCAAGTCCAGTAAGTACGTGGGAGTAGGAAAGCAAAGCCGCTTCTGAATAATTGGGTAACTGGGTCACACAAATGTAGGCACGATATGAGATTGTCAGAGTTCTATGGTCTGGGTCCGAAAAGGCAAACCATAATTTGGAATAATAACGATCATGGTTTTTGAACTCGAAATCAAGTAAAACTCCTCATAATAGTATTATAATTTGAAGTTTGTTAGATCTTTATTTTACCGTTTGTTAAACCTTGATTGTTACACTACTGATATTTCGAGTTGGTCTGGGTAATTCTCCCCGAAAATCGCGTCTCTCCTCCGCACTCGATCGCGCGTTATGAAGGGGTAAAGGGAAGATATGCGCTGTAGTGTTCACCGCCGAACGGCAGTCACTTGCTATGGGGATTCGGCAAGAAGTACCGTCACCCATTCCGAGGTGATCTAAAGAAAATTGGTTCTTCGCTTCCACTTCCATCAACTTCCATCTTGGATGGTTTCTTCGCTAAACCAGCAACATCACTAGTTGTAGAATATACCACGATCGATCTTGTCTTAATCTTGGCATCACCTTTGACTAATATGTATGTATCTTTGCTGCAGCCTTTCCAAGATTTCAAACTTTACAGGGCTACGTTTCGGCAAGTTTGCCTTCTTCAGAGCCTAAAGGTCGAAAAACCATTGATATTGACTCTATAGTAAGACAAGATAAACCCAAGACAATTCTTTAGACTAGAGACCCCTCAAACCCAGTATACAAGAGGCTTACCTTGATCTTAATCGCCGGAGCATTAGATCGAGCACCCAATGTTTACAGTATGACTGCTTTCATAGTCCGTCGCGTGCCGGCGTGCCACGAGGGGGTGTGTACCGATTCGTGCGATTCTGGGTGCGCGCGGCAAATTGCGCGGCGGAATTCGTGATGGTTCGAACGACTCTTACGCCTATTGTTGGGGCACAAACTTGAAGTAGAGAAGATTGGTAGGATCAGCCGATCGTACCCCACTATTCTACTTCAAGTTCGTGCCCCAATGATAGGCGTCAGAGTCGTTCGAATCATCACGAATTTCGCCGCGTAATTTGCCGCGCGCACCCAGAATCGCACGAATCGTGCGTCCCCCGCCACGAGGCAGTGCAAGGGGGGAGGAGGGCGGCAGACGGTCGGTCGAAGGGTTGAAAACAAAGAAGAACAAGATCAAAAACCAAACAACCAGGGGCTCGTACAAATGGTTTTTGATCTTGTCTCTCCTTGTTTACAGCCCTTCGAGGGGCTGACCGACCCGCCGCCCTCCTCCCCCCTACCACTGCCTCGCGGCACGCCGGCCGGCCGGCCGGTCGGCGGACTATGAAAGCAGCCTATGCGTACAATGAGCGAGCCTACCTCTTTCCTGACTTCACCGTAATCTCAAAATTTGCAGAGATCGAGAAAGGGCGCGAGGTCATGGGTTACGGCCATACACTCTTCCTTCCTGTTAATTTGGGAGTCTCTAGCTGTGTCTTTTAATCGAAATATGGTTGTCAAGATTGAGAGTGTCCAATTCAGTGAGACGCAGACCTAACACTCTCGCCTGTTGCTGCTCCATTCTGTTGTAAGGTTGCTGCAAAGTTGAAATCACTGCTTTCGCTGGATGATGACAAGAATGGTTCTAATATTCGTTGTTCCCAGACATATTTTGGACTACAGGGTGGGCCAAAATTATGATTACACAGAGATCACATCGCAGAAAACGAATAGAAAGCCAATAGAGCAAACCAATTTCATTAAAGTGTTTATGACTAATTTCTTATCAAAACTGTACATTGACACTGGGATCTGTTGCTTTCTGCTTTCGCCCAACCCCAGAGACGACGATGGACGGCATTGACGGTGGCACGCAGCTAGGGTCATCGAGTTGGTCCCGGCTTTTTGCTAAGCATTTTCGAGATTATTTCTTCTCTTGTTTGGACTGAAGGATGCTTTCATCTCAGAGGCTGACCACATGGAGACATTCATTGGATTTAGGACAGGGCTCCAGAGTGGTCACTGATCGAAGGTTATGAAGTCAAGAAACCCCTTTTACGAAATTTCTAGGCAATTTCTGCTCTGCGGTCTGGAGCTTCATCTTGACAATATGACCGGTTCGAATCACCAAAGTGTTCTATTGCGCACGAAGAGATCAAACAGGCCTCCTAACCAACTTTCACTCCATAATTTACAAGAATAATCGGTGCCTTTGCCTCGGCGGTGACGCTAGCACAGGCCATCACAGAAAGTTAGTGAGCCAGACGCTGTATCACTTTCAATCATTTAAGCTTCATATAAATCTTATCGCTCTACTTATTGAGCGCCTATTTCACTGGGAATATCTTTTCGTCGGTGAACAGGAATTCCACACGACAATTTTTTCGGATGCGACAGGCAGCTTTTGTTAGCCAACCTTTCTCTTCTCTTTAACCTGCTCACAGGGGATATCACTTTCTGATCGTATAAGGGTCCCGATGTGCAGGTGATGCTTCACGATTTCACGCAGAAAAATTCGTGAGGTATCCATTCATTTAGCCTTTTTGGACTCAGAATGAATTTTGCTGCTACGTAGACCATTGCCCTGCTTCCTTAAAACTCCCTCTAAATATAACCACAGATCTCCTTGGTTTACCACTCCTATCTGCGATTGTTCTCAACTCTCGAGAGCGTCTTATGGTCGAATGCACCACCAGCCTTGTTACGCTAGTTCGTCTGTAAATGCACCGTGCCAAAAGTGCTTGTAAATGCAAAGCAACGTTTGATTCATGGACTATTTACGCTTATATTATTTTTAAAATCTTCCAAAAGTTTTGTATCATTAGAAAGGTAACAATGTAAGCTACCTTGTGGAATGGAAGAAGTTCAATGAATTGTTATGAACACAGAAAAAATTTGCTATGAACGTCAGCGCGCGCTGTAATCATAATTTTGGCCCACCCTGTAGATTCAGGTGCCAGGAAAATGGGTCTTCGGGGTCGAACAACCAAAGGTACAGTCGAAGGAAACGAATAACCAATATTATAACACTGGAGTGATAGGCAGACTCCAATAAATCGCCTATGTTCTGTTTTAAACCGGTCGAGTAGCTGCTGGTTTTTCTAAACTTTTGTGTACTTGTGCTGTTTTACTTTTCACACTGATTTCCAATCGGTATATAGCAATAAATGAACTGCATGTAAACAATTAGCAAACATTTATAAGCTGAAATGTTAGAGCATTTCTTTGGGATTTTCTTTTCCTTTCCTTTTACGTCGACGCCGATTTTGCATGCTTATCACTGGGAGCCCCTATGACTTTAGCTCCCTTGGTGTCACTTGCATCGTAACTTTGTGAGTCTTCGGCCGATTTCTTCTCTTCACTCGCGTGAGCATCGGGATTCCGTTGAGATGATTCTTCGTAATCAGGGGTCTCACCCTCTATTACGGGTACTACGTCGTCATAAACCTGATATACCTGGAATTAGCTAGAATTACTTAAAAAAAGAGTGTCCGCGGTGGAAATGTAGTTGGAAGCGAGGGACGGGTGACTGACTTTATTGTCGAAGACGGTTTCTGACGTAGAAATATGGGTGCCATCTTATCCCTTGAGAGGTTAGAGCACCTAAGTGGTTGAGTGATTATCCCGTGCAAAAAGCTGGGATTATGAATCGAACGACCATTTCGCTCACTCTCTACGGTGCTCCTTCACTTCTGTAACTGGAGTAAAAAAACTTTACTTTCTCGGCTAGGGAATACGGCCCCCTCCCCCGTCCCTCAAATCAACTACATCTTCATCGTGTCTGTAGTATGTATGATGTAATACCATTTGATGGGCGTCGGCTTCCATGTGTCTTCTTTTTCTTTTAGAATTTTTTATACCAATTATTAATATGAAACAAATTGCAATAATCGCGATATTGATACCCACTGTTATGATAACCGCCTCTGAAATTTCTATAGCTTCTACCTTCGTTGAGAAATGATGAATTTTTACGAGTAATAGCTTCTGCTGACTATCTACATATGGAGAAACACGAACTAAACAAACATGATGGTGCCGGTTTTCTGAAGTGTGGCTGTAGGGCGTTTCTCAAATTGTGAGTATTGGAGATCGAATGCGAGCGTTACCTTTGTAAACCCTTCAGCTCTCCGATCTGCACTGGAAAGACTGTGGATGCAGACAATATCATGGGTACGTCCCAGATCAGACAAGCCAGGTTTGAGCTCCTCCAAAGATATGCTCAATTACTTCCTGCTCCTCTCAAAACAGTGAGAGGATTCTTAGAGAGCCTTTACACTTTCAGGGGAAAATCTTTCGGCACCCAAACAAGCCTGGTACCAATGACCTGGGGATGGGGGCCTAGTTGATCCAAGCGCATACTGATCCTAGATTGGAACCCGTGACCATGGGTGTTCGATGAGTTCACTTGCCACATTAGCACCTCCGCTATGAAGAGTCTTTGCTTCTCAATGATGGAATAGACAGTAGTTAACGTGAGAGCACACTAGTTGGAATGGACAGTGCTCAGGAAGATTTGACTGGTTCGACTTGATGTTTCTGTGAATAGCTCTTATTTCGCATCAGTACGCGATGCGAAGGTCTCACATGATTGGCGAGCTACGGGCATAAATTCGGCTTCAGACGGGACTCAAACTCCCTACTATGCTCTCCAGGCATTGCGCGCTTTTTATGGGCATCGTCGGTGATTGGCTCCTTTCATAGTCCGCCGGCCGGCCGGCCGGCGTGCCGGCGGAGGCAGTGCTAAGGGGGAGGAGGGAGGCAGACAGTGTAGGGCAAACAGTCCACGCCCTTTCGAAGGTTGTTCGTTTTCAACCCCTCGAAGGGGCGTGGACTGTTTGCCTATCTGTCTGCCTCCCTCCTCCCCCCTAGCACTGCCTCCGCCGGCACGCACGCCGGCGCGGACTATGAAAGCAGCCATTCATCATATTGTGAGACTACGGTCTCTATTTCTGAACGTCATTAAAGCTTGCCGGGGGGCAATTATAGCACATGCAACCTGAATTTTGAATGATATAAAATCAACAGATGCTCTCTCTGTGAATGTGAGCGACACTGTATGTCACGTCGATGTGCTTGAAGTTACGTGGCACTGACAGAGATCATCCCAAAAAGGACGGGTGACCGATTCAAACTGTACTTGATTACTATAATATCCTCGTGACAATCAATTTGGCAGTGAGATATCTCTGATTCCCATTCCCATTTTCGAAAATGTATGGGAGGAGCCTCAGACCAGGGCCTGGTGTCTTTTTGACGCTATCATAAGTGGCTTTTGATGATGTTTGTTCCAATTGAAACTCATCTATTATAAATGACGTGTTGGCAAACCTATTCCAATGAAACTAGATCCCGTTCCTTGTTCGATTTCAACGTATTCGTGGAAGTCAAGTCCACCCGTTTTGGTGGTTGTTTCGGCTCCTATAATCTTCTAGAATACCTTGTTGTTCGTTTTTGATATAAAATTGAGTAGTGGTTCTACACTATGCATATTAAATTGATGAAATATATGAATCTATTTACTCATGAGTGGAATCGGAGCGCCCATCAATGTGAACTAAATAATGGCGGCACTGATGATGTTTCTTTTGCAGAGAACTCGGCTCACACAACTACACAACCCATGCTTGAGTGAATCCTACAAATATTTCAGGGAGTTAGTCCATTTCTCGAGTTGTGACATCATTCTCCTTATGAGATTCTGCACGCAAAGTCCTACCACTGGTCTTGAAACTGCGAGTGATCGAAAGGAGAGAAACGTCGTCTAGTAGTAAAAGTAATCTCCACCAGTTACCCGTGGATCGGTATACCAGCTGCAATAAACACAGATAGGGTCCTGAGCAGCTCAGCTGGGAGCCCGAGCTCACAGTGCACTGAAGCAAACGGTGACTTCACGGGACTTGCAGAAGGAAACCGCCGTAGGATTTGAAGGGCACAGGAGAAACAATTCCGGGGCATCAATTTCTTACCCACAGTTGTCGTGTTAATGCCTCAGCGGTCGAGCAGACCATCTCAAATAATGTCAGCGAGAAGCTTCGCTCCGACTTCGTCGCCTTTCAGGAGACGAAAGCCAAGTAATCAGCTGTCAAGAAGATCAACGATGACCACCTCCTTACTCTGAGAGCGGAAGTGGATGAAAGAAACGTCGGTGACGCCGGAATCCTAGTTCATCATCGGATCGAGCACTTGGTGGACTCATGTATTAGGCCCGCGACTATCTGTGTTCCGCCTATGCATCTACTAGAACCGCTACCAGCGGGGGACGGAACATTCACTCAGAACTATACGGACGCGGCAAACCCCGCGGCGAAATTCGTGGTGACTGGAGCACACTCTGGCGCCTATCATTGGAGCACAAATTTGAAATGGGATAGATAAGTAGCATTAGCTGGCCCTACTCACCCAACCTACTTGAAACTCGTGCCCCAATGATAGGCGACAAAACCGTTTCGATCCCTACGAATTTTGCCGTGCGATTTGCCGCGTCCATCCAGTTCTGGGTGAACGTACCCATACCCCTATCAGCATTCTCCACTGTTATGCGCCAACATCAACAGTAGCCGATGAAGAAAAGAAGTTTTATGAGGATTTGAGCGACCGTAGCCTCGTTCAGGTCAGAACTCGCCACTAAGCGGAACTCCAAAGATGGGACCATTTTCGTCCTCTTCTCATATGACTACCGTAGTACGACACAAGCGCCATGGAGGTGAAAGCCGCACAGTACACGTGACGGGAGGCAAAGAACCTGTCACGGGACTACGATGTGTTCGTAGAAGGACCTCCACGCTGCGCGACAGCATTGACTGCGTTGGCAAGTATTTCTTCAAGTAAGATAGGTGAAAACGCGCCCCACACTACTCTCACAACGGACTGACACTTACCGTCCTCACCATTGGAACGTACTTGGGTCAACAAATAGGGCCAGGAAAGTAGAACACGCTTCATTGCTGTGAAGGAGTTGATGCAGCGATTCAAAAACACTCAACTGAAGGAAGCGGCAGAAGCGAAAGCGAGCATCAAACAATGTCGTCAGGACATTGTTGATCATCGCTTTGCCATCATGGTGATGCAGGAATCGTGAATGAAGAGTGTGTAGATTGCCGTCAGCTACTAATCGGACCTCCTTCGTTCGACGTTACCTATCCCCACGCTCCTACGTCAACATAGGAGATGGCTCCATGTATGGAAAGGTATGAGGTAGACACGTCCTACATCAGATGAATCCGAAAAAAGCACTCAAACCGGAAGTCATCTCAGTGGACTTATTGGAGTATGCGTCCTACGACAATCCGTCCAATCATCGAATAGCTCTCATGAAGGGCTACAGTGAGTACTTCGTGCCGAGGATCCCGGCTCAGTAAGGATGCTAGATACGATTGCTCTTCCCAAGAAAAGGCGAGCGCTATTAAATAAAAAACCACTTCTACTGTAATCCTCTCACGGCCCATACAAGCTGATCAGGAACATAGTTTTGAACAGATTCAAGAGACAACAATTATAGACTGCTAACAACAAGTCGAATAGACTGGTTTCCATAAGGATTTCTGTTGTATGGATCACATCCACACAATCACGTAGCTGATTGAGCGGACCAAAAAAATACAAGCAACCACTCCTCTGCCACGCCCCCCCCCCCACGCGGAGCCCACTAGAATCTCCATTCTGCCTTCCACCAACTTTTAACTCTCCAATTCTTACGAAGCAGGAGTTGTGACTTTTCCCTCGAGCATGGTTTTTGCGCAAACCTCCTCTCCTGTGAGCGAAGTTCAGACCTGCCACTTTCCATAAGTGTTCCTATCTTGCCGCCTGCGCTCCTTCCAAATTTGAACGCTTCAGGTCTAGGGGACATGAGTTATGAGTTTCCTGTCCGACACACGCACACATACACACAAACACACACGCAAACACAAAAACACGCATGCATAAATACACACGAACCCACGCACATAGGCACACACAAACACACAGCAGACAACAGACATACACAAGAACACACACAAACATACACCCACGAACCCACAGACATTAGCACGTTATATATAGTAGGACGACTGGTATTTCAATTCGTGGAATGCTCATTTTGCTAACGATCCTTTTCCCTGGAAGAGGGGGGGGGGATAGTTTTGCTCCCCACCACTAGCCATCGCCAACACACATCGATTCACCGACACACACACACACACCTTTCAAGTCGTTCAATCTCTTTAAACACAATAAGTTATGTGCATATTTAATTGAAGACAAGAAGATCAATGCCAGGGGACCACTACTGATTCAAGATCATTTTCTAATAAGATTCTTGCCATATACTTGATTGTATCACGTTCTAGAATAGTTAAATCAAACATAAAATCATATAGAAGCACCTATTTCCTTCGTTATTTTTGTTGTCGATGACGTTGTCGTTGTGTTACTCTCAGTGGAAATGATTGCCGTCGTCGTAACCTCCTTTGATGTCTTGTTCCGAGTGAGCACGTCTGGGACTATAAATATTAACAGGAATTTTCGCGAAAGAATGTAATTTTTAGAACATAAGAGTAGAAAAACCTTGCAACGCGGAGCGCACAAACGAAAGATTACCAAGAAAGGCTCTCCTACGCGAAGCCTGGCTTGTCAGTCGCATTCTGGGACTTTGAGCGAAATTCCATGTTTTTCGCTTGCACGCTGTTGGTGAACTAATCGAGCAGAGCAATGAAAATCGAGTGGATTTCACTTTTGATGATATATTGTGTATTGTTCAAACAGGGAAATTAGTCAGCGCTGTAAGGGATTTCAGCTACACAACGGGCATCTTCGAACAGGATCCTCGCCTTGCAATTAATCATATTATATTGTTGTAAGCTGCATATTCCTATGTGTAGTCTGCCACAGTCAATTACGATGTTATATAGACGCTCAAATCCTATGTTTCGATTTATTCGCTATGTTCGTTATTCATGAGCAGGTCAGGTGCTAAATAAATCCTTTGTTTTTACTAGATTACCATTGAATACATCTCTCTTTCTGAACTTCTTCGGCTACGACTACATCAATCCACATATATAACGTATATCTCATACGAGGGTTCCCCACAGACGCAAGGATTCCTGGTATATGATATCCACGCTGTCCTGTAGATCGCACTGCCGATTTATACTTTCTAAAGGCAATGCCTCTTGCTTTGCCTAGCCAAACACGCCTGCTAACACACTAGAACCACTTTGCTCGATCGAGATTCCGAACAATTCGATGTCATCAAGGGCCTAAAATCAGTTTGATGTGGGCTCTTCATCAGTGCTTATACGGTCAAGCGCCCAAATGTAGCCGACCGTCCAACAAAGAAGATTACAACGAAACGATCAACCTTCTGCGGCTCCACCATTGTGGGAGTCTCACTCGGTTGAGTGAACAAACACGGACCAATGAGACACCACTAACAGTAATGCAAGGAATACGCAATGATATCGGAATCTGCAGAAAGGAATGAGCGGGAATAGTTCACCTATAATGGCCATGCAGTCCTATCCGTTGTTGAGAGAAATACGGTGCTCTACATATTCGTATAAGAATGCAGTGATCGGCACTACTAGTATAATGATTTCCTTTAGTATAATGATTTCCTTAATTCCTTTTGTGGATTTTGAGACCACCGCGTAATCCGTATCTTAGGAGTATTAATGGGCTCATTCGTCCCTTATCCATTCCATTGAGTGGGACGACAACACTGGGGGAGCCGCGGAGGGTTGGTCACTCCATTGGGATCTTCTGTGTTCGAGTTCCTGAGAGATGTTGCTGCTGGTTTGATACATTTGGGCGATTGAGCGAATGAGCCCAGTCTAAGCACTTCGAATTACTTTCGAGCTCTTAAGGATGACGACAATTACTTAGAAACGTCGGCCGAACCAAGCAAAGCTACCGCATATAACAACCTTGTTCGGGAAGACGATGCTAAGCATTGTGCATAGACCAGCTTTCAGAAAGGTTGTCTAATCACGTTTTGGATACATGATTCTTACAGAGACCACGTGATTATGCGTCACATTCACAGCATGTAGAGCCGTATGAAGGAGAGAAGGTCTTGATGGAGGTTCGATCCCATCGTGTTAGATTACGTCTTTAGTACCCAGTGTAGTGATCACTTATTCAAATATGCCGCAACTCGATATTAACCGCTATCGAGTGATGGGAATTATCTATCGGCGAAGTAGAAACCCCAAAGAACCTAAACCGCATAAGTGTTATCCTTAACATCACACAAACCTGCCTTCTAGGATTCCTCTTAACTGAAGCACCCTCAGTGTGCAGTGAAATTTCTGCACCCTTGGTGTGTTCATGGGAAGATTTTCGCATGGTCTGACGTATAAACGTACAGGCGGTTCAACTTACGTAAAGTGAATGACTTGCTCAAACGATCATGAAATGTAATGAAACTTCCTGTTTTCATTTACCTCCTATCGATCCTGTTGTTGAAGACACTGTCGTAATGGTACTTTCAATGGGAATTGATGTCGTCGTCGCGGTACTTCCAACGGAAATCGGTGTCGTCGATATAATTTTTTCTGTGGTGTCATACTGAGTGGATGCAGCATCTAGGAAAATAAGCATGACCATACGTTTTTTGGAAGAATAAATTTTTTAGGATTTTTAGGGTCAAACTTAGAGTTTACTTCTGGACAATAGGTACAACAGTATCATGTTTCGAATAAAAAACCACTCTCATGCCTGTTGATGCAGACTCTAGGTTGTCAAGCAACAACCCTGTCTTTCGTTCGACTTCATGGGTCGGCTGGCGTGGCGCGCACCTCGATCCCACTGGGGAAGTACAGTATGCTGCTGAGGACGAGAATCCGCCACGTGGCCATGCTTAGCCGCGAACTCTGGCCACTTATACCAACATACAACGACTGCATCATTCATTCTCTCCACCGTCGCAGCGACCTGGTCGTCTCCAACCTTTTGTGTGCCTTGCATCGTAACATGTTTATACTTTATTTCCATATACGTAGTTGCTCATAAACTAATATAATTCACCTGTGTGTGCGTAGTGCACAATTGGTGTTGTTGTCACCAGATATCTCTAAGCTGTCCTGTGACCGGTACATGCAGGGGGAACGCAGGCCCTTGGAGGACCTCACGTCCAGCGCCTGAGGACGTGAGGGGGCAGTCAAGGCCTACAATGCCCGTGTGGTGGTCGATCCCGAGCCTTAGTGGGAGTGTAGAAGACTCGGTCACCTTAATCACGCCGCCTGGGTCACCCTGCCGAGCAACTACCGATGGGGTAGGCCTCGGTGGGCACCCCCGATGGCGCGACACCTCCGGTGTGTTTCCTGTTTAGAACGTGCCAGATTCTCCCTCCTGGGTGTATGCTGAGATGTGCATCTTAAATATATAGTACTACAGTTCAAAACAATGATCGGCATGAAAGCTCCGTAACCTCTCCTGAATGTTGCTGTACCAGCCACCACCGCCCATTTTATACAGAACTAAATGAATCTGAAGTCGCCCAAAACCTCGAAGAAGGTCCGATTACGAACTCGTCGAAATGACGATCAGGATCTGCTGTTGACTTATAGATGATTCAATATTGCCAGCCGAAGAACAGCAGACTGTCTTCACTACTAAGTGCACTCTACGCCCTTAGTCAATTGAAACAGAAGAGTCAAGTGTCAAGGACAGCGAAACGAATACTTCAACACCTAAATACATCTCCTACCTCCTAAATACTAATAACTTCAACACCTAAATACATCTCCTACCTCCTAATATTAATACCTCCTAAATACAGTCGTGAAGCAAACAGCTCAGGTGTTTCACGATATACATATTAGGTAGATTTAAGATTAGTTTAGCCGATATGAACTCACCACACGTCTCATCCCATTCTATAGTTCCACTTATTCTTGCTTCAATTTCCTCCCTCAGTTCACTATGACAGAGCTTTGAATTATTTTGGAACCAGAACAGCGGTTCAGGACCATTTACTTCTATATGTAGTATAGCATCAATATTCTTCAGAATATGATTGTTAGTAATTCTCACGACTCGAGCTAAATTAAACGGATGATATCTTGATAGGGAGCAGCTATGTTCAAAGCCCTGCTCACGTGCCCATCCACGAACGACGAGACCTTTCGGTAGTCCTAAGCGTTCCTCAGCCACTCCATTAATGAGAATTGTCCCAAGGACTTCTTTAACTCTTGACCAGACTCGCTTGTTGGTGTCATTTTCTGGCTGATATTCCACATCACCGATCAGTCTTGTACAACTCGTATCCTTCATAGCCATTTCCATTGTGCAGTCTTAAAAAATTGTTGCAGTTTTGCAATGCATCATAGGCTTATTCTTTCCTACTGAAAGATTCTATGGCCCTCGGTTATTTCAACCTTCCGTCTTTCACATCTTCCTATAGTCATACAATCACACATTTCCAGGCATGGGAAGAGAACCATCCCTTCAGAACACAGCGATAATGATTCACGGATCGCATGCCAGCTTTCAAGGATTCTCGGTCGCTATGTAGAGTTTCGTTGATGATGCCTACCCTGGGAAGCACAGGAGCTGTCTGATAGGGGTTTACGTCCGGTGCCTCCTCACTCTTACATTACACCCACAGACATACACACACTCATCCTCATGCAGCACGTTAGTAGACCACCAGCAGGCATGATCAAAAAGTATTAGGTTGATGGTAAAGTATTGATGGAACTTGCATGTTTTTCTTCGTCACCTTTTCATTCAATATAATACAATCCAAACGAATGAACAACATCAATCACAATTAAAGAACGCTCGAACGAACGAATTGAGCAAATTTATGCGATCGAAGTTGTTCTGCCTAGCCAAGAAGTATTAGTTGGGCGAAAGATATAGTCAGAGGCGGCAATATCAGAAGTATATGAAGAATGGGACAAGGTTTCCTCGCCTAGCTCTTCAGCTCTTCTCTCCTCTTTGGTAGGTATCTTTATCTACATGAGAGTCGGGGCTGAAGAAAGTTCACACAAGCTTGTGCCGTCCGTTTCTTCCGAATAAATTCCACGACTTTCAGGAGCTAAGTGGTGTGAATGGAAGCGGTTACCATGTGCGTGTGCCCCTGCAGGAGCAGCTCATAGTAAAGCACTCCCCGAGTCCAAGAGCACAAAAGAAACTTCCTGGGGTGCATGTCTGATTTTGCATGCATGGAAGGATCTTTTCCCTTAACAGCCATGCGGCATGGTTGGAGTTGGAAAGGTGGGGGATCCAACTCTCGTGTCCAGCAATCAAGTTTCCTTGAAACTTCTTGTGATGCTAGCGGAGAAGGATAGGTTGTCATATAGATACACGAGTCTGCCATGTACCATAATTCAAGATGTGGCGAACCCACCGAGTCAACTTCTTTGGGTAGCCGAGGGTTTGGAGGCGTTATCGACTGCGGATTGGCACCCAAGCCTTGTCGCAGGACTAGTGCTGGTAGCCTCCGGATTCTCTTTGACAGCGTCGAAAATGGGTGCAGTCTTTTAATACATGTGGACGGGCCGGCCGAGATTGTCATTGAAGCCCTTGTCTCCTTTTGCAGAGCAAGCGAACCAGCGGTGGAGGTCACTATGGTAGTAGTGTCATACCCCCATGTGCTGTTGATGTTATGAATTGCTGCTGTCGCTCCAGTGCCTCGGCGCGACTCATGGATGACGGCTCGAAGATAGTCTCGTGAAATTGTCGTGTTGAATTAAGGGGAGCGCAGGCGCTCCTGTATCCTATTGCGAAAAACTGTCAAAATGTTTTACAACTATCACATGATAGATCACCGATTATCGATGGACCAGTTGAGCTACGCACGCCAATGCGTGCACCACATGCCAACGCTTACGCCTACGATTGAATGGGTCAAATGGTTGCTCTTCATCTCGAGAACTTATGAACCATTAAAGGTTTGACTGATAGGCAACCAAAGAATTGTGCAGTGCTCACTAATGTTCTCGAGTGATAATAACACCATTATCAGATGTCGTTATCTTTGAGCCTTCTTTCTTCCACGGGTACATCATTAGTTGAGAATCCCAAATTATTGGCGGTCGGATGAGCTTTGTCGTAAATGATATCAAAATATAAAGTACCCTTGATCTTCCACCGAGTTAGAAACCTTGCTGGGAGCGGTCGTAATCTATGTAATAGTCGTAATCATAAATACATCGCAAATACCACAGGAGGTAAATTCAGTTCGAAAGTGCTCTTATCAGTTGTTATCAGCTGTTATCAGTTCCTATCATCGGTCGTCTACGATCCCACTATAGTTTACATCACATGCCAAACTGTCAAAGCTCCACTATTAATGCCATTATTATAGTGGCCCTACGCTTTCGAGGATATCATTAGCCCTTGTCAGTTTTATCAGCTCCTGTTCTGGTACCAACCGCTCTGGATCCTGTCACCGAGTACCTACGATCCTGTGACATCTTACATAACCTATTGAAATACCACGATTCCACTATTAACGGGAAGCGCGTCACAGACCTATAGGCCCTCGCCTTCTGTGGCTTCTTATCAGTCCCTATCACTTGTTATCATTCTCTGTCACCAATCTTTAACGGTCCCTTCACATCCTAAACCACCTGCCATAGTGCCAAGGCTTCATCGCTAATACGAAGGGAGTTACGGATACTCAAGCTTTTGCCTTTTAAGGCTCCTTATCAGTTTATATCGATAGTTGTCACTTCCTACCACGTGCCATCGCTGTTCTCGTCGTGTCGCCTATCTCTCTTCCAAATTTGAATGTTCTAGGTTTAGTGGGACAGGAGTTATGAATTTGCGGTCAGACAAACACACACACATACTGACACACTGACACACAAACACACCAACAGACACACGCTGGCCGATTATATAAGTAGGATATCGATTACAAATCGAAGATCTCGCACTTATCAAAGAAACACTATCAATACTTTTCAATCAACCTCACCTTGGAATGACGTAATAAATTCGTGCTTTTCACATTTATGCCTGTTTTAGCCCTTGCATACATATGCAAGTTTTCATACCTTGGTTCGTTCCGATGTCAATCTCGTTTAACCTTTCCTGCCACTCTGAACCGAGTCCACGGATATAGGGGAATTTCAGTCCTCTATTAGCTTTTATAAGAAAATCCTAAAGCATGTAAATCAATTTGATTTACCTTTGTAGGTCACAGCCATTCTATTGACCCACGGTGCTTTACAACAGCGAATGCTGGCGCGTATGCAAAAATAATGAAGGGCACATTCACTGCGCTAGGATGGAGCTGGTCTAAGCCGGATACTTTCTTCCAGCAGTTGTCGCACTATTTGTACCACAACGCACTCACACGTGAATTAAGTTCGGGGCCAGACTAAGATTAGACGCGATTGGCGGTCCAAGATATTTGGGGAAAGATGTGTGTGGAAGCTTTGTGCCATTGGTCAGACCGTGATTGTGACAAAGATTAAGACAGGGGTAGTAACATGCACAAGTAAGCCTGGGAAATAGTTAGTAACGCTGCTAATTGTGCTTATACAGCACAGCTCACAACATATATGTCTACCCTGCCATGATATCCCCAAATAATCAATAGCGATTAGTGTCGACTTGTCACTTGTTCAAACAAATAATTAGCTCCATCATTCGCTAGAAGGAGAGGTAATGAAATGGGAACCCGGAACTGGGTTATCAATGGGTATTGAAAATGCAAGGTTCAGCATGGTGACACCATCCGTACTATCGACCTTTTACCCATTTATAGATTACTGCACTATGAACTGTGAATTGAAACTGTAATATGTTCCCCCTAGTAAAGTGCTTATGATGAGACATTAGTCACTTTCCATCGATCACCTGATCTCAGGCCATTTTTGCCAGCGAGTTTTCCTCCGATTTTTGGCTCATTTTTGGCGGAAGAATACTTGAGATGTGGGTTTTTCATTCGAACTGCTAGGAAGGAAAGGGCGTAGTCCCATTGTTTTAATTCGCCCGCTTGATCTTTCAATCTTGCTGCCCGCTCTTGACTCTCCCAAAGGTTTTGAAGCTGCTGAAGAAGCTGAACGTCTTGAAAGATGTACGGAGAGACGTCTGTGGGAAAAGGGAGTCAAGGGTCAAGTCAAATTAGTGACCTAAAATAAAGGTTGTTGCATGGTTTCTCGCTTTTTGTCCATGTAATTTGCCGCTTTTTGCCGATTGTATAAATAGATGCTTTCTAATAGAACCAGCAGCTATGCAGGGCGGGCCAAAATTACCTTCTCAAATATCCACCGCTGTATAATCGGTTAAACGATAGATTGAGGACTGAATTTTTTACAACACATTATTTATATTGAACCATTACACACAGTCAATTTGAAACTCGAAAATCCCTCCACTGGCTCGGACACAGGCCCACAGGTAAGGGGAAGTCATCCACTATAGCGCGAAGGTGCTCCAAAGATATTTCTTTCTTGCTCTGAACAGGTCCCTCTTTAGCGAATCAATTGAGATGATTGCTTAGAGCAGGCCTTGCTCTAGAAAAGCGACCACACAGAATAACTTATTGGTTCAAACCAGGGCTATTAGATGACCATTCCTGAGCATGATAAATCCTAGGAGGATGTCCCAACACCGCTACTGTGTCACCCTCACTCTATGAGCCGGTGCTGAACCTTGTTGGAACACGAAGGGTCTGAAGCCGAAGTAACATTTGTCCACGAAGGCAAGGTGTTTTTCAACACGCTCTCCAAGTAGACTATCGTACTGATTTCAACATTGTTGCCGATGATAACCAGCGGGGACTTCGCTTCGTAGGCGATCGTTGCCCAAATCATGATTTTTTCCGTGTCTAGAGCGTCCATGAACTCTTACTCTCTCGTTAGCTCCTACAGCTGTCGAGAAGAGCACCCGATCATTTTAACGGTTGAAGCTTTGACGACTCCATCGTAAGCAGCGTATCGTCGGAGAAAACAATTTATGGGTGGCGCCCCGACGCGAACCGTTGTAGGAGCACCATGCACTTCTGGATACGGTATTCTTCATTGATGCAGTGAGAAGGTGCACCTCTCGGCATCGATAAGGTGTCAATCCCAGCTTCTCTTTAATTATACGGCGAGCGGAATTATGACTTATTCCCAGCTTCTTGGCAATCTTCCTCCTCGACCTCTTTGGATTGCGTCGCACCATATCCCGTACAACTTCAACGAGTTGCAGTTATTTTTCTTTCTCTTCTTGCTCACTCTTCTGTATTACCGAACTCCTTGAATCGCTTGACGGTGGAATCCGCAGTTCTCCTGCTGACTGATAGAGTTTTTGGTTTTACAACAGCGACCCATCTGGTGTAACTTCATATTCGCGGGTCTGAGAGGATGAGGTCCAACCATTTTGAAAAGAGTAGTAATAATTTTGGCGCACCCTGTACATTTAGGAGTGACGTTCCAACACATCTGCCTGGCAACTGCTGCCAAGAAAAAGATGGAAAGGTGATAATGACAAGGTACGTAATTGATTCATTCCGTTTCTCAGTGGCTGCTTTCATACTCCACGATCAGTCGCGCGACTGGTCGCAAACCAATCTCGCGAGCGACCGGCGACTGGTCGCTCGCGAGATTGGTTATTGGACTATGAAAGATGCCAGTCATATCAAATTTAAAATCATTACAAATTAATAAGGAGATACAAAGGGCCACAAAAGGGCGTGTCAGAAGTATGCATTATAGACTACCAGTTTGGCTGCTCACGCTAGCGCGTTCACATCACCAGGTGAGCCGTAATGGTCAATAAGATCAATATGAACAGTATTGATCTCTCTGACCATCACTCACACGGTTATAAACCTCTTTCATAACATATTCCTCACCCTTCTTGACATGCGTGCACGGGACATTTCACAACCCTCGTCGTGCTTACGCGACTTTCTGCGGACGGACGCACAAACCGACATGCAAGTAGACACGGACAGTTACTGCTTCATTTACAGAGATCGCTATTTACGTATTCATCTTGTGGAGCTCACTGATCAAATTTACTATTGTTTACTCTCACGTGAGCAGGGTTCCATAAAACCGCCGCCAATGAGCCTATTTTCACTTCAGCAGTTTTCTCATCTTCCTAATCATTCATGCGTGAATATCTCAGGCTCTTATTCTTTTAACCGTACCTCACTGCATGCGGGCCTGTGTTCTAGTCGATGGTGCGCTGCAGACAAATGACGAAGAACTGTGATGTTGTGTGATTGAAAAGACTTGGAAGCAATGCGCATGTCCTTTCGAGTAATGATTCATTATCGTGAGCACCCTGGGCTCCACTATTAATCGGGAATTTTCAGCAAATTCGGGTTCATGTAACGCCACCACCCTTCGATGAAGCTTCTGCGACCTGATGTCACTAATAAATAGACCTCACGAGATGTCTCGCACGTTGTAGAATAATCATGAAGTCTCACTTTTGTATTTCGTTTCTCATCTCCAATGAATATGAACTTCAATTTTGGGTTCCCATAGATTAGAAAAGAATATTCGTACTCTGAATATTGTTCTTCTGAAATCTCGACAACATGAGTAAAGAGCCGAGTACACCCCACCACAGAATTTCGAGTTCGGTATAATAATAGTGCCATTATCATAAATATATTCTAAAGCTGGAATAGACGCAACAACAATACAGCCTTCAATTCTATAAAATCCCTGAAGAAAAAATGGTTAGAATGGCGTTCCAGAGACAGTCTGCGGATATTGTATTCTAGCGATATTTTCTTGAATAATTTTTTCCCATATGTCATTCAGCTGCATGGTCATAGTTTCCTTGATATTAGAAGTGGAATAAAAAATGTGTCGCTCCGTCCTTCGATCCGATGTCGGCTTTCTCTGCTGCTCCTACATTCACTGCTGCACACGCTGCTATTCGTATATTTATTTAATCCGGATGAAACAATGTAGAAAAAGAGAAAAAGCTGACTTGATGTTCATACTTTCCGAGGTGAAACCAAGAAGGGACCTAGCAAGTTCTGTGCGACGTCTGCGAACCCAGAGAGGTCTAAAATGCCACCGAAGTTTCGCACCGTAATCGATCGGACAACTTAGGCGTTGATCTCATTGTGGGTATCAGATTCTAGTTCGACTTCCTTTCACGACCACTGCTCTCTCTGACATGCAACGGTGCCATTTTGATGACATCTGTTATAATCGTGAGCCTTTATACTGCCGGGAAAAGAATTACAGTTAAGAGTGGAAACGCCCGGGTCTGCCGAGTAATGAAGTCTAGCCGCGCACATCTTGCTCACTATTCCAGAGATTTATAGATAACGCCACTATACCTTTGAACTGCTGGCGCGGCAGACGAGTTGCACTGACGCAGTGTAGTAGCACTTTGCGATACGGATTCGCCCTAAGTTAGCTTCAAAATTCTGCGAACTGCAAACAATTTTGCGAATTATGAGAGGAGTGGACATTTGCATCAGTCGGAATGATCACTCGAAGTTCAGAAAACCCATAGCTTACGCAAAATTTCTATTCCGCCTAAGGCGATTCCTCCTGCCGTTTCAGGCATGATGTTTATCTATTGAAACCTTTGTCGTTCAGATCGGTCGAATCGGGCAGGTAGTGACTGCTGTTGTGGTTCCTTAATCGTTGTGGTGCTGTACTCAGCGCGAAGTGTGGCCTCGGCGCCATAATGGATGAAGCGAGACAGCCGTTTCAATCACAGAGATTCCTCTACTTCTGCAAGACACAGCATCTCACGGGTCGAGTAGTGCCGCAAACGCTCCACAGGCCTAGATCCCTGTAGCAAAGGCCTGCGTCAGCGGCAATGATGCCTAATAAGAGATGTTCTTGATTCTGAGCTGCGTATCGGATGGATCACGTACTGATATCCAAGCCATCTATTTGAAATTGGTCTCAACCAATATCCGTCTAACTTGGAGAGAATGCACGACCATTTGTGTTCAATTCTAGGAATGCTCCGAAGAGCGTTGGATGTTTACAGATGACTTTCGGAGGCAAGATTACTTCGCGATGATTCCGTGTACCTTTGTTCGATCATCCTGGAACGTTCCGATGGGGAGTAGATCACTGACGGCGACGGAAATGAGGATGGCTTCGACCCCCTGATTATATAGCTTTTCTTCTGAACATGTCGCTTCCAAGTTTCAGGATAATGGCGATAAAATAGGAGCTTTGTCGAGATTCCGAAGCAACACTTGTTTTGTTAGCTGTTAGTATGCATCATTCGTCGGTCTTTACGCCGAGCGTGCTCCATTTTGAATCACGTCAGCCTTCACAAGGCCCGCGATCACATTCTTTCCCGGGAGTATTGAGGTGATTCTAAGTTCAATGTCCCAAAAAGCTCACGTGCGCTAAGGATCAAGTGCCATAGAAGACATCTATGCCATGCACTGAAGCATGTCATTCTCTATTTATCAGTTGTCGACTTGTTTGGAATCGATCAAAGGCAGGCGCGGATATAGCTTCTGCAGAGCGAGGAGCCCCAATCGACCGAGCGTCGACGCTTGACGCCGAATTATGAAAGCAGCTACAGGCTTCAAGACCGGTTTATGCGTCCTTTCTGCTCCCTTTCTGATCGTTTTTCAACTCCACATTGACCTATGTGGTCGTATTACGATTCATATGTCAGGGGCACACCAAATTGGTAAATGCTTCTTAAGGACAAACCAATATCAACCAGGAGCATTTCAACCTGGTATGGAAAACGAGAATCGTCCAGAGATTGAGTTTTCGGTGATTCACAGTCTCCATGCCATGTTGCCAAGTTGAAAGGGCCTCAGGAAATTCGTCGTAACTAATCGACGTCACAGACAACTAACTGCGGCAAGGAGTGCCGCTGTGCTCATTCATGGCTTTACTTCCCCGTTTTGTGATCGGATTGGAGCAATGAGGAAATCGTTAGATTCCTCCTCTTCGCTGGATCGCTCGGCTAACGCCGGGCTTCCTTCCTTCTTATGACAAGGTTGCCATAATCGGCTGACTGTCACCTCCTCTTTGAAACAAATGATACTTTTCTGTACACGAAGTCGGACACAGGAGTAACAAGGCAATGCAAGTGGTATCCAGTACGTGCCGATGCTCATGCCTATGATTAGAAGTCTCAATCTGCTGCTCGTCCTTTTCGATATCACCCATCAAGGATTCCAATGTTAGACAACCAGGGCCAAGAGTGGTACTCACAGATGTTCTCAAATGATGATAACACTGTTATCACATGTCGTTATCAGTGGACCCTATCCCTCTTATCGAATGAAACATATCAGAGGTAGATCGTGAACACGAATGAAGTTAGAATTTGATTGATAAGTGCCTCATGCTTTTCAGACCGCTTATTAGCATTTATCAGTAGTTATCAGTTCGTGTCACAGACTGGATAATGCCCCATCACATCTTACATCACCTGATGAAATGCCAAGGCTTCACTGTTAACGCGGAGGACGTTATAGACCGAGAACCTCTCGTCTTCTATGAGTCGTTATAGGTCCCTAACAATTGTTATCAATTCCTGTCACTAAATATTCAGGGTCCCTTGTTGATACATACCACCTGCTAAGGTGCGAAGGTCCCGCCGCTAACACGAAGAAGGCAAAGGATTTGCGGCTATTGCCTTCTAAGGCTCCTTACCAGCTCTTATCAACTGCCATCACTTCCTGCCACCTACCTTAAGAGCTCCATCACGCCTCCTTTGCTCCTACCAAATTCAAACGCTCCATGCCCACGGTATAAAGGGTCAAGGATAAAGTTTTCTGGCGTCAATCAATCCCATCTGAGGGAATTGCCCCCGCATTCGTCTTCCATTCAGAATCGTAGTGGCGCATTGAATGCGTATGTGGCCTATACAATGACTTGCGGTGGCCAGCCGATGAACAAGTCAGTGTTTTTATCCTCCCAGGCGAGTCTGGTACCAATTAGCCGATCCCAGAGGATTAAAAAGCTTGGTTGACCTAGGCGGATATCAATCAGAATTCGAACCATCGACTGTGCGTGCGATGCGTTGTAGTGCATCACTTGCCACCACATCACATCCGCGGTTAAAGACACACACACACACATACACATACACATACACATACATACATACATACATACATACATACATACATACATACATACATACATACATACATACATACATACATACATACATACATACATACATACATACATACATACATACATACATACATACATACATACATACATACATACATACATACATACATACATACATACATACATACATACATACATACATACATACATACATACATACATACATACATACATACATACATACATACATACATACATACATACATACATACATACATACATACATACATACATACATACATACATACATACATACATACATACATACATACATACATACATACATACATACATACATACATACATACATACATACATACATACATACATACATACATACATACATACATACATACATACATACATACATACATACATACATACATACATACATACATACATACATACATACATACATACATACATACATACATACATACATACATACATACATACATACATACATACATACATACATACATACATACATACATACATACATACATACATACATACATACATACATACATACATACATACATACATACATACATACATACATACATACATACATACATACATACATACATACATACATACATACATACATACATACATACATACATACATACATACATACATACATACATACATACATACATACATACATACATACATACATACATACATACATACATACATACATTACATACATACATACATACATACATACATACATACATACATACATACATACATACATACATACATACATACATACATACATACATACATACATACATACATACATACATACATACATACATACATACATACATACATACATACATACATACATACATACATACATACATACATACATACATACATACATACATACATACATACATACATACATACATACATACATACATACATACATACATACATACATACATACATACATACATACATACATACATACATACATACATACATACATACATACATACATACATACATACATACATACATACATACATACATACATACATACATACATACATACATACATACATACATACATACATACATACATACATACATACATACATACATACATACATACATACATACATACATACATACATACATACATACATACATACATACATACATACATACATACATACATACATACATACATACATACATACATACATACATACATACATACATACATACATACATACATACATACATACATACATACATACATACATACATACATACATACATACATACATACATACATACATACATACATACATACATACATACATACATACATACATACATACATACATACTACATACATACATACATACATACATACATACATACATACATACATACATACATACATACATACATACATACATACATACATACATACATACATACATACATACATACATACATACATACATACATACATACATACATACATACATACATACATACATACATACATACATACATACATACATACATACATACATACATACATACATACATACATACATACATACATACATACATACATACATACATACATACATACATACATACATACATACATACATACATACATACATACATACATACATACATACATACATACATACATACATACATACATACATACATACATACATACATACATACATACATACATACATACATACATACATACATACATACATACATACATACATACATACATACATACATACATACATTACATACATACATACATACATACATACATACATACATACATACATACATACATACATACATACATACATACATACATACATACATACATACATACATACATACATACATACATACATACATACATACATACATACATACATACATACATACATACATACATACATACATACATACATACATACATACATACATACATACATACATACATACATACATACATACATACATACATACATACATACATACATACATACATACATACATACATACATACATACATACATACATACATACATACATACATACATACATACATACATACATACATACATACATACATACATACATACATACATACATACATACATACATACATACATACATACATACATACATACATACATACATACATACATACATACATACATACATACATACATACATACATACATACATACATACATACATACATACATACATACATACATACATACATACATACATACATACATTACATACATACATACATACATACATACATACATACATACATACATACATACATACATACATACATACATACATACATACATACATACATACATACATACATACATACATACATACATACATACATACATACATACATACATACATACATACATACATACATACATACATACATACATACATACATACATACATACATACATACATACATACATACATACATACATACATACATACATACATACATACATACATACATACATACATACATACATACATACATACATACATACATACATACATACATACATACATACATACATACATACATACATACATACATACATACATACATACATACATACATACATACATACATACATACATACATACATACATACATACATACATACATACATACATACATACATACATACATACATACATACATACATACATACATACATACATACATACATACATACATACATACATACATACATACATACATACATACATACATACATACATACATACATACATACATACATACATACATACATACATACATACATACATACATACATACATACATACATACATACATACATACATACATACATACATACATACATACATACATACATACATACATACATACATACATACATACATACATACATACATACATACATACATACATACATACATACATACATACATACATACATACATACATACATACATACATACATACATACATACATACATACATACATACATACATACATACATACATACATACATACATACATACATACATACATACATACATACATACATACATACATACATACATACATACATACATACATACATACATACATACATACATACATACATACATACATACATACATACATACATACATACATACATACATACATACATACATACATACATACATACATACATACATACATACATACATACATACATACATACATACATACATACATACATACATACATACATACATACATACATACATACATACATACATACATACATACATACATACATACATACATACATACATACATACATACATACATACATACATACATACATACATACATACATACATACATACATACATACATACATACATACATACATACATACATACATACATACATACATACATACATACATACATACATACATACATACATACATACATACATACATACATACATACATACATACATACATACATACATACATACATACATACATACATACATACATACATACATACATACATACATACATACATACATACATACATACATACATACATACATACATACATACATACATACATACATACATACATACATACATACATACATACATACATACATACATACATACATACATACATACATACATACATACATACATACATACATACATACATACATACATACATACATACATACATACATACATACATACATACATACATACATACATACATACATACATACATACATACATACATACATACATACATACATACATACATACTACATACATACATACATACATACATACATACATACATACATACATACATACATACATACATACATACATACATACATACATACATACATACATACATACATACATACATACATACATACATACATACATACATACATACATACATACATACATACATAACATACATACATACATACATACATACATACATACATACATACATACATACATACATACATACATACATACATACATACATAACATACATACATACATACATACATACATACATACATACATACATACATACATACATACATACATACATACATACATACATACATACATACATACATACATACATACATACATACATACATACATACATACATACATACATACATACATACATACATACATACATACATACATACATACATACATACATACATACATACATACATACATACATACATACATACATACATACATACATACATACATACATACATACATACATACATACATACATACATACATACATACATACATACATACATACATACATACATACATACATACATACATACATACATACATACATACATACATACATATACATACATACATACATACATACATACATACATACATACATACATACATACATACATACATACATACATACATACATACATACATACATACATACATACATACATACATACATACATACATACATACATACATACATACATACATACATACATACATACATACATACATACATACATACATACATACATACATACATACATACATACATACATACATACATACATACATATACATACATACATACATACATACATACATACATATACATACATACATACATACATACATACATACATACATACATACATACATACATACATACATACATACATACATACATACATACATACATACATACATACATACATACATACATACATACATACATACATACATACATACATACATACAGTAGCGGTCAAAAGTTTGGAAACTTTTTAATTTCTTGAATAGCGCGGCCAGTTGAGATCAGAATTATCCCAAATTTACATATGAGATATAAAATCATGTGGAAAATATGGCACGCAATGTTGTTTCACGAAAATCAAAAGTATGATTCCTAAAATAAGAAAAATTCGAAGAACAGCGCGTCAAAAGTTTGGAAACTCGCTACCTGCCATATCGTTTTGGCTTCATCTTGTCCAGGTTGGTGGATTTTTCGTAATGTTTAATCAAAGCATGGTATATTGGGCGGTTTTCAGATGGGATCAGGTAAAGAAGTTCCAGTATCCGTCCAGGAAGCAATTATTGAAGCTATTCGTTCCGGAACGAAGATGAGCGTGCTTTCCCAACAATATAATCTCGCTAAAAGCACAATTTCCAAGATTTTCAAGCGTTATCGAAGCCGAGGATCTGTGATGAGGAAGTCTCGCTCCGGAAGACCACGAAAGACAACATCAAGAGCCGACTCTCTAATTCTTAGGACTTCGATGGGCGATCCGCGCGCAACGGCTTCAGATATTCGTGAACAAGTAACGTCTTTTTCTGGGATTTCTATCAGCCAAAGCACTGTCCAACGTCGGCTCAGAACCGGAGGCCTCTTTGGAAGACGTCCTAGCAAAAAACCACTGGTCACCGCAAAGAACCGGAAGG